>CM060064.1:32735625-33095625 GCA_030533445.1 Cyprinodon diabolis | reverse complement strand
ACCTGCATATATCCCCTGTCTGTCGACTCACCTTCCTCTGTTAACAAAGATAACTCAAGTTACAGACGTCAGCTGGCCTTAGATGAATTATTTTAGCAGTAGAAGGTGATCAAATCTTTAACCTGCTTGCTGGGAGCCATCTTTGTCCTGAGAAGGCTTTTCTGGTTGCTCCTCCTCATTTTCTTCATCAGGCAGCGAGTCCTCTGACAGACTGATGCTGCCGATCAGCAATCTTTTCAGTGACATGACTAACAGAGGAGAGGGATTCAGTGTTTTAAAGTTAATATGAGGCACGAGAACCAAACACAAAAGAAACACAAATGAGATGATGGATCACCTTCATCTAGAGCACTGCTGGCCACCTTCTCCTGATCGCCGCTGGACTGATCCAGCACATGAACCAGGCCTCTGTCGGTCAACAGTTCAATCAGCTTATCCCTCGGATGTACAGCTTTGTCATCTGTCACACTGGCCTCTTCTTGATCTGGAGATGGAGAGAGGGGTTGGCATTAGTCTTTGGCCAAATCTAATGACGGTGCATTTTTAAAAGTGCTATACATCCAATGAGGCCTTACCACTGCTGCCTCTTAAACCGCCATTCTCTGATGGACTCAACGGCGGATTCAACCTAATCAAAGATAAAGGGAGTCAATCATTGTTTTTAACCTTTTCATGTTCTATCTTATATTTAGCTTCATTTAATCATATTTTTTCATCCATAAATTGTATGCTAATCCAGACTAGGGTGATCAGATCTAAAAAAAAAAAAAAAAACTAATTTAGGAGAATCAAAGTCATTTAGAATGTTTTTAGAGCATAAACAGTAGTTTATAGGATTTCCTAAAAGTGCGCGCATGCAAGTTCACGAGTCTACGGAAACCGCGGCAGACCAAACCAGATGAAAGTGCTTATGCTCTAAAAACATTCTAAATGACTTCGTTTCGAGTAAATTATGGACCCTACCCACTCAGGACACTTGGAATACATTGGACGAGCAGTATGGAGGAATATTGACACGTTTTTTGTGGACTTTTATGGACCTTTCTGCCTCGGGCACCATAGACCTCCATTATTTGAATGTCAGTAGACAGCAAGAAGCCTCCCAGATCTCCAGATGCATTTGAGATATCAAAAAAGTACTCCAGAGTGTTGTTCAGCATGGGGGTGAGTAGAAAATGAAGGCTAATCATGATGCTAATGAGGGCCAATGCTATACAGACACAGTGTGTTTCTTTTGCGACTTGCTTTGACAGTTATTTACATCGCGCTCCTATCACATCAAACTAAAACAATTATTTCAACAAACTTTACAAAAGCTTTTTGAGGATTGCCTCAGGCAGTTATAAACCATTTCTTATTCTTTGGCATTTTCTTTACTTTGAATGTAGCTTCCATCATATAACTTATCTCTATTTTGTACAATCTTATTTAACATTTATGTCTATTGAAGCTGTTAAGTATAGCCTTTATGAGTCAGATTTAATATTTACATAAGTAAAGCTGCTCAGTAAAGACAGTAAAGACTTTGGCTTGTTTACTAGTAAGTAGCAAATGTGGGACAGCTGCTTAGAGATGACAGGATAATAAAGCAAAATTTTGGTAAATAATGGAAGAAAACCTGCAAGCTGCTTACTAGACACTACAGCAAGAGCCACAAGAGAGCAGTTTAGATTATCATGTGGTTAAATATCAGAATGGTCCAAAGTGACAATCTGTTAAAATAGACGGTTACAGTAAAGACACTCTTCATCCAATCTAACAGAGGCAGATCTATTTCGTTAAGAAGAATCAGCCAAACCTGGGCTCTACATGTGCAAAGCTGACAGAGGCATGATCTAAAAGACCCAAAACACTTTCAGGCAGAACTGCAGCAAAAAGTTGTTTCCCAGTGGTTTGACTAAAGACACACAGGAACACGTACATGGATGGGCTGAGAGGAGAAATCCCAGCTCCAGGAGTAATAGGCAACTTCAGAGAAGCTCCATTTCTCTTCAGATCGTCTACTGCTGACCTGATCATATCAGTCCAACTATAAAACACACAAATAAGAGAGGTTACAGTTTATCATTAGGTTTAGGAAACTTACGACGCCGATTTGCTTTGACACTCACGTTTTCCTTTCTCCAACAGACTGAGCCACCAGCTCATAGATCTGAGCACCATTCTCCCACGTGAATATCACATATAAAGCCTTTCGATCTGATAGAACAGGAAAAACAAAAAACAGAAATGAAGAACTTGAAAGTTTTCCTGCAAGTTTTGCGAGATAGCTACAAGAACTAACCTGTTGCCACGTCACGGAGGAAAACCGAGTCCAACTTTATAATGGGGCTCAGACTCTGCTTGCCCTCCTGCCCCGCAATGTTACTCTTACTTTGGCATTTGAGCAACATCTTGTCTTCCTGCTTTTGTGCAAGGACCAGCAGATCTTCCAGCAGCAAGCAATGAACATCTAAGAGACAGAGAGATGTCCTTTAGCTTCACCAAATTTCTTTCCTTCCCTTTTCAGACAGCAGATCATTGTTCTGTTTATCGCTCACAGCAACATATTATGTACTGAAATGATTTCAAAGCCACTAGAATTTATCGTTAAGTCTATCAACCTTTTAAGCCCTTATCAAATTAGGGTTAAAAGCACTTATTTCAATCAATACAAAAGGGGAACTCCACCAGGTGCAGTACAGCTGTGTTTCCATTTATTGTCATTTAAATGTGCACATATGAAAAAGGGAAATGAAAAAAGAATGCACCGAGCATTATCTTAAGATAGGCCTAAACTATAAATATTTATATGTGGAGGATAGATTTAAAAAAGCAGTTTCTTATAATGCAGCACACTTGAAACATCAAAATGTTTGTTATAATACATGTTTTTAATAATGGTTCTGCTAAATGTTTTATTAATAATCCTGGTATATCTCTGTTCATAATATATGCATTTATTTACCAATAGCCTTTTCCTTGGTCACCCTCCAGATCAGCGGACCTTCGAAAAGCATCTTCCTCTGAGTCAAGTCAATATTCTTGAATATTGAGGGGGGGGAAAAAAGATGAGAAAAGCAGAGAGAACAGAAGGATGAGCTGAAAACAAACTTTTCTTTTTAGAGAAAAGTACCTTATATTCTGTATAAAGGTCAACGCTGGCTTTCAGTCCTGATGTGTCCAGTTTTTTCTGGTATTCCTTCAGAGTCTGGGGGCAAAGACAGACATGGGGTAGTCAGACAGCTGTTTCAAAGGTTAACACTGAAGCCTAAACAAGCAGAGACCCTCCAATGACCCCCAAAAAGCCTAGTATGGACATAACAGTTTGTTTGGTGCTGGTTTATGTGGTTCTTACCAACATGTTTCCCATGCTTTTGACCTCTTCGTTGACATGGTTGAGGATCTTTCTGCAGCATTCAGCACTGTCCTGGATAGCCGCCTTCTCATCTGGGTCCTCTGTTAAAACAGGCAGAAAACTCAGAGCTGAGTACAGATCGGCTTTTACAAAGAGGCCTGAAAAAAGCACCAAGTCACAGTGATATCTACAAAGACTAATCATCTGTCTCATTTAAGCATAAGTGTTTTTCTTAAATAATTATGCTGCTCTTTAAGTTATTATCTGCTAAGTTGAATGAAATAAAACACTTATGATTACATTAGCAGGAACACATGACAATAAGCCAGCTGTTAGCTCCTCTCATTTAGTTATAAGGCTGTCATGCTAGAATTTAATTAGCAGTATACACCTAAAGAAATAAAATTTTGCTCCATGTGAAAAATAATACTTAAACTAAGACAATATAATTAGATCTATTTCTACAGAAATCAACAATGACATTATTTTCACAAAAAGATTAACAACTAAAAATAAATAAATGTTTATTTAGATAAATAACAAAAATTTTATAAAGGAAAATAAAATAAAACTGAGGCAAGCCTTTTGGTCTTTCATGATTATTTAAATAAAGAAATGTATAACCTCATTTATTACCTCATTGTTAAGCTCTAATCAAATATTGCATACTTTCTTTGTTCTATCTTACTCTTAAAAAGAATTGCAAAACAATCATGACAAATAACAAATACTTTAAAAAAAGATAAATCCTCCTTTGTGTGCAACAGTGCTTTAAATGAATAAAGCAGATTGGCCATACAGAACTAGAAAGTGGCTTAGAAACCCTGATATTTCAAAAATGTTGTTTCTGAATTCACCAATGTCAAGCAGCCAGTTCCAAATCCAGGCTGCTTCTGGAAAAACTTGAGCAAAATATGCTACACAGAACTTGGACTGAATACATGAAGAGGGATTGGGACAAACAGAACAAATGCTAAGCGGTACTACAACATAAACATACAACGCACCTGTGTTCTTAGCAATGTTCTCCAGCAGCAGTGGATACTTCGTAAGCCTCTGCATCTCTGTAGGAATAATGTCCTTGAGCTGTAGCCTGCGGCACTGGGGCTTACTCTCCGCATCCTGAAGTTCAAACAAACAAAGAGTCAGAGTTTCACTTACAGATTAATCAAAATATTTACACGTGCTTTTCTCCCACTGAGTAAGATAAAATCAGACTAAACCTTTCCTATATAAGCCAATTCTGTTCTGCAAATGCCAAAAAAACCAAAGAGAGATTATCGTTTCTTATTTCCTATAAAACCAGAAACTAAAACTTTTAAAAGTGTTCAGCAATAATAAATATTGTTATATTGAAAAGTAAAATAGAGAACAAAACAAATGGTTTTGTGGATGAAATGCAAAATGATCTAAAGGATTTAGTTGAATTGACATTGATTTTATTAGAGGAATTTCCATAACTGCTCCACTATGACCTGTCCTATAATTTCATGGTTTTGTTGTTTTTGCAGCATAAAGCTTATTAGCCTATAAAATAGCTGCATCACTTAGTGTTCAAAACATGTGAGAAAAGTTGAGCCTTTTAGCCCAGAACTTAAGGTATCTATTTAGAGTGGTTTCTGTGCTATCTATCCCTGCACTGTACTTATGTTTTTTTCATGTACAGCACTTTAAAGTTAACCTGGCAGTAGCCTCAGACTGAGTTCAGTTCTACAGGGATGGCTGCTATTCAGTCCGTCCGTGAAAAGGAGAGATGTTTAGTACAATACTTTGAGCTGATTGGCTGACGTGCCAGCTAGAACCCGCCTTTCATAATACCCTTTCAGCCAATCACAGCTTCTTGAGTGTTTTCACACTAGCGGAGTACGCTGATAAATCAAACGTTATCCAAATTCTGTCAGAAGAAAAGCACAGACATCTTTCTGATCTGCAAATGCACAAAGTGCTTCTCTTTGCTACTTTTTTTAAATGGGAAATTGTTGCCATTTTAGCTTAAACTGAATCAATTGCAGTATCGACAGGTGAGTTCTCCAGTGTAGCCATGTTTGTAATGCCCTAACAAGGACCTTCTGACTGTCATGATTCCTACATGTCCTGCCCCAAAAAACACTGCTGGCATGTCATTAGTCCAGGCCAAATGGTGGTTACGAGACAGACGTATTAGCAGGAGTCTGCCAAGATGGATTTGTTGTGAGACTGAAAAATCAGATCTTGTGACAATTTAGCTTGCAGTGCAAGGTTACCTTAAAGTGTGTTGTTATTGTAATGTACGATATAAACAGACTTGCCTTGACTTGGACATTACAGTTTGGACACAAATGGAGTTTTGTTTCATTTGGACTTCACCCTAACCGTAGAGCTACGCTACTTAAGATCAACAGAATCAAGATTTAGAGCAGTGGTCACAATTTCCTGATTTCCCATAAAAAACAAAAAACAGAGCTAAGAAAGCCTTTTTTATACAATATGTGGAATGCATCTACGTTTATTCATCTATCTATTATTTTGGAGTCACTGTAATACCTGTATAACAGCATTAAAGCGGGGCTCTTTCTTCTGTCTTTGCTTGATCTGGTCAAGGGCCCAGGTCTGGTGACTGCAGAACCTGGAAGTCAGTCTCTGAAACCATTCTCCCTCGTGGCCATCAAACTGAAACACACACGTTAACACGGTGAGATGCAGGGGGAAAACAGAAGACGACGAACATGCTGATGCTGTATGCATGACCAACAAAGAAAGAGAATGAACTTACTCTGTTGCGCAATGTCGTGCTGATTTTTTTAACTATATAGTTTTCATTGACACGCAGTTTCTTCAGGTTTTCATAGAAATTATCTAGAATTCAGAGGCAGACAAAAGACAGCATTGATTCCCAGTCTAGAGAACAACTTCTCTTTTCTTCTATTCAGTCCTTTTGGCCGGAAAAATAAACCACGTAAACATCTTTTCTCTTCGTCTGATTAACTACTTTAACCTGATAGCAATGATTTACATTGAAATAAAAGCACCATTTTACAAATAAAAACATCAACAACCCGATATATAAAGGTTTTGTTATTCTGTTGCCGTTTGAAGATGTTCTAGATGCAAAATATTTCAAAGCTGTGTGATAAGAGCAGCACTCACAATGCATTTCAATGATTTCCTCAAGGTTTGGGAAAATGGCTTCAATTTCTACAGCAGTCAGGAGTTGCTCCCTCTCCATCTGCTTGGCGAATACCCACTGAAGGACACTCAGCATTCTGACGTGTGCATGCTCTGTGGCAAACAACTCTGAGAGGGAAATCAGGACGTGCAGAATGAGTGGCATAAAAAAAAGGGGATATGCACATTTTCCATTGCTTTCGTCACGTATAGCTAAATGTTACCATTTATGACTTCCTGCCTCTTGGTCTCCTTCTTGCTGAGGCTCTTCACAGCCTCAGGGGACGCCAGCTGCCTCCAGCTGGACGGGTCCTGCTCCAACTCCTGCAGACGGGGATCAATCTCTTCCAACTGCGGAGAGGGACTTGTTGGGGGCTGGCCAGGCACCTCAGAAGGGAAAGCGGGTCCTTCCAAACTAACACAGGTGAGACAAAGTAGTTTACAATCACTATAATCCAAGCATCTGAGCCTTTTACACTTTTGTAAAGTTTTAGGGAAAGGTGTTTTACTGCAAGTAAATCAGCAGCTTAACTAGTTATGTTGCTCTTCAGCTTTAAAATGAAGCAAATTTCTTCATTTTTTAGAATAGGGTTATTTACTCACATTATCATATGTACATTGCCCAGTAGACTCTTTCTGAACAATGACATTGTTACTCTGTCCTCAGCTACCTGACAATGCTAGGTCCAGTTTTTTCGAATTATTGTATCATGCAAGGAATTTTTAAGTCTAGCTTATTATTTATGCCAAAAGGCCCCCTGGACTGTATTTTCAGCTGCTATCTCAAAGGCCTGGTGTATAAAAATATATATATATAGCCTTTATTCAGGCACAAGACACCACTTGAACTTCTTAACAGGCCTACTTGCTTCTGCTTGTCACTGGCAGCTACAACACTCAGACTGAAATTGGTCATACAACCAAGTATATGTTTTGAAAATTGTAGGAGGCAGAATTGAGGAGATCTGGGAGAGAGCAATAAAAACAGATGCTTGTTGGGATGTGGAAGGAAATTGGGGTAAGCACTACTGCAAATCCATTGAGGTCGTCTCAAAGAGATTTCAATGACATCCTCTGTATCATGGCAACACATGGTGGCAGAATTAAAAAGTCACCAGCAACATTGGAAAACCAGCAAGATAGCCTCCAGGTGGCTGTGGATCAAGAAGGGGAATCTATAGTGCAGCATGGCTGGATTGCCCAGGTGAGGGGGTCTGAAGATCAAGAGCTCAAAAACACCCGATGATGTATGGTTCTAGAGATATCTCCAAACTGACCATACATCTGTTTGGTATTGGACTTCATTTAGTGAGAAGACCTCAAAGCGTTTTACACCACATTTGGTCATGCAACCATTCACACACACACATACATGCTGATGGTGGCAAAATACTTAGTAGCTAGAATAGAAGTGAGGCGCCTGGTTGATCATAACGAGCAGGCAAGGTTGGTATAATATCCTCTTCAAGGATAAAACTGAGATTTAACATCCAGGGAAAAAAAACAGCAAACCCTAAATGGCCAATTATTAGTTCCAAGGCTAAATTTGTCCAATGAGATAATTGAGCTTAAAAAACTTTTTATTAAGCAAAAACATAAAGCTGTATTTACTTCTTTGTTGTTTTTTAAACTAATGCTTACCAGCAAAGTAGTGCAAGAAAGGCACATTAACAAACTTCTAGTAAGACACAGCTACTACCCTCCAAGCTGCAGAAAAACCGCATCAAAGGTGAATAGATGTTTACAAAATAATAACAATTTGTTAAAATATGAAATAAATCAGATTATGGTGAAAATATTCCCATTATTTTTTAGTCAATGCAACTCTGGCTGCAATCACATCTCTCAGTTTGACTGAATAAGGTTTTAGTCAGGTCAGCACATCTGAACACTTTCACCCCCCCATTCTTTCACTCAAAACAGCTCATCTCCCGCCATCTTGGACAGGGACTAAATATTCACATTCAACTAGATTAACAGTCTCTGTATAGTCTTTACTGTATGCTTGTGGTTATCTTGCTGGTAACTAATTTCTGAAGTCACAGTTCTTTGACAAAATGAGTCTAGTTATCTTCATTTTTCCTACACTACTGTTCCTGTTTGCTCTTCCTTTACTAGCCTTCCACAGAATGCTACTAAGTAGCACACAGACCATGATGCCACCACTATCTTGTTAAGAGTAAAATACAATACATTTGTGGGGAGGTGCAATGTCTAGTGGTTGCCTCACAAAACACCTGATATGTTGTATAAAAAGTTAAAGGGACAGTGTGTAAGATTTACCTCCATCTAGTGGTGCATTAAATGTAATACGAAGGACCAACTGGTGCCTCCCAGTCAAGTGTGAAAGACTTACTACGGAAGCTGCGGAGTGACATTCTACTCTTTCTGATTAGAGGGGAAACATCAAACTAGGTCATTGTTGTAGAACCAACTAAAATAAACCATGAAACACAACATTTCTTGGAGAACAGGGCTAAAAGAACCCTATGCCGAATAGCTGGTATGACTCCTGTGAAGAATAACAGCTGATAACTGCTGCATCGCAGAACATCCAGTGTAGGCTAATAAACAAACTAGGCTTCTCTGTTGGTCAGACAGACGAGGTCCTGGACTACACTGCCCTGTTTCTAACATAGCGCCAAAATAAACATACCTGCTGTAATAAATTACCTTTCCTGTCCAGCTGAAAACCTGAAACATTTGCCTCTGTATTGAAACTCTGCTTCCTCATCAACTGGCTCTACCTTGTAAAAGCAACACTGATACAGACTCTTGCATCTCACTTGACAAAGAGGATGAATGGTCCTCCATATTAATAGACAGTGGAAGGTAGAATGATCTATGGTTGTTTTTGCTTTTTTTTTTTTAAACTCCTCCACCACTAACAGCATCTTTTCAGATAAAATGCATAAGACTGACATGTTTGGCCCCTTCTGGCAACATTGATCAAAAATGGCGATAAACCCTTTTATAAACTACTAAATCCAAGCCATGAGAAGGCTTTAATTTCTGGTGTGATATCATTAGACTTTTGGAGTATATGTTATTAAAAAATACTTGATTGTTGATTATAAAAATCCACATTTGTTACACACTGTCCCTTTGATTTTTTTTTCTCAGTAGTCCAAACTATTTTCCCCAGTCTGATGAGGATCCAATCATATGCTGTTGGACAACTTTTCCCCAAATGCATTTTTAACCATAGCATTTCCTAACTCTTTTTCACCAATCTTCTTTTTTCCTTGTAACTCGGTCATTTCTAAGCAAAAGGATGAAGGTTTCATTTGAGTTTCATTATGGTGGATTTCAAAGAACTCCTTGGGATGTCAAGTGAGCTGGAAATCTTTTTTGTACCCAAAGCCTAACTTACACAAGGCAGCCATCTTTTCTGTGACTCGCTTCATCATGATTCTCTAATTTCTCACAATATCTATTTTCAATACGGATGAACCTAACTGGACCTCCCAAATACCCGTATTTTTACACCACCATTAAATGTTCCAGCTGAACTAATACAAAGCCCGGTTTTTAATAACATATTACTTAGGGTTGATCTCTATCAGTCACTATAAAAATGGATCAATTTCACACATATTTCACACAGCATATTTTAAACGCCTATTTTGTATAAATCTGTTTTCAGTCTGAAAATGTTTTGTTTTTGTTGCAATTCTTGTCAAAAAGGACAAATTATAGAGGACTCTGTTTCATTTACAAAGCAACATAAAAGTGAAACTTTAAACATTTGAATACTATATTTAGGCATATAAACAGTGCAATAGTTCATTTTCGCAAATTCTATACAGATATATGAACCTTAGGTAAATAGAAAAGCTTGCATAATGCTAGGAAACATTCATCACTATTCCAAACAGGAGGCTCTTTCTCTTTCTGATTGTGTTTCATCTCAGAGCAGTGGACATCCTGTCTGTCCCTGCTGTGAGCCTCTCCAGCCGTAGACGCTGCGGTAAAAGAGTGGCTGTCCATCTTACGGATGGAGGTGCTGCGGGGAGAGCGGGGCAGGACTTGTCGCAGATGAAGGAGGCTGGAGGTCCACGTCGCTACGGGAGCGTGACTGTTTACGAGAAGAGCCACGGCGCCGAGACGAGTGCCGGTCCACGCGTGCGCTCTCGCTGCGTCCCACTTTCCTGCTTTAGGGATGGAAGGTAAGGAGAGGACGAGGAGGAGCAGGATGGTGAAGGTGAAAGAAAACAGGGACAGGATGAAGATGTGGGGAAATAAAAGGTTCCAGCAGGAAGAAAAAAAAGAGAGAAAAAGGAAGAAGAAACATACAGACCCAAAAGACAGTGGAAAAAAATGAAAACATTCAAATTACAGATAGATGTGAGGATGGGATTATAGTTAATTATCAGTACAGAAGATGATGGATGAATCAAATTAATTTAAGATTTACAGATAAAAAGGAAAAAAAACTAACAGATTCTGAATGAAAAGTTGATATGCATGAGATGACACGCATAGAAAAATAGAAAACTAGAAAAGGCAGCGTCTGGATGCTACTCAGAGGACGTATAGTTAGCCATGCACTGCCTCTACATTCATTTAGGCTTAACTCTCCATTTTCAAACAATGAAGATATCTATAATCCAGATGTTTTCTATAATCCAGCTAGTCCCTTCGCATCACTTTTAACATACTTAGCCAGCTTGTGTTGCATCATAACAGGAACACATAACTCAGAGTAAAGTGTGTTTGCTTATGAGCGTTGTGCTCTCTGTCTGCATCATATGTGAACAGAAATTGGTGCCTGAAGCTTGTCCGTGTCTCTGCTGACACCCACCTTGGCTTCCGTCTGCAAAAACACGGAACATCACACCGTTACACACTTCCCTTTGCCCTTCACACAGCTGAACGTACAAATGCACACCCCCCAACATGAGTGACACCCTGAACATGTTACTGAACCGCTGTCCAAGCTGCATGCCATGTAAGACGCCAGAGGCTCCTGGCAACAACATGTATTCGCACAAACTGACGCAGGCGAGGACGCAGGACGAGTCCTGATTTGACACAAAGGACACCTTAGAAAGCACATTGACTGAGCAGTTAAAGTACGGCAGGAAATATATAGCTCGCAAAAATGTCCGACTGAAGATCGAAACTTAACTTCTGACAGGAAAGCTGCACCTTGGAAAGCAAATAATCGCTTTAATGCAAGTTTATTTATGCACTGTGAAAAAAACTGACGTGGTGCTATTTTGTGCCTAATTATACTAAAATTTAAGCTGTACAAACTCTGCAAACTGAGGCCAATAAAAACTGCGATGAAGATGTTAAAATGAGAAAAACCGAAACACACAAAGAGACAGCAAAGAAGGAGAAGGCATGCCACTGTGAGGAAGATGAAGGAGAGAGAGAAAAAAAAGGAGGGGGGTGGGGGGGGGGGGCTGGGTCCACGTTCACCTCCGTGAGGGTCCTTCTCAAAACTGCAGGCTCTGTTAGCTAGCGAGCGACGGGCAGCATGACAAGAGCTAGCACACAGCAGGGACAGACCGCTGAGGGAGTTTTACCACACTCCCCCAGCCAGTGGACACAGTGGACTTTTTCGGCCCAATTTCCCGTTCTATTCAAATCTTCCCCCAGTGCCATCACTTCACATCGCTTCATGCTCACTAGCCGATTCTCATCCCCGTCTTCATCCTCCTCACCTGTCCTTGTCCGACTCCTCTGGATGAACATCAAGGGGTGAACTATGCTCAACAACAGGAACCCCAGCTGCCATCTCTGGAAGAGGCCCGTCCGACTGAGTGGGAGGCTCTAAAAAGTTGCATGGCTGACCTGAGGGGGCAGAACATCAGGTTCATGTATTAATTAAGAATCAGTAGGCGAAAGGTAGTCAGTTCATTTTTATAAGTTAGTGCTCATACATATAAATGACCCCATTTCTAAGCTGGATGGGTTAAATCAGGCTAACCTGATATAAATCCCAGTAAAATAATCAGTGGATGGAGCCACATTAATGATGCTTTAATTCTTATGATTTCATCAGGATTTATGATCTGTCACACTTATTTTTGCACTACAACAAATATTCTAAGTTGAATTGAGGTCTGGATCCTGATGGAGTCATTCTAATGCTGCGTTCACAACAAGAGCGTTTTAGGCGTTAGATGATTGTGCATTTTCAGGTCAGACACTCTGGATGCTCGACGCCCTTGATATTGAGATGCTCTAGAAAGTAGCTTGGTTTTATTTTCAGTAAGTAAAAGTTTAAGTGGCAAGATAATGACATCTTTTCTTTCTGTTATTCCGTCTTTTTAAAGTCAGTAGATTTAAAACCCTATATATATATATATATTCCTGTTTTATATTCTGATAGAAGACATCAATTTTGCCTGCAGTGTCCATTTCCCAGAAATCTGGATCGGCTTTTCCGATTGGTTGATGCTCTGCGTCAAGCTGTGAAAGTTCAGATTCCTGAACTTCAATGTCGGACACACTGCAGGACCTTTTAACGCTGCTTGTTTGAGTTCACCATAGAGTTTGATGTAAATCAGACACCCAGAATGCTTTTGGTGTGAACGCACCATAACAGAATATACTTTAATATAAAGAACTGCATTGTTGCTGTGAGTTTGGAGTTGTTGTCCTGCTGCATGGTGGATCTCTGCCACATCCTCATGTCTTAGTGTTTTTCTGCTTCCTCCTCCCGAAAATAAAAAAAAAACCCTCTTTTTCTCGGAGTGAAATATTCCAAGCTTTTCTCATCTATATGTTTTGATGAATATTGATTATGAGCAATGAAAACCCAAAGGTCATCATCTAAGAACATTTGAATAGATTAAAAACGTTATTTGAGTTATTAAAATAAAATATATAATCCTAATTCACTTAATAATTAAAAGCACCTGCAAAGGTCTCCCAAGACTGTAAAATGTGTCCCAGTCTGGGACGGAAGGCTACATAAGCACGGGAAAAACTGCTGATTTACAAACATTTCTGGCACAACTTCCCTGACTCCATAAGTGCACAGGAGAGGAAAGCAGCTTTATTAACTTGTGGCCTTTATGTGGCCTGAACGACCCTGATAAAGCCAGTCAGCTATAAAAGTGGTTTCCTAGTAGATCAAGTGTTGCTATAGTCTTTACTTCACCAGAAGACTGCTGACCTGACAGAGGTCCAGAAGGAAATCTGCGACTCTAGAGGGGATTAGCATCAAAAGGTTATTGCTAAGCAAGCTTCTTGCTTACAGGGAGCTGAATTCAAGCTTGTTAATCGAGAGCGGCAAGAAAAGTTTGGGTTTTCAATTTCCATAAGCTGGAATCATCTAAGCTTGACATTTTTCACTCAATGAGTAAAGAATCTAAATCACTTTCTTTTTCTGATATGAAAGGCAAGACGTAATGAACTTTTTCAAGATATAATATTGTTTAAAATGAACCAAAATGTAACTGATTAAAATAAAAAGTTGAACTCAAGGCTTGAATCTGACCAGAGCATCCTCATCACATCTCCTGTGTAACCAACTACCAGTTTTAGTCCGTGTCTACTTTTAAGGGTAGGCTTAAAACTTTGCTTTTGATGAAGCGTATAGTTAGAGTGGCTCAGGTTATCCTGAGGTATCTCTATAGTTATGCGGCTATAGACTAAGACTGCCAGAGGACATTGGGACCCCTTTTTCATCATTCTATCTCTATTCTCCCACAGCAGAATTTGTTAGTTCAATTTTCTAACGTTATGCTCTCTCTGCTTTTTCTCATAGTAGCTTCACCTCGTCTGTTCCTGTTTGGCTGTGACACCATCCTGGAGAGAAAAATCAGCTGTGCTGCTGCCATCAACACCTTTGTTTATAGATATTCGAGAGTGGCCTGTTTTTAGTCTTGTTTCTCTGACTCTGACTGGCTAGATGTGCTCTCTTCATCCTCTGACACAGGAGCTGGCTCGGACCTCGTCTGGCTGGCTGTGTGTTTCCTGGATGGGGCGGCCAATGGAGCTGGTTCACAGTTGCCTTTTGTATCACTACTTCTAAATGTATGTCAGCTTCTGTCTCCTTGAACCGCAGTCGGCCTCGGCAGATGGCCGCTCACACTGAGCCTGGTTCTGCTGGAGGTTTCTATCTGTTAAAACTGAGTTTTTCCTCTCCACTGCTAAAAGCATGCTTAGTGTGAAGGATTGCCATCGAGTCAATGAGTCAATCAACTGGTTTCCCTTAGATAGAAAACTTTGAATCAGATTGACTATATGTTCCTGTTGAATTGTAAAGGTCCTCGAGATAACGTGTTGTGAATTGGCGCTATATAAATAATCTGAATTGAATTGAATCACATGTGCTGTCATCCCTTTATGAAATGTGATGTTCTTTCTGCTATAACTAGCAGCTTTCCTCCAAACACATTATACATATACATACACACACACACACACACACACACACAAACACACACACACACACACACACACACACACACACACACACACACACACACACTGGTCAAATTTCCTGAGTTTTCAGTGTCTGTATAAATTTACAGCTTTACCATCAATCGGAGAAGACTCTGCATTGTTGTGGATGTTCAAGATGTTGCCTGGAGGTCCAGGGGGCTCCACGTTAGGCACCGAAGGTGAACTTTCAGGTTTTCTGATCGAAGGAGCTGGAGTTTCAGCTCGGACAGAACCTTTAGATTCCCTTCCTTTATTATCTTTTTCCCCTGTAGAAGAAGAAATAGACTTCTTTTTGACAGTTGAACTAACAATCCAGCTTCAGAAAGCCATAACCCCAAAGCACCCAATTTAGAAAAAAAAAACAACAACAAATAAATCACAGACAAACAGAAAAGATTTTGAGACAAGCAAACAGTTAAAAGGGGTTTTGTGCAATCAGTGCTCCTGCTAAGGATGAGATGGTTAGTTTGACTCAAGTAAGCTGCTTAAACATTCCATGTGAGTTTCCAAAGGACACCACAAATACCACAAATGAATATCCACTCAAACAAAGTCAGGTGAAATACAATGCACCCACACCTTCTGGTCATTTGATTAAGAACATGCAGACATGCTGATACAGTGATTAGTAGGGTTGTAATAAATCTACAGCTAAAAATGCAGGTGGACTCTGAACAAGAGTACCTTCAGACTCTTTTGGTTTGACTTCGACTGCAACAGGAAAAAAGGGGAAGGCAAGGTTCTTATATGCAGACAATACAAATCAATAGGTAAAAAAAATATTTCCTAATGTCTCTAATACAGCATAATTCAAGCATATGATATACTTATTTGCAAGCGTAGAGCTTACACATGATCTAAATGTATTATGGAGCTGTATCAATTAAAACAACAAGATAATTGTCTCATAAGAACGAGAAGGTTTCTCGTTTAAAGAGAAACCTTATTGCATGAAATCACAGACATTTGACTGCCTTAATGGAACGAAGTGTGATGACAAACGGAAAAATCTGCAAGAAGATTGTTATTTCAAGACAGAGATGACAAACTCAGTCACTGAATCATGGATGTTATCACCTCATGTGAGCTTTTTCCTGGATAAATTTGTGAGCTATATTGCTAAATAGTAGAGCTAGTAAAGGCACAATTATCATGCCAACATTTATATATATATATATATATATATATATATATATATATATATATATATATATATATATATATATATATATTTATTTTTATCATATAGGATGTAGTGAACAAAGTCCTGCACACCCTGGCTTCCTGCTCAGAGGTGCTGGAAATGTGAGAAAATGGGACTGATAAAAGTCCATGGAAGCTTAAAAATGATTGATGAATCAAAAGTAAGTCTGTGCAGTAGACAGTAGACAACACAAAATACACCCGGTTAGACAAGGTAGTCATTAAAACCTTCAGGACTTGAGTGTTCTCAAAAGTGTTCTTTTTGTTTGTTGGTTTAATGAGGACGACCGATATAAGTAAATAACGATGAATAAACTTTGGCAAATGAAAAATAGTCCCCATTAGTGTTTTTTTTAAATAAAACATTGTTTAGCTTAATAAATTTAGTAGGTTATAAATCTACAAGGTGAATTATTTGAGGTCTTGGATTGTGGCTGTTAGGTGTTAAATGGATAAAAACCAGGAAAAGATAATCTCCCTAAAACAAGAAAACAATCTTTTTTATAAACTAATTATATCGTGTTTATGAGAAAGTTATCTCATTTTAGAACATAATTATCTCGTAAGAATGAGAAACTTTCTGGTAACGACACACAGCTCCATAATAATTCTAAATCATGTGTTAGTTTTACAGTTTTGTAGATGGCATATATTCATTTCATAAATTTTCATACAGTCTCAAAAGTTCCAAAATAATATTCCATGGAAATGACTTTAAAAGAATGTGCCAAAGGGAAAAGAATATGTTTTACCACCGCCTGCTATCCAGTTGGGAACATGGAAGCCCCGAGTCCGTTGCTTTGGAGGATCATGATTTTTCTGCAAAGATTAAACAGGAGTGGAAACACAAATCTGAGGTATAAAAATAAAAAGGCCTGCAAAATATAGTGTCACTAGGCCAGTATTGGTTCATTTAATATTATTACACTGGGAAAGGATGTTTTCTTTCTGCATTGATAAGGATATCTTACCTTAATCCATGGAAAGCCTCGTTTGGACTTCTTACTATCACCTGCCCTGTTTTTCACTTCAAGGTGCTTCATGTAAGACGCCACTGCAGAGAAGATCGCTTGGCTAGAAGGGATATTAAAGGCAGTTGTCATTTAAAAAGAAGTTACAGCAAATTTTCTACAGGGCTGCTCTTCCTGGCCATTCCTACATGATGCTCCTTAAAGAAATCAGGAGATCAGAAGACCAGGCGAAACCCTTTAAAAATTATTTCATACTATATTTATCAAATACATCAATTCATATCAAATGAAATAAGTAGGTGCAATAAAAAAAGAGATTAAAAAAATTATATTTTGTCATCATTTAATGGCAACATATCATAACATACTAAATAAATAAGTGGTATATTTAACTATTTAATAGGAATTTTATGAATGGTTTATATGGTTCATTCATGGAATATATACATCTCAGGGTCACATCATATTTAAGTGTTTTGTTTTCTCCCCATGGGGTCCAGATCTCCACTGCATGCACATACAGGGAGCACTGTTTACAGTTTATAGGGCTAACTATGCTAATCGGCTAAAAAAAGTTATCAACTGTGTTTTAAAATGTTGACTGTAACTCTCTTTCAATAGAAAGCTGCATTTTCAACTACACCAATTAAGAGCCTCATTTATTTTCTACCTTCAATGAGCCAGGACTTTTTGTACTACTTAAATCTATCTTCAGCATTGCTGATAAAGGTTTTTTTTAAAAGCATTTCAAAGTTGGTTCACACAGATATAAAAAAAATATATATATATATAAGTTGGATTAAACCTTCTGCATAATACTGTTAAGTTAGTAGTATCTAGTTAATTTTAATGTGTATATGCTAAATAATGAAAATCATTATTTACATTTTTAGTTGCATTCATTAGAATCATGTTTGGAGATTAAATTGTGGTTTAGGAAAGCCTGAATTTGCTTCTTGTTGGATGAGAGTTCTTTTAAAACCATTGAGGGAGTGGAGTCTCTAAGACAGCAGGTGTTTGACAGCTGCCACCATATGGTAAATAGACACATGCTACAAGTAAAGCTTTTGAATGACAGGTGGCAGTTTCTTAAACATCAGCTACTGCTGATCAAGCATAAATTCCTATCATAAAAAGAAGCAGCTGTTTGTTATTGATGCTGTTTTTCTGGATGGCAGGTGGAAAGCAGGATTATTGAGCACAATTAAGGAGGTTTGCCTTTGCAAACCAACATTAGTAGTTCTTTTAATAAAGCTTATTCTTTGGAGAATATTCTAGAATAAAGTTTAATAAAAAGTAGAGACTGGCTCAAAACTGAGCAGTGTCTCTTGTTGAAAGTCATTCAATAATCAAAACAACAAATCTGGACTAAATTGCAAAAAAAATTGAAAAAATTTAAATTGATAAAGGAATGGGAAAGAAAAAACATATAGAGGAGGGGCTTAGAAAAGTGGGAAGAGGAGAAAAAGCTCATGCAAAAAAACAAAGGAGGAGTTGAGAAGATATTTGAATGAAGGAGGAGGGTCGGGGGAGGAGAACACAACAGAACAGCCTCATGTTAGAAACCAACATACAGTTCAAGGACATAACTAACAGTCGCATCAACAGAAGAAAATCTAAATAAAGGAGAAAAACTCTCATGGTTAAAGTAAAGGTGCAAAAGCATGCAGGGCATTTTTAAAATAATCAGTTTTTGTCCAATCCATATTTAAAATCAAACAAAACTCAGAAGATAAAGGTTTGCTGTCCATTATCTAGTTAATAACGCTCCTGCAAGAATAACTTTATTATTAGAGATTTGGTTGGTTAAAGGATCTGCAACAACCTTGTGGTTAGGCCACACTCAAACTAAGCATGCAGGGATGACATGCAAAGACAAAAAATACAAGGAAAACTTTTCAGACTGAAGTGATGCTGAGTAACTCACCATTTTTCCTCATCCGGGACAAAAGTAAGTCTAAAACAGAAGAAATAAATATCAATGAATTATCAACTAAGGTGGGAAAACAGAAACCGCATTCAATCACAGTGCATCGAGCCTACCTCTTCTTTTTAAGTAGCATTTTTCCGTTCGCTCGCTCGACTGTTTATCAGTTCTGTTTTGGGCCGGTGGAATTTAAAGTGACTAAGCTTTTCTTGCTGCAACTCAAAGTTAACTATCTGCTCGTTCTGTTTAGAGTTTAAGCTTTTGATCATATTCTAAAGTTTGCGCAAATAAATGAACCAAAAAGAAAAACAAAAAAAAAAGATCCAAAATGCAGAACGAAAAGCATCCAACAGTTCGACTGCGTCTGTTCTTATACCTAAAACGTGCAAAACGAATGCAAACTAGATCTATTGTCTCTTAATATATGATGCCGTTTCTTCTCCTATAAAGAGTCTGCAATAAGGAAATCTCAAATCTGGAATGCTCCAACGCAGCAGAAAGGGTCTATTTAACTATGTTTTGTCTGATGCAACAAGCAGGCAAGACTGTAGACATTTGATACTCATGTTGTGAGATGAACATAAAGACTGGGAGGGGTTTCACCGGGATTTCCCTGCATTATCCAATAAAATGTCTGGCTTACCCACTTTGTATTCCCACAGAGACCAATGAGCTACAAATGGGCAGAGGTCACTATGAAAGAGGGAGGTTTGTGTGTGTGTGTGTGGAGGGTGATCAAGATGATTGTAGGGAGATGGATGAACAGAGTAAGGCTGACCGGATCCGTTGACAGCCAACAGTGATGAGAGTCTGAAGCTGAATTCTAATGTCTATGAAGTCCATTATCACTGCGTCTGTTTTCCCAGGGTGGCAGTGGAGTGTGAACACTGGATTTCCTTTCATTTCTACTTCCTTCTCCTTTCTCCAGACAGGAGTAACAACATCCTCTAGACTTTCCATGGCCTCTTCTTTCCCTCTCTGAGCTGCTTCTTGAACAGAAGGAAAAACGGTTGATGGGCGTGAGGCCCGAGGACAAGTTTCACCTTCCTTTCTTTAAATACGCTCGTTGCACAGAAGTTATGCTGCACTAATCTTCCCGATCTGTTGCTCTCCCCCTCTCAGTCTCCCTTGCTGTGCATACAGCCCAACACACAGAGAGTTGGCAGAACTCCAGGGAGAGCCATCCTGCCAACGTGGCACTGCTGCCTCCATCGTTTCCCCTCTGCCTTCTCATTTCCTTTTCATGCTGTTTTGCTGTGCTTCCGTTGCAGATCTCCTGCCAACTCTCTCACCCCAAGACCTTCTTTTTCCTTCAGTTTGCTGCTGGATTCCCCACTGTGCTTGATGTTTCATTCTTTACATACATTTAACGTAGACACAGTTGGGAGAACTACAGGGTTTCTCAGCAGAAACAAAGATAATCCAAAAGTTAACTCAGTTTTTACTATTAGAAAATTAGCTTTTAAAAAATAATATTGTCATTAGGCAATAGTGAATATAAATATATATAACATATTCTAACTCCTTATTGCTCCTTTCCTTTCCCCACCTCATCATTCCTTCCTCTTTTTCTTCTATCCTTGCATCTCTCTTATCTTCTTTCTGTTCTTCCACCCTTTTGTTTCTTCTTCCTATTTTCCTCTCATTGGGTAATTTTTAGTGCATATAGCCTAGTTTTTTAAACAGGGTTGGTTGTCAGCAATATAATTTCATCCAGCAAAGGGTGTAAAAAAAAAGAAAAAAAGGGTCATGTGGTTTCGGGGTTAGAAGATCTGATATTGTTTGCCATAAAAAACGTGCTTACATTTTTAAATAAAAACCCTGTAATATTTTAAACATTATTTGTATTAGCTTATATTCAATGTCTTCAAAACCTGTGAAGTCAAAGATACATTTGAAACTGACTTTGTCTTAGCTACACTACAAAATGTAGCCGTTAGCTTAGCTTTTAGAAAAAAAGTTGGTTGTCCCAGAATGTCTGGGTTTGGTTGCCTCGTGTGACAGACAGCTTTTCCATTATGTTAGAATTATAATTTTCCCTGTTTCTTTTAGATCATAATGGGCAGGAATTTTGTAAGGACAAGAGAAAAGGGGGAGACTTCACCAGAAGTAACGTTGTCGCTGTCAATAAAAAAAAAAAAAAAAGTTGTATGATTTTTCCTTTTGACCTTGCGACAACCATCTACCCTACTTTAATTGTCCATTATTTTACTTTAGTAATCTAAAGTTTTCATGTAACTTTCCTAAAATATAAACAAAATGTTAAAGACAAACCCCTAAATGTATTCCTAGTGCTTAAAGAGCTTTTGATCAAGTTCAATCTACGTGTTTGTTAAGTTCTTTACAGCGAAACACTGGGATGATAATGAGTGATTAATAGGTCAGACAACAGGCAGGGGTGGGTTCTGAACTTGGCTGCTGATCAGAAATGCTGCTTGTTTGTTGGCAACCGTAAACAGCCAAGATGGGAAACCTATAAAGCTGTAATGTTTTTCCTGTTGGGAAATAGCAAAGGTTGACCGAAAGTGCAAAGTAACATGTAGGGGAGGGGCAGCCGTGAGGTACTCTATACTCCATACAGGTGGAGAAAATTGACAAATTGACACGCTATTAAAAGAGCATTAATTCTAAGAGAAGAAAGACATGTTTGGCAGCTTTGACATTCTGATATGATTCATGTAATAAAAACTAGGTCCTAATAAAACTAAACATACAAAAAGTCTACAGTAGGATGCAGTAGTGATTAAAATAGTTATCACACTGAGAGCCACAGGTATCCAAGGAATATGAATCAAATATCTATTAACTGAAGTTCAAAAAATCCGTTCACTGAGAGCGTCTTTAAATGTGAGTTAGGAAACGTCTTGTTTAGATGGAGCCTAATTAGCAACCATCACTCCCACTACTCTGTATGCCATTAAGTAAATGTGACATGTTAAAACATCAGCTGCAATTAAATAGTAGTTTTTTAAGATGTTTCAAGAGCAACATTTTAAGCAGAATTGCTAAAGATTTGGGTCAGTAGAAGGATGTTCCATCATTTCCAACTGAATGTTTTCAGAGATTTTAGCTCCTTTATAAATCATTAAAAAAACGTTTGCTAGCAGTTTCCTGAGCTCTCATCAGGTTTAAAAATAATTGTTGTGATTTTTTTAACAAGTTAAATCCCTGTTAAAGAAATGATCCGTGGATATCTTCATGCACATTTTAAAATGCCTGTCTGTGCAGCTTTGGTTCAGTAACTGCGACAGAAAACTTTTTTTCTGTCCAGATACCGCTTTTTAAGAATCCCCACAACAATTAAGGCATAGATTGAGACTTTGTTTGTTCACATCTACTGGAATATGTGCCTTAACTGTTTGTCTTGGCAGGACATGAATAAGACTTCAGCCTGTGAAGTTCCTTCTGATAAAGAACAGGAAATACCACTTACTGTGAATCATACATCTTCTCCAGCAGATTCTCGGCCACAGATTTCTCCTTCATGTCCATCGGGACGCGGTCAGTGGGATAGTGACTTTCAACATCCATCACCTGCTCCTCACACTGGGTCATACCCATCATCCTTTTCTGCCTGTGTAGGACACAGTAACAGAAGATGGTAAAGGGAGATTGTTGCCAAAAACTATACAGAAAGCTTAAGTACTGAGCACAGCACCGGGAGATATGGAATGACAAACTATTAAGTTTTGACTCAAGAGTTAAACACATCAACTTAACAACATACTATAAAAAGACCCTCAGACTTATTCTATTTAGTTATTGTTAAAAATCTGTTGTAAATTATAAGGTACATCATAAGGTCTTTGTCTGGTACTAGTTTGTTTTTTTTCCCTGTAGAAACAAAGAAAACCTTTTCTAAGTTTAGGATCAACAATGACTTTTTACATACATTTGCAAAAAAAAAAAAAAATCTTAAAATTTTGTTGAAATATATTACAATTTTCAGTTTATTCTTAAAGTCGCAAAAAATATATATTTATTGTGATATTATAGTTAATAAAAAACAAGATATTTGGCCTGCAAGTACAGCAGATTTGACCATTTTGGATTTTGTGAGCTAAAAGTTTGGACACTCCTGGCTTATGTGGTATAAATGTTGATGTTTTTCACATCAAGAAGAATAAATATTAACATAAAATAGCTGAACTGACCAACAGAAAATAGTATTCAGTCATTTAGTTTTGACTGAAATAAGAAAACAAACTGTCATGTTGTGCAAAAATGCATGTTTGTTCTGAAACTTCAATGAAATAAATATTTGTTCACGCATATCATAAGTGAGTTTAACTGTCATAAAAGTACACAACTCAAAAACAGATGTAAATGATTACATTTCACATGGGATACAGTGCTGCTGCAAAGGGTATTTTCCTTCTATGTCGGAAGAAAATGTTTGGAGAAAAGAAAACATGAAATGCAGGACAAAGAGCTTTAAAATCCCTAGATGCTGATGAAAAGGCTACTAATGGCTGAAACTAATAATAATAATAATAATAACTGCTGACCAACAGATCCTTATACAGTACAGCAAGAAATGTTAGACCCTCTACACATTTCTTCTGTCCTGGTTTCTTTTCATTTAAACTGTTAATCTTCAAGTTTCAGACAAAAAAAGATTTGTAAAAACAACAACAAAATTAAATTGTTACACTTTTTATTTACTAAGAGGAAAAAAATCTATATGAAATGAGCCACATGTGTAAAATATGATTTTGAAGCAAACAATGTCACTAAGTGATTTTTATTGCACTTCAGATCCTACAGTAAAAAGACACAGCACTGTCAGGTAATGTTGCTGCTTCTGAATTGTGTTTTTTAAGTGTGAAATTTCCCACTAAGAGTCGATAACCTGAAAACTCTCAAACAGTTGAACCTGAGCATCCTTTGGGATGGAGGGTAAAATCTGTCTGCCTTCAGTGTTTGAACTGTGAGAACTGCACCTGAAATCCTCCAGCTGTTTGGCTACCTCCGTAGCTTGAAATCTCTGCACTTCTGCAGCATAACGTCTTTGGGTGTCATCTGACAGCAATTCTGGACGAGTCCGATCTTGGAAAGGGAAAATTACAAATTATTAGAAATGGCACGTCTACAATGGATAAAACCAAATATAAAACAAACCAACCATTTGTACAATCAATAAAATATATATATATATTTTTTTCCAAAACATGACCTACCCAGTTCAAAGGATAAATTGGTTGGCATTGAAACTCTGAGAATCTGAAATGCAAAAAAGCAAAAAAGAAAATGTTACTGAGAAGATCTTGAAGATCATCAGCTATATTGGCTTTATTACATATTAATGGAGATTGATAGCAATTATAAGGTTAACCCTCTTTAATTCAAAAGATTTCTATTTTTCTCATGTTTATGACCTCATAAAGGCTCTTTAAATACCACTTGCATAATCACCCAACAAGGATTTTAGGACAGAAGCAGTTTTAACATAACTCTCCTTGTCTCAGTCCTTCTCACACTAGTCAGTAGAGTAAACTGCCAGGTCCAGCTTATCTTAGTATACAGTAAATAAAGACACTATGCAGGTCATCGGCTGCGGAAACGTACCGACTGGTTTTGACATTCTAACACTAGATTTCCATAAAAAGGTTGAGCAATGAAAACCCACTATTCACTGACCTACTGTACTTCAATTTCTACAAAGTTTTGAGAATTTTGCTTTATTTTAGATTAATAGTGACTCGGTTGAACATACTCTGTGTGTCTGTATGTGCGTGTTTTTAGTTTTTTTTTTTACATTGTAGTTTAAACTATGTTGAATTTGATCCAATGACATGAAAAAAAGAAACCTTATACCCAGCATTGATTCAAAGGCATTATGTATCTCGACATATGAACTAATTGGTTTTTAGACAGTAATATAAAACGCAATCTAACCTAAAGTAGCAAAATATTACAAAGTCTTATAAAACCTTTTTCCTTTATTTGGAGGAGGTCCCCACTTTGATATGTAAGCAACTGTCAGAGATCCAGGTCCCCTTTTGGCAATTTATTTAGAATCTATATAAATCACAATTTTCAGTGATACTATGGTAACACAGCCTAAAGGTAAAGGTTAAATTGGGCTTTTGGAATTTTTCAAATTAGAAGAAATAGAGGTCCCCTCTTTCCAAGTTAACAAAATAGTCCCCTGTCCTGGACTGAAGGTCTTTTCAAACCTCAGATTGGATTTAATATTTTGCAACATGGAAAGATTTAGTTTTGTACACATTAAAGCCCTACAACTAAGATTTTATTAACCTTAGCTGTATCTGAGTAAAACAGTATGGCGCAGTTGCTGTCTTTCTCCACCAGGGGTCATTTCAACACCAGCAATAAAAAAGAAACTACATTTAGAAGAAAACAATAATATCCCAGATAGGAGTCACAAAACTCGAAGTAGAAATAACTACCTAGTCTAACTTTAAATGCTTTGACCAGAGCATAGCTGCTTTTATTTATTTACTCTTCTTCTTAAGTAGATCTATGACTAAAAATTCCTCCTGTGGGACTTTTCCCACGATCCTGACAGGAAGTTGAGGCATTGACGAAAGCCTGAAAGAGAGCGAGAGCAGAGCACTGTTGACTGACATGCACAGTTAGAGAGACATCTGAGGAGGCAGTGAGACGCGCCAGGTGTGCAGAGGAAAGATGCAGGAAACTACGGAGAAACTGAGGAGAGCTGCTTTGATTGAGACCAGGTAGAGCAAACAGAGATGACACACAGCCGAGCTGCAAACAAACTCATGGTCACACTGTGTTCTCGTCTCTTATCAGCTCAGGATATTGCAGGTGCATCTAAACACCTATGTACATGGTTGTAAAGTGAAACTCACTGATTCATTACACAGGAATGGAGAAATTTCAAAAATGGACTCATGATTGCTTGGATTAATTATAATTCTTAATCAATGAAAATCAAACATTTTATTTTACAAAAGGGGATCATATTAAATGAGAGAACAAAATAACAGAGCGAGAAAGTGCTAAGAACTCCTGGGAAATGAAATCTACATTAGGCTTATGAGCCGAGGGAAGCAGGAAGGGCTCTAAAATGTCCTGGTAGACAGCTGTGCTGACTTTGGACTGAAAAAAACACAGAGGACTGAAACCAGCAGCACCCTGAATGACCACTGACTGGGGAAACTTCTCACTGGATCTCTTAGTTCCTTTGCTCCACTTGTCTGGAAACAACTCCTAAAAATTTGTAAAAAGGCTGAAAGCCTGAGTTCTTTTAAGTCAAATTTAAAAACTAGTTTGTGTAGAGCTGCCTTTGACAGTTCAAGTTGAACTGTTAACTGAGGCATTATTAATTTAAGGTTGTGGTCCAATTATTTTATTTGTTTTACACATTATTTTTATCTTTATTTACTTTTATTTTTCTTCTATTTTATTTTTTAATTCATTAAAAGCACTTTGAATTGTCCATGTACTGTGCATGCCTAACAACGTGGATTCTATGCGTTTTTACTATTCCATTCAAATCTTGGGACCTTGATTTCCAAATGTAGCACAGAATGATCTTTTTCTCCAAGATCCAGTCTAAGTGCTTTAGACATCGTCTCTGGTTCAGGAGTAGCTTCATAAAGCTATGGCAGCGATACAAAAACTTTACATTTTCCCTCACTCCCAACTTTTCAATTAAACCTTAACTTCCTTAGAGCTGTAAGCTGCAATAATGACTCTGCAAAGTCAATCTATATAATATGTAAAGTCGAGTTTAAGCTCTAAATTACTTCAAAAGAAAAATTACTGAGTGAATTCCTTTAATTCAGCAATGCTTCCGCAGCAGAACAATCTAATGCAGACAGCTGAATGAGGAACAAACCTGTGCTTTACTTCTTAGCCATCAGATTGACTGATAATACTATGCTTTGTTAACAAATAGGGGGACACAGATTTCGAGGAAAAATCAACAATTCACACACATACCGGCTCCTAAGGATCCGTCTATAGAGACCAAGTAACCTGACCTGCAGATTGCTGGAAACTAGGAGGTATTGGAGGAACAGGAGGAGACCCACCATGCAGAAAGACCTCAGGCTGGGAGTCAACTTCTTGGATAAATTCTCAGAATATATTTTTGTTTGCAAAAATACTCAGATATGTGACCATTCTCCCCATTGGCATTCTTAAACAGCCAGTATTTTTGGTATGAATTATAAGCAGCATTCATAAACAAGGAAAAGCAAAGTCCTCTAGAGATTGTCAAAGAAAATACCAAAAAAAATATGCATCGGAAAAAACTATTATTAGAAACAAACGTAGACCTCAGTAGTTCAGCCCATTTTACACCACTAACAGTTGTTTGAATGAAACAAATCAATGTCCCATTAAACCAAAAATACATGCTGTAATTTCATGGAAAATTTTAATGATTTTTCCCATAATCCTGTTCTGGATCACTGCTGATCCAACTGTTAGCCAACATCCTACATTTGGAGCGCTAGCCTCGTATTAAAGAGCCAATTAAACATCCTTAATAAACCAAATAAAGCAGCTCTGATGCTCACAGGCCATGTTCACCCAGATCTACTTTAATAATTAGTGAGGTTTCAACTTCTGTGTTTTCTTTAACTTGTTTTTTTTTTTGAGTTATTCATACTGTTGCTTAATAAACTGTCATTACCAAATAATGAGACAAATGAAAAGCTTGTCCGCCACTGTCTTTAAAATGTAAAACTGCAGTAATACACCTTACAAAGTTCAATATAATTTAATGAAGCTACAATAAGCGCTGTTAATTAAAGTATCTCATTTAATTTTGATCAAAAATCACTTCATTTTTGATTAGTTCTGGTAGTGCTCAGTTATTCTATAGTTTTTTTTTAAATCTGATTTCATCCTGCTTAATTTTTTATTTTATTTTTTTTAAGAAAGAGTGTAACCTTCTACTTACTGCACCCTTCTCCAAGAAGTTATTGTAGAAGTCAGGAAACTGTTTCTTGGTGTCTCTTGCATTGAGGTTCTTTACGATGTCGGCATGGAGATAACACAGCTGTGGATGGAAAAAAGTTGAAAATTACAAAAAAAAGGAAGTATGGACCAAGCCAAATAAATGAATGGTGGAGGTAAAGATGAAATAGAATGACAGCTGGCTGGGTGGCTGCTGTTTAATGGATATCATGGTTAATCATGGTTATGGGAAGTGAAATCTGTGGTCATTTGCAACAGAAACCTTCTTGTAAACTTGATTCACTTTCTTTTCATGCAGAATAGTTCAAAAGAACCTCTGCTGTCAATCTGGGAGGACAAGTTTTCCTAACACTGAAAAGAACATTTCATCAGTCTGCTAAAAAAATCAGTAAAGGTTAGTCCTCTTCTTCAGAATCAAATCCTCAAATGTAGGATTGAATTATTGAACTGAACCTGCCTCCTGGCAATAGATTTTCACCAAATATTAAAGAGTCAAAGGTGAGCAAACGCTGCCTTTATTCTTTGCAGGTCATGAGGAAAAATCATGGGCCAAAATGAAAAAGTTAAACCAGGGCACATTTTGGGCATGACTGGATTCATTTGCGGGGAGAAGCTTTAAAGAGGAAGACTTAAAAAAAAGAACAAACATGATTCGATTTCAGTTAATTAAAAACCCCCTGAGGAAGAAAAAGCCACTTATATCCAAAGACAGAGGATCTTTACTGGGGAGTCCAGCTTTTTCCCCACAGTAACTCAGAATAAAAAAGAAAAGGCTGCACTAAAGCAGGTATTTGTGTGTTTAGCCTGCAGTGTAAATTCCTCTACATTCTTGGTAGAGAGAAGGTGAGGCAGATGGGATTTCTGAGGACGGCGTGTTACAGGTTTGGGGTCGGATATTCCTGAGAGCATTAGACGACTGTCAGAAAATGAAATAAGTGATAAATACAGAATGAACGATAAGACAAAGGATGGACAACAATAAAATTTATTTTGTAATAAAGCATAATTAAATGAAGAATGCCAATAACTATGTGTTTCCTGATAGAAGGTTTTTTATTTCTGAAAAGATAATGACATTGACCCAATAGGTCTTTAAAACAGGAAACAAAAGTCAACAACAAAAGGTATAAAAACAACTAACCCATGTAAAATTATCCAATGAGTTACAGAAACTTTTAACAGAAGCAGAGTGTTTCTTTGAGCATGAAAATATCAGAGATTTTAGAGGCCGGCCAATAAAATCCAATATAGTTGTATGTTGTAATCCAATTTAGTTTTTTGGCTAATATCGGACGAATATTCAATATTAATACCGGATTGTGAAATCCCTACCAATAACTGGAAGAAAAAAATGTTAAACCTTATCAAGTAATCCAACTTAAAACCATTTTAAATGGCCAGGTTTATTACAGAAAAACAGAAACTGTTCTTCAGTTTCCATCACAAAGTTTCAGATGGGTTTAATATTAAGCTTTAAACCATTATATCAGAATAAAGTAGGGGTGTAAATCACATCCATCATGGTGATTCGATTCAGTATCGATTTCCTGACCCGACGATTCGATTATTTTCGATACTCAAGAATACACCACGATTCGATTCGATTCGATTAATCAGTTAATTTTTTTTATCATTATTATTATTTTTTTTACACCTTACAGACTAAATAAAGTTTCAAGTTTGAAATAAATCAATGAAAGCTGTAATATCGTTATGCATTTTCTTTAGAAACAACAGCAAATAACAGAAGTAGAAAAGTTGCATCAAAAAATACTGCAAAAATACTGCACAATATCAGTGTAATGAGTTCAATGCAATACCTCGGCTCCAGAGAAACTGTCCAACATATTTTTTTAGAATGTAATAAATATACTCATTAAAGAGAGATGTTGCTTAGAGAGTTAGACAGGAATAAAAATAAACTAGATATAAGGGAATTGTTTCAAAGGTCATCTGGGGATGTAGTTTTTGGTAGTATTTTTAATTTTCTAAGAAGAACGGGTATTTTAGGGAGAATATAATAGTTTGTCTGGTCCATACTCCATTCTGGAAGGTGGCGGTAATGCACCTATAAGTTGTTTGCCAACCGCCATAAAAAAAAAAGAAGAAGAAGAAGGCTCCAGAGTGTCGACGTCACCGCCCCCTCTAGAGACGCTCCGCTGCACCTCTCCCAGATGGTAGCTGACCGCAAACAGTGCAGCAGACAGGAGGCCGGCTTGTTTTGTTTTTATGACCGAAATTGCGGAAAACAACTCGTGAAGTTTGACCCGCTAGAAGAGCGAGGTGCGCGAGAAAGCTGGGACCCTTTTTCCAGCTGAATCTCCGCTCTTTTTGGCCCTCATGTCCCTCCGTCGTCGGACTAAACTCGTCCCCACTTCCTCACCGCCTCGGCCGTATCTAGACCCACAGCGTGTAGCTCAGACCACGCTTCAATACTGAGCATAATTTAAAAATGTCTGTGTGAAGCTTGCTGCAACACACTGCTGTAAGAGTATAACCAGGAAGCGAGGTAGGAGGGCAAAGTAGGTTTAGCGGCACCGCAGCACGGGAGGAGAATTACGCCCAGGAGCAAATGGATAAAAATAGACCGGAGGGAAAATAAAACATGAATCGATTATCTTGCGGACGTGTCGATGCATCGGATCGTCGGCTTTTGGATCGATGCGTCGATACAAAACGATTATTATTTACACCCCTAGAATAAAGTTGTCCTATTTCATGTCACTTAGGGGTATCAAACCAATTAGGAAATCATAATATCAGCAGCATTTTATCAGTGTTGAGTATTGGATATTCCACCAATATAATTCACAAATATTAAAGCCACTGTTTATGTGGATAATAAGTAATAATTTTGCCTACAGCTCCAGTGGGTAAAGTGGACCCAGTTGATACTTGACTCTGCCACAGAGGAGATGCTGATGTAAAATGTTAGATGTTTTTTTTTTAGACAAATATCAGTAACAGTTATTGGCCAATTAAAGGTATAGTGGAGGATTTTTGCGATTTTTTTTAGAAGACCCGCCCTCTCCACTTAAAAGAAAGAAAAAAGGTGCACATGCACAACCCTGTAACTGCTTCTGAGAGGGAACGCCTACTAAACACGAGTGAGAGCATCATGTACGCTCTCCTCATCCTCTTGATGCAAGAGCATCACTCTTACAAGCTTACTTTCCAAAAAAAGATCAGTAATTTTTCCACCATGTCAAACTCACCATTGGTAAGTGAAAATGGGGACAAGCACGTAAACATCTCACCAGAATGATTAACAATTAGGAGGACCACTCATTTTAATGATCCACCCGGAAAAAGAACATCTTCCACTATACCTTTAAGTTATAAAATATCAGTTTATAGGATATCAGTCAAAATTCTAATATTGTGATTCCCTAAGATTAATTAGTTTTTACCTGTTTAAATTACATATTTTATAAACATTAAAATCCTCTTGATCAATTAAAATAATTAAACATTTAACAAATGTATATTTTAAAATTAATAGGTATTATAATAATATAATACTGATAAAAAGAAGAATATAAACTTGTGATTATTAGGTTATGGATTATATATTTAGTGACCCTTAATGTATTTTTTTAATACAACTTCCTTTTACTACATAAAGATTTTTACTGAAATATTTCTTTAACAAAAAATAAAAGGCACGGACATTTTAGGCCTTTTTCAATTGGACTACTTTTAACAGTTATCTGGAACGACATTTTGGAGTCAATATGTTTTGATCAAATGACTCACAGCCAGGCAGCAAATGTAAGGAGGATTTAGCACAAGTGACTGACTGTCTGTCTGTCTGTCTGTCTGTCTGTCTGTCTATCATTTCCTGTCTGTATTGTTGCAAACCTAACACTACTAAACACACAAACATTTTTAAAACAAAACAAATCATAAAAAAAAATGGGGATGGAAATTATTAAACTATAAAAATCCCTGTGTGATAGTCAGACCTCATAGTGAGAAGTCTTTCAGATTTCAAAAAGAATGAAACATATGAAGTCCTCACCAAGGGTGCGGGATCGAACTGCAGAATGACATGCTGCATGAAGACCAGCAGGTGAGTCGGCCGTTTCTTCAATGTCTCGATGTTGTCGAAATACGGACATTTGTCATCTGCTGGCTGTAACCAACAAAGAGACGCCGAGAGAAAAATAACAGAATTAAAAATTTCTGAGGTACCATCTAAGCTCAATATATTTGTACGTTTCCCCTCCTGCTTTACTCACGTCTGCTAAATCATTCTCAAAGTCCTCGTCTTCGGCCCCGATGATGCTCATGGCTGGCTCAGAGCGTTGAGCTCCAAACTAACCCTGCTGTGGAGAGGCAGAGGGAGAAAGTCGGATTAAACAAAAGATCAGCGAATATTATAAACTTCATTACACATTTCTACCCTAACCCTGATTCTATCGATTCCATAGATCCCTGGCTAAGCAGAGGTCAGCAGTAAACCAGATTAGAGTCTGAATAAAGTAAACTTTCTCACTGCAAGTCACGTACACAAAGCAGAAATCAGTGATAAGTCTGAACATAGTCAGATTAGCTAAAGGGAACAATAATCCCAGGAGCATTTTTTAGACCCAGCATCAATAAGCTGTAAAGATACCTGCAGCTTTTATGCTGGGACATTTAGGTTAGCAGCTGAGCTCAGGAGGGAACAGCTGTGACTTCAAATTGAGCAACAGTAAATTCTTCCTCAATCTACAACCTAACAGAGAGCTCTGTTGTAGACAGCATGACGTAAGCTCTCGCATCTAAAAATGGCAATGAGTTCATAAAGCTTTAGGCCAGCCCTTGTCTTTGAAATCAATGAATAGGGGAGAAAAAATGCTTTCGAACATATTACAAACCCACCTCCACCCTTTACACCCTGCACCACTTCCCCAGCCCCAAAAAACACAAATAAAACACAGCTCCTGTATTCAGTCCCCTGAAGGCCACAGACCCACAGCCGCCAGCAGGGAACACCCAAACACACATGAATAAGGTAAACTGTAGGACAGTGAATGACTACAGTGGACACAGTGTGAGAAGTGGGGGATGCTGTAAAGAAAAGGGGTGGGTGGGGGGGGCTATGCATGGGACCTAGAAAAGACAGAATTCCCTGCCTTAGCTTTGGTAGTCAGACTTTAAATGTTTTAAGATTATATATAAAAAAAAAAATAATAATACTCTATGTTGCCCAGATTAAGTATAAAATGTAGTTTTTAAAAGATTTTTTTCATTTATTATGCAGGTAAAAAAAAATATCCAAACAAATTTGGCCTCTGGGGAAAATAGACTGTCCCTAAACCTTATGAGTATAATCTAGATTTTGCAAAATGTTAATCTTGATAATCTTCGTTGACTTTAACACATAAAAAAGCTAATTTGTCCCAAATTGTAACTCTATAGCTAAAATTTGCACATGATCTGGATCATTACCGAATTTAAGTTACTTGTTCCTTGGCATGAGGCGCACCTCTGGTAAAAAAATTTCCATAAAACACGTCCATAAGTTTCCATTTATCCTGCTAACAATCCAACAATATTCCCTTTTCTTGTGTTTTTCTCTTCAGTAGAAATCCTCCTGACTTTTTGAGTCCGATGCTGAGGCTGTAAATAGTCACTGCTGCCACCCTCTGGTATAGCAGGGAACTGCATGTTTCGCCAAATATTTCAACAAATATCCCCATCATACAATGGTAGAGAATATTTAAAAAAATTTTCCTGTATCCAGATCATGATCTGGAGCCTCTTCAACATTTAATGAATTGTTCCTTAGCATGAGGGACACCTCTGATAATTAATAAAATTTTCAACTTGTCCAGTACACAAACACACAAACTTACTTAAAAACATAACCTTCTTGGCAGAGAAATGAAACTCTTAATAATATTTATTTTAACAAATAATAAATACAGATTATGAACCTTTGTATTTACTGTTTCTTGCACACCTTAAATCTGACACACAAATAGCATTACAAGTGTTGGTCCACTACTGGGGGTATTTAAGCTTAAAAACCATCTCAGCGCAACACATGTTTGGAGGAACACAGATGTTTGCAATGCTAAGGTTAGCGTAAACTGTTGTGGCACAAATTCACCAGCCAGCACATACCGCACCCGATGACGAGTATTAAAGCCAACAGAAGCATGTAGACGAAAACAAAAACTAAACAACTTCCTGGTTATGTGGGTTGCAACATGGATTGTTTGTCTTAACTGGAAAAAGCAGCCTCAGTGATTGATATGATTTAACAGCACCAAATGTTAAGGTTTGAAAAGCAATGCTTTATGCATAGCTTTACTGTTCAAGTTCTGCTGTAACTTTTAGAAATGGAGCTTCTGTTTACAGCAAATGTTAAAGGATATGTTCTATGCATGGCTTCTATTCATTTCAACCATATTCAATTGAAATGTGCTTCAATTAATGTACTGTTCACACTTCTAAAAGATGTTGAAGGAGATATCAGGGGTTTTTAAAAAAAACAAAGTTCAATTATTACAACTTTCTAGGGCAGCAACTAATTATTATTCTGTTATGGAATCTGTTGATTGAGTTTTCGATTTATCGATTAATAATCAGGCAGCAGAAGGTTCCTTATAATCCAGTTGAAGATGAAACTAATCCACCTAAGGATTTCTGGATAGAGCATTTTAACAGACAATTTTTTTTTTTTTATCTTGAATACAAAATGTTAAGTTTGTTTTTACAATTTTGGTATAATTACTGCTCTGGTTGGTTGCTTTTATGGTGAATAGCACGTTTTTGGAGTCTCTATGCTAGATTTAAAGAATAACCAATTACTAAATTAGTTCACCATTATATGAATAAGCAATTAATCATGATTAATCCCATTAAGCGTTTCAGACCTACAACTTTCAACCAATCTGAGGATTGAACAAGCCAAAGAATTAACTCAAAACAACAAATGTGTATTAATGTGCTCATAGGTTTATTTATTCAAAAGTCTAATTGAAAAGGCTGTTTATTTTTTCAGTATATGGTTTTGTGGTAAAATAAAATTAATTGCGATCAATCTATAAATGACCCTGTAAATAACTTGTTTAAAACTTTAGTTGATATTATGATTCTAAATAATGTTTAGGACAAGCTACACTATACTGAAAAGTTCCAACGGCTGTAAAGTAAAAATATGAAAGATGTTGATACTAAACTTGATATGTGCTTTTATTTGCTTATTTTTAAGCAAATAATATAATATAAAATAAAATAATAGAATAGAATAGAATAGAACAGAACAGAGCAGAATAGAATAGAATAGAATAAAATAGAATAGAATAGAAAATCGCTTTGTTGTCCCATAATGGGGAAATTCTGGAGATTTCCCCAGGACAATTCTGGAAATACTGTCCTTTAATATGACGACAAACTCTTAAAAAAGCTGCTTCTTAGCAGAATTGTAATTGAGAACAGGTTTACTTTTTAATGTTTCTAAAAACACACATGGCATAGATAGATACACACTAAAGAAGAAAATAAAAGACCATATCCTGCATCTTAATGACCATTGTGTTATAATAGTTTCACTTTTTTGCTTCATCAGCTCTGTAATCAAGTTTGCTGCTGCACATCTAAAAACTAAGAAGGTTGTGATACTTTCTAAAAGGCGAGGGCTTATTTAAGTGATTAGGTAATCTGTCCTGCAGCATACAAACTGGAACTTCTTGTAACAAAAGCTGCAGCAGCTGAGCTGAAGAGAAGACCAGCAAGTGAACATTTGGGCCTAAAAGGATAATGTGTTACAAACAGTAAACATGGGCAAGCAGGAGGATTTACATTCTAGAGTTTACTAGCTTCATGACTGAGTGAGGAGATCTTCAAAACCTGAGCTCCTACTATGTGGTCTTGGTCTGGAATGCTTCAGATTTATCAAAAGTTGTCCAAGTAACAAACAATGATGGAGCCAAATTTCACTGAGGAACTAAGGGAGCGAGGCTAAGCCCACACTGTCTGATTTAAGAGCTGAGCTTCTTTAGCTTCATTTATTAAAGAGGTTTATGCTGATTCTGATTAAAATGTAATGACATAGAACAGTGAATGAGGGAGCAGCATTTCTACAGAACAATAAAGGTACCCCTGCTGAAACCATGTCCGCCGCTGAAAGAACCAGAAATGGGCAGGTTAGCATCAGAAATAGGGCACTTGGCAAAGGAAGAAGGTAGTCTGGTCTGATCAGTCAGCCATCTTTTCCGTTATGGAGGATCAGTTTCCTCATGTGGGACCAGGATACACTGGGGAGAAGCATAACTGGTTTGGGCGGTATGATACTTTGGGTAATGTTTTGCTAAGACCCACATGGATCTTACTTTGATATGGTCCATTACCAAAGCATCACTGGCTACCATGTCTATAATTTAAACAGAGGAAGTGTTTCCTGATGCCTGCTTCTTAGTTTATGCTACAAAGCAAAATCAGACATATATTGGACAGGTTTAACTATTAAAATGGATGGGTGCCTATTCAGAAGGAACTAATAATCGTCTTAATTTCTGGTTGGAAATGGTGGCCCAGTAAAATCCAATGTTAGGTACGTTGCGTTTGTGCAGCAATGCGGTTGTTCTGTTATGAGCTTCAGGGTCATGGTGAGCTCTTCCTGCACCTCAGCTAAACAGACCTGCCAGGATGGGAGATAGAAAGTTGAACTGGAAGCCAGAAAGAGAAAATGTGTTCATTCATGACTGTATACAGTGGGCTGCAGGTTCACCAAGGCCAGCGCAGGAGCAGCATGTGTAGGAGGGGTTAGCTAAACACAGAGTCACAGACTGGTGACAGCAAAGACTGCACATCTGCCCTCCTCCACAAACACAACGCTGAACATACTGTCGCCACTGAGGACACACAGCAGCTTGAAAGGCTAAATGCTTTTTGGCTGCAGTTTCTCAACAACAGGGCTGCAATTAAATTGTTTCAATCAGCGTATTTGTAATTTATTGTTTTTTCAAATTCTCTAACATAGTTTGGTGCTCAGAGGAACCATATGGGGTGAACACTGCATCCCAGCAGTGTTTTATGATCATCATACCGCACACAGCTTTGATTATTGGTCACTCTACTCTGTTAAAGGAACAGGTTCTCTAGGAATATATACAGAGGCTGCTGTTTTAACAACGCTAGCTAAACTGGCGTACCGTGACAACCTCTGGGCTGCAATAGCGTTGCCACAGCAGCGAGACTTGCAAACAAAGGTCTAGTCCTAAATGTAGCTATCCTGGGTTTAAATCCTGTCCCTGGGACATTTGCTATCTTGCACGTCTTCCTCCCTCTACCCTGTTTCCCTTTCTGTCTATTATCAAATAAGAACTACTGGTGAAAATAAAAGGGGACAACTTCTGATTATCGTTATTTAGTTTTACAGCGGTTACTCTCTGAAGCACAGGGTGTAACATCCCATCTGTTCCCTGAATAAATAGATGTCGTGAAGAATAGAGAAAAGCATTTTCAATATTTTAAATATACATGTTTATACTACATAAAGGGAAATCAGAATTTGCTATGGCAACCAAACACCAATGCAGTGTAAACAACAAATACAATTTTTCTGCTTCAGTAATGGGAAGTCATGTTGTTTACCTCTGAATATCTACAAACAAACTCTTAACTTAGCCTTAACACTTTTTTTTTCTGCTAAAGAAACTAGCAACCATTGATGTCACGGTATAAGCCATGACATCTATGGCGTCTTTTTATCTTTAAAAAATCATTAAACACATCTTTTCAATGACACCATTTCTTTTAGATCTTTAGCCGAACGTGAAAGTCCAACCCTGGTCAAAATGTGGCTCCAGCATAAAAAACAAACAAGAAAAAAAAAATTTAATTTTTATGTAAAAACTTTGAAAACCTTAAAAAATACAAGCATGTTGTTTTGTCCTGTTTTTTGTGTCTTGTTTGTTATTCTTCCTCAGTAAATATGCAATAAATTCAGGTGTTAAAGGCAAAATAGCGTGGGAAGCTGATGGTGTTTAGTCAGAGGGAAGAGAAGGTCCGCCTCCTTCTACCCGTGCAGGACTACAAAACGGCTGCTCCTGCTCTAACTAAACCAAACCCTGTGGTGCATTCCAGCATATGGCACGGTTCAGGCAACAGATGGAGACAGTGTGAGTTTCCAAAACTGAGCAGACCCTCTTTGCGTCCCCTTTCAATTACATGAATGATGGCATAGCTCTACACCATGAAGGCTGCTCCTGGCTCATGCAGCATGAAAACAGTATAAAAACAAAGTGTCCCACAAGAGCAGAGATCATCGCTAGAGCTCCTGAGAGTGGGCAGCTGACCCCTGCCCCTCCCTCCCATCACATTCCAGTACAAACTAAGTGTCAGGTGGCATCAATCTAATGATAGCCATCATGCGTGTTTGCCTTTGTGTGTGTGTGTGAGGTAAGACTAGGCACATACGAGTGTGGAGCGGCTGGTAGGAGTATGTGTTCTGTGACAACTGGTCTTTATAAGAGCATTCTTTCTCCCATAACAAACAACCTGGGGTCTCTTACTGTACAGAGACAAACTAGAACAAACAACTGCCTCTTTAAGACAGGACAGCAGCAGCTTTTAGCTTTAAATATCCCCACTACGTTCAGAGCAAGCTAATGATAACTCTGTCACTGTTGCCTCAACGATTACGTTAACACCATGGCCATTGTGAAACTGGAAGTTAAGGTAAAACCGTTGCGGTCAGGAAAAAGGGGAGGAGTCAAGCCTTGTCTTACCCAATCAGTGTTTTCTGCAGCACCCAACACTCAGTAGGAGAGGTCTGGATTCTGGTGATGTTGGAGGATCATACTTCTGAATTAAGAGGCAATCACCTTAACAAGGGAGTGAAAGAGGAGTGCAGCAAACTGGTACCAGATCATTACGATGGTAGAGGTGTTTGGCAGGTCATTGAACCCACAAGGAAAGTTCTTATAAAAAGGACTGTCAGCAACAAAGCTGAGCCCTGTTTATTGCCTCAATGTGGCTCTAACCAGAGGCATGCACACACCAAGAGAAAAAGTGGAAGTACAGCCCAAGATGAAAAAGTGTTCAAGCTTGAGCAAAGCAAGCTGTGGAAGTTTTAAGTTTTTCCAAAAATTAATTATGATACAAAATAAGCCTTGGAGTGGGAAATACCTGAAAAGACTGCTGCATTTTGTAAAATTAATATATGTTACAGCTTTATGCAGTGCAGATCTAGATGACATTTTTCTGTATTATATAAGCAGATGTTTACCAATGTTTGTGCCGTAAGCAATGGTTCTGAAATGCAACAACTTGCAGACGGATTCAGTCGATGTTAACCAAGACAGCCTGTAGAAAACTCCCAGTCCAACTGTATTAGTAGCAAGTCTCTCGAAAAGGGCCCGACTATCCCGGGATGATATGATTAGCAGACTGCAACACACTCTAGCTTGAAGAGATATAGTGCTCCTCTTAATTTACTGTAGCTTAGAGGCTTTTTGGGCTTTTAAGAATAACCATCTTACTGTTAGAAATGGCAGGCGTCCACCTGCTTTTAAATGCCTAAATAAAGACACTGCTTTTTATTCAAGGTTGTAAATGTTTGTTCAATTTTACTGCATTAGTAGAATATTTAATTTGCTTTCTGGCAGGTTTCGTACATACTTTCCTATAATTTCTCCTCTCCCTGCTTAATGTTTGATATCAAAAAAATACCCTAAAAAGAAACTTCCTTTCATTTTCATATCTTTTACTCTCTAAAATATGTCCGAAGTTGTGACTGAAACCAGCTGTGACTGCACCGTCCAAAAATAGAGCAGCAGTTAAGGCCTGTAGCTCAGACAGCCTGTACCGCTGCTGCTTATCTGGCTTATTCATCAGGCCAAAGAGGCTCATTAGCAGTGACCAGGGGATTCCTACCATAGCTGCTGCTGCTGCTGCTGCTAAACCAGCCCTCCAGCAGCTCCATCCTTAGGCGCCTTAACACAGACAAGAAAGAAAAGAAAAAAGCTCTGGCAAATAAAGAGCCATGCAGACAGGAAGTGGGTGTAATTTCCTCAGGAAGCTATCAGAGCCATTTCCTGCACAACCAATCAGATGAGAGGAGAGTGAAAGAAGGCAAGAGACAGAGGGGGAAAAAAAATCAAGAAAGAGTGAGTGAGAATTTTTGAAAAACATGTGGGCCACTAGTGTTTCCGTTTGAACCATGAACAAACTGCAACATAAACATCTCTAAGAGAAAATATTTCCCAGGTTCACACACAAGCTGGAAAAGGAAGTTAATACAGATTGTGAATGACACTTAGAGACCTATGTACATACAGAAAACAGAAGTTCATCACAAGGAGAGCAAGTGCTGATCTACACAAGGACAGGGCATATTATTGCTGACTTTATTTCATTTTTTCTCATGCAAAAGAAAAGTTTGATCAGTTTTCATAAGGATGAATTAAAGATAAAAACAATTTATTTCCTCTTTTCAATATTAACTCAGGAAGATTTAAATGGAGATTATTGAGATTTAAATTTATTTAAAATATTAACAATTACTATATTAAGGATTCAAGAGTAATATTTCAGTTGAAATATTAATGATTTATTTATTAATGATTGATTTAAATTTGAATCTGACATTCCAGAGGAAAATATTTTCTGATGCACATTGAAACACCTGCAGCCGTAATAAACGATACACCGCTAAATGTCTCATCCACATCAACAGATGGCAACGATCATATCTCAACCACAGGAGTGACCAACTATGTTATGCAGTGAAGGGCTGTTAGAAGCAATATAACTGCTGTCCGAAAAAACACTGGTTCATATTGGTGATTGATTTTGTTTGAAGAAACAAATCAGACGCCTGACGAAGAAAGGATTAAACTTAAAGGTAACTTATTTGTTTAGAATAAAAGCATCATGTCTGTTGAAGGGAAGCAAATGTGGTGGCTTGAGCCCAGTCCGTTGTAATTGGAACAAAATATCAAGTCGTCCATGAAATAAATTCTGGCTTGTATCATTAAATATGAAGAAGCTTCGGCACATTATATAGAAAGGTAGAAATGTTGATACTGTTCTGTTTGTATTAATATAAAGTGACTAAAACTGTACAAATGCAATAAAGCTATTGCCTCAAAGACTGTGGTTAGGTGAATGAGGAATTAAGGCTTGTTTGAAATGCTCTATGCTTTTTAGCAAAAAGACTGAAGCAAATAATATGGCCGTAGTTACAACACTGAGAGACTGATAGTTTCAGGAATAAAAACAGCTGTTAGGGTCCTTAGAAAATACAAAACTCAGAAAATCACCATGTTCTTTAACCTCTTAAAACCCACTGGGTCGCCAGCGACCCGGTGGACCTTAAGTGGGGTACTAATTCAGAATGCATAAAATTCCACCGGTAAAGTTTTTACGAGCAGGTGGAGCCATTGCGCGCAGCTCCAAGCCGACACCAAAAGTTCAATACCCCACAACTCTGGAACTGTTATAGCTAGAGGTCTGAAATTTTCTGCATTTGTGGGCCTTCATACTATAAAATATAATACAACAAAACCTGCCTTTTCTCAAGAATGTATTTATTACTGCTGTTCAAAAAAGACCTATCATTTCCGAGAATAAAAAAAACCCTAATTTGAGCCATGTTTGAACTGATGCAGGTTGGTTTGTGTTCTAGTCACTCAATTTCAATTTATATATTAGGAAACTAGAGGGTGTTAGCTTTCAAATAATGTATTGCACATGTAATTTGGGCTTACAGGTCCAAAGTTATTTGCTTTTCCATTTGGGTATGCAAAATAGGTGAGGATTACCCAAAATGAGGTGGATGTTTTTTTTTTGTTTGTTTTTTTTTATTTTTTTACAGTGTCCTGTCTGGGAGGTATAATATATAATATAATTTGCAAATAATATAAAAGAAGGCATGGCGACTCAAGAGATGGAGGAAAGGCAGGAAGGTAGAAAAAAAAGAAGAAAATGGGACATTTTGAAATATGGAACAGGGCAGCAGCAGTGGAAACACTAAAAGAATAGGCAACAGAAACATCCAAGCATACGTAAGACATTCTGGCAGGGGGAACTGTTAAAGACCTGCACATCAGAGCGCGCTAATTACACATCTGTTACTAAAAGTCAGCAAAGCAGAACGGAGAACACACCCTCGACTTGTCCAACCTTGACCAAGCAGCTCTGGCTGCAGCTGGCAGGAATCACAGACCCAAAACAGGTCTATGACTAAAAAACCAAGTGTCTGAATTCAGGTGAAGCTCCACACTGGAAAAAATCAAAATCTAGATAAGTCATTTTTTCTTAAAATAAGTGCATTTGTTCTTGGATTGAGGAGGTAAAAGGGACATCTTGCCAATGGAACATTTTTTTTATAAAATGTACACTTAAAATAAGAAAACACAATTGCACTGTCGTATTTCAGGTGTATATTATCTAATTATCTTTTTTTAAGTGTAAAAATACTTATTCCAATGGCAAAATATCTCATTTACATAATTAAATTGAGGGTAATTACACTTAATTTAAGAAATTTTTACTTATTTCTAGATCGCTTTCCCAGTGCATATAATGTAGAATGCCTTCAAAGGATTTAATACTGCTTCCACATGAAAACCAAAAATGTCCATGTTATTCTACAGAGGTTTTGAGTATGAAAAAATTATTAAGAAGTGCATTTTTGGGAGAAAAAAAAAAGAAAAGAAATTATTGCTTGAATTCTCAAAAGTAAAAATCTAAAAATATATGAGTGCGAATTTGTATTCTGCCCCTATTAACTAAGATACCACTGAATACAATTCAGAGGAAGTGACTGGTTTCATGAAAAAGCTGTTGGTAAACAGGGTTCACTTGTAACTCCAGGTTTTCTATCAAGACCAGAGAGTTTCTTTAGCTTTAAAAAGTCACATTTCGGCCTGCAGGCCAAACACCAGGTTGTTCTCACCAGAGCATTTCAGAGTAGCAGGCCGCTTAGTTCAAATTTGTCCCTGCTACGGTGAAATTCCGGCCACTTAACAATTTTTTTAAGCGTATTGGGTCTTTGATTGACATCTGGACTCCCTCCAACAGGGCTCCATCCAAAACATTGCATCACAAACATTGGCTATACTGGAAGTATAAAAAGGAGGCTGAAATCAGGCAATACTTTGACTCTTTCTGAGCATAACAGCCGCTGGAACTGTTTTAAAACAAATTTAGCTACTTATTTGCACATATATGTAAGAGATTCACTGTGAAACCATATACCCTGCGCCCTTCAGACATCATCATTGACTCACTCTGAGCTTGCAGGCAGGTGAACACCTGTGCTTACCACCCCATCAGTAGACAGGGGTGAGGTGATTGAGATGCAAGGGGCTCCTAAATGGTCGGTCTGTCAAGCCGAGGCGACCAATGGCCAGGTTTCAGTAAATTCCTCCAAAAATGGACTCTGGACAAGCTTTCAAGGTCATGAAAAACTGAAACATCTACATGCAGGTGCAAAGGAAAGTCACAATAAAATTACAATTGCAATATTGGATTAAAGTAATCACAATTAAGGTTTTGGGCAAATGTGTTCAGCCCTAGTGAAAATGTCGATGTGGTGCGTCTAACAAAGGCATAACATTCTACTTTTCCACAGCATAGAACATTCTGTGGAAGCATCATGGTACAGGGATACATTTCAGCAGTGGGGAGAGAAAAACTAGTTGACCTGAAGCTAAAAACAGGGCAGTATTCCAGGAAAATCCTGTCATATTCTGCAAATAACTTGAGACATTTGGTCCTTCCAGCAGGAAAGTAACCTTAAAAATACAGCCAGGGCTGCAATGTTTAGCTTTAGATCAGAGCAGATGGATAATTTAAGAAAGGCCCAGTCAAAGTCCAGACCTAAAAGCAGTAGAGGAACAACTCCTAATGCTTTAACGTTGCTGATTATTTTCTTTTCACCTGAAAATATGACTTTAAATGAATGGTAATTAATTACAATGGTAGAAAAAGAAAAAGAGTATTTTTTAGGTTAACTGTAGGATGTCCAGAAGATTGACTCCTACAAAGAGGCCCCTTAAACTTACTTTATGCCACAAAAGGTAAATACTTATATCACTACTTAATGAATTCTAATGCATGTTCACAATCATAACAACACTCAGCTTGTTTCATATTAAGGTTGTTTAGGATATTTGATACGAGTGCTGACTTTGTTTTTTCTGCTATTTTGTGAAGCAGATAGCTTAAGAGTACAGCCTTAAAATATCTGAAGGTTAGCGTCAGCGGTGGCTACTGCGTGTGATGCTGAACTCTAGGTCTCTGTGGCAAGAGGAAAAAGGGATAACGAGTATTAAACACTCATATTATACCTTTGCCCCCCCCCCAACACACACACACACACACAGACGTGTTGATGCAGTTTACGTGTTGATAAGATAAATGTACAGAAATGCTATTCCTTCATCTTAAAGAACTCAACAATGAACATCAGCTACATGCACTAAAAAAAGCTGCAGTTCAGGACAGTTTTTTCATTTTATTATTATATGTCTAATCAGGTGTTTAGTGCAGAAGGAAGAGGTATCCCCTTCGTAAAAAAACTAAACACAGGCATCATATGACTCAATTGTACAAACCCTTTATGCAAGCTGTAATACAGCAAAGTTGACTTAATACAACAAGGAGCAGGAGTTGTTTGCACTCAGTGAACCTGAAAAAAAAAAAACCTTAGAGGGATCACTGTCTGCAACTTCAAATTGGACTTGGACATTTCAGGAAGAAAGTTTTGTTTACTTAGTCAAAAAAGCTGAAGGCAAAAAAACATTTTTTGACAAACTTCTAACCAAACTCTTTCTCTATTCACTAAAGTAAGCCTTGTGATGACAGAACAAAAGGACTGATCCTAAGATGCAAGCGTTTACCAGACACAATCTATTAAAAACACACTGTGGAGGTGAATTGTGGGAAATGTCCCGCAGGTTTATCATTCCACTCAGGACAAAAGAAAGACTTTCAGCTTTCACTGAATCATTTTAGGCTCATTCTGCAGGAAATGCATACAAACCTTAGAAACAATAACATAATCTCCATAAAAGGGGATTTCTCCTCAGCAAATTAGGCTTCCAGAAAACTTTGCTAATGATAGGATCTAATTATTTCAGGTAATCATTTTCACACTAATGTCTGCCTGTTATTTCAATGTGATAAAAGGGTAAGCGAGCAGCGACTTGAGCAAACTTATCCAAGATATCTGCTTTGACATTTGGTCAACAACCTAGCAAAGAGTTCGCCGTGAGATACTAGAGCTAGTGTTGCACAGCTGAGTGCATGTACAGGGGAAGTTGGATCATGAGTTGGCAAGAAAGGGAGTGTCTGCTCTTTGCTGTGGGTGTTAACAACATGATGATATGCATAGTCAGGCTGATTTTTCCTACACCCCACCGCCCCATTCATCTTCATTTTATTTAAACCGTTAAATGTGCCCTCCCTTCTTCACTTAACTTCCACCTCCATGTCCCGTCTCAAAACAAAGCCCATCCTTCTACCTTCACTCTAAGACAGCCGGTGTATTGATAGCAGGTCGACAAGATCCAATTATGTAATTTAACAACCATTAGATAGCTGTTAAAATAAGATTACAGTCAATAGCTTTGTGAAAACGCAAGCAACGTTTTTTTTTTGTTCATTGCTTCACGCAACATGCCTTACACGGTGTTCTTTGTTTGCACAGCCAGAGGAAACATACTCCTGTAACATTGTTTTAGTGCAATAAGCTTATCTTGGTTTTACTTGGACTCGGCTGCTGCGGGGAGTCGATGACCTTCTATTCAGACATTTTTAATGATATTGAACAGCCCCATCCCCCTGAATGTCTGTGCAAGGCGTTCCAGAAGTCTGTTTACATTTTAAAGATGATTAACGAGGTATCCCAAATAACAAGCTGCAAATTTCTCCCACATTCATGCGCACACATTCAGCAAAGCCTAATAGGCTTTCGGCTTATTTGCTTGTTTCCTTGCGGCTAAAGCAAACTCTGGACTTCTACTTCAACGAGCTGCCAACCCCATCCGTTCTCGCTTCACCCCCATAAAGAGGTCAATGGCCTCATGGAAACAGTTGATAGGCCGGGGGAAAATCGACTGGCATGGATTGGCAGACCAGAGTGAACCTCCAGCTTGGCCTAACTGCTTCCATGTGTATGCGAGAGGGTTGGGGTATGTGTGCAGCAGTAATTGCCAAGATTAAACAAAGAAATCTCTGATTAGCCTTTTTAGACCAAAAAAAAAAAAAAAACTGACCCTGACTCATTCAGTCTTCTAATTACGTATGTCAGCATGTGCAGCAGGTTCATCTGAGCTGCAGCCGATTTTAAGAACAAAGATGAAATACCAAGGTCCATGTCAAATATTTCTGAAAGGAATGTCAGTCTTCCCAGAATCAAAGCTTGTAAAGCCAAAAATGCCTCTGGAGTTGGCGCAAAGGTGCCCCTTGGCTCACAATGCTCAAAGCTTTATAACCATGATGTGCATAATATATCAAAAAAATACCAAACAGAAATATCCTTTATTATTCCAAAGGGGTGTGTCAGTGGCAATGGAAGTAAACAGGTGGCTGCATCAATCCAAAGCTATAGAAAAATCTGAAAAAAAAAAAATAGACTCAATCCAGTCTTTATACTATATATATTCCTTTCCAACAACACTTTTTTATACATTTATATATATATCTAATAGGGCTGAGTATTGGCAAGGGTGTTATGATATGATACCTATACTTGGTTCATGATACGATATTGTCACAAATTGCAATATCAACATATATTGCGGAATACTACCCAGCTAATATCAAAATTAAAAGCAGAGGTTAAAAAAGGTCTGTATATTCAGTAGAAGATATTCATCATTCAGTTATTTTGTTTTTTATTGGCAGCCATGTTGTTTGGGGTTTGAGTCACTTGGCATCTGCTACTTTGATCGCCTCTACTATATTCAATTCAATTCAGTTTATTTATATAGCGCCAAATTCACAACACAAGTCATCTCAAGGCACTTTACAGTTCAACCAGATCATACAGTCAAATTGATTCAAAGTTTTCTATCTAAGGAAAACCAGTTGATTGCATTGACTTATTGACTCTCCACACCTCTAACGGACAGCCTTTAAACAGTTTTCCCATTAGTCACAGTGCATGCAAAAAGCTCATGTGGGTTTACACTCCAAGGCGAAGAGAGAGAAAAAAAAAACGCTTAAAGCAGGTTTTTCATCATTTTATCTCGACTTGTTTTCCTCAGTCATCTAAATTAGTCAGTGTTGACTGATCTGCTCTGATTAGTTATAAGCAGATCAGATACAGATGAAGCCGGTTTTGGTTGTGGTTCATTTAATGCATCAAAACGAACCAACCAACAGCTACCATGCTTTGGTTTATGTGACTTAGAATATAAATAAAACACAATTTATTATTAGCCACAGGTAACCAGACTGGTTCATCTCTACTTTATACCGCTGGAGGTAGTTTTGAATAATATTTAAACTGAAAACACTAAGCAATATGTAAAAGGATGATTAAAACCTCATATTATCAACTAGGATTTCATTATTAATTCATTCTAACCTAATAAAGCAGCAACAAAAATTCAAAGATCAAACTTTGCACAAGCCCTCTGGCCTCCTAATGGATGATGGAATAAAAATAGACTTTATCTAATAACAGTGGCATCCAAATCATTTTCACTATGTACCAATGCCAAAGCACATATCAGGAAATGTTTTAGGATCTGATATGCAGAATCCTTTAAACAGGCATTAATTTAATGCTCGATTAACCGGCAATGCTTTTGCTTTCCTGCTCCCCTCTTCTTTAATGTATGATTTATGCACGTAAAGTTCCCTTAATAAAGCTGAATCTACACCCAAAAAGATATAAAAGTAAACTTAAATGACAGGATTGGGTTGTGCCAAGTCCATATAAAATGATCAGTCTCATTGCTTCCTGACAACACAGTAGAAATGTTTAGTTAGAGGCACTCCACGTGTGAAAAGCTGACATTTTTTACGAGACTAATACAGGGTCCATTGTTTGTTGATGCCACGGTCTAATATGCAGTCAGCACACTGTCCTCACACATTCAAATCACTTAAGGACCTTTCAACCCCCACGCTCCTCTAAAGTAAACATCGTCTACGGAGTTCGGTCCCGCTTTTTCCCCTCAGACCATCAAATGAAAGAGCTCATTCTCCGTTTCCTCTCACTCAAACACACACACTCTGTCCCATCAGTTTACCAGCCGTTCTTCTGACTCACACTTGAACAGATGGATGTAACCCTTTCCATTTGGCACCTTCCCTCCCCCTCTAAGGGTGTGTAAAAGAAACAAACCGCTGCAGCTTTGGATTAAACTTCCACAATTAAAACCCTCTAATCTTCAAATTAGTCAAGAAACTTAAACTAGACTGCATTAAACCTCTGTAGGTTTCAAAGAAGCCATTCACTAATGAAGTGCGTTTCAGAGGGGGGGTAGCTTAACGTTACTTCTGCAAACAATTCGACCACACATGCTGTGAAGCGAAGGGCACTCCTTATCTGGCAGGAGCGAGCACACTGGGTGGCTTATGTGAGCTACCTTAGCTTGAAATTCCTGCTCCATGACTGTTCTGAAACCATCCAACCGCCAAAGGAAGAAAATGATCCTTGACAGATGATGAGCATGCTCTGATTTGCTATTGCTGGTGAATATTACTGTCATGGTGCAGATTTACTGCCCCAAGGAACAGGTGAGAAAGGTGGGAAGTTCTAGTAAGGATCCATTAGTGGTAACGAGCTTTTCTATATGTATAATCTTTGCCACACTTTGTAAAAACACTAAACCAACCGATTTAAACACTAAAAATACTGAGTTTGGATTCAGAGAAGACACGCTTTTTAACAAACTGGATGGTTTTCATTTTCAGGAGATCACAGAGTCAAAAAGGGACCAGTCAAAGTCCAGAGGGCAATTCCTCATATATGCTGCCTCTCCGTAAATGAACAGAATGGATTTGGACATTTGTGTCTAATTTCGCTTTTAAGATGTGCCGACAGATATAAGGAAGTTCTTCTTTGAGCTTTTTAGGTTTTGCAGACCAGCCTTTTTCCTGAGCTGCCCCCATCTAAGAACTATTTTGAAAATTGTCTAAAGTCCCCCTTTAACGACCGATCCTCAGAATCATAGACAGGTTTCAGATATTACAGGCGAACGACGGAACCAAACGACCCATTCATCGGTTCCCATTTGCATGTTTCCAAGCGATACAAGGCTTTGTCTATATAAGACTCAAACTCACTGTGGATCCAGACATTTGAATTGAGAAAGCTTCCAGGAGAGGTGGCGAAATGTCTTCAAATCTTGGAAACCAAGTCCAGTGGATATTTTTTGAATTTTTACGCAAATCACCATATAGTTTTTCTATTTTGTTTTTTCGACAGGAACTTTGAGTAGAATTAAAAACCTGACCAATTAGCATATATTATAACTTAATAAGGATGCTCAGTGGCCAGTGGGTAGCACTGCTGCCTTGCCAAAAGAAGGTTCTGGGTTCGATTTCCGGCCCGGGATCCTTCTGCATGGAGTTTGCATATTCTCCCTGTGCATGCGTGGGTCCTCTTCAGGTACTCCAGCTTCGTCCAGCATGTCTGTTAGGTTAATTTTCTTCCTCTAAATTCTCCTTAGGTGTGAGTAGGTGTGTGATTGGTTGTTTGTCCTGTTTGTCTCTGTGTTGCCCTGCGATGGACTGGCGACCTGTCCAGGATGTATCCCGCCTCTCGCACGTGGACAGCTGGAGATAAGAACCAGCACCCCTCGCGACCCCAGCTGTGATAAAGCGTGACAGATAATGGATGGATGGATAACTTAATAAATCAGTGATGTAAATAGCTGTTCTGTCTGGCATCAGTCAATTCTGGTTTTAGCAGTTGTGTAGTTGGCTACAGAAGTAATTGGCTGATAAGGATCCCCTTTGTGAATTAACATTTGCTCCTGTGGGACAAATAAAAGTTTTGTTTTCCAACACGCTGGCAAAATTGTAGATTCGAAATACAAAGTAGAGGAAGGCCAAGACATGAAACCAAAAACATGTCCTGAAATAATCTAAAATGATAAATAAATCAGAGCTGATTTATGACAAACTGCATCCTCTTTCTTTGCGGAACTTACCTCAACGAGAAACATGTATCAAATAAAGCCCAATAGATAAAAAAAACAATGCTTCTACAAAGCACAAATAGGACAACTCAGGTTTCATCCTTTAACATTGCACAGTAACATATTCCAGTCTTTCATCAACTGGGCTTACTTTATAGTTTTTTTCATCAAAATTATAGACAAAAACAAAAACGTAAGCTTTCTGCCAATCTTAAAGAGTTTCTCTTCACATATTTTTTAAACACATTTCTATTCAAGTTCTTGTTCTAACCACTTTTTTAAAAAAGTGATTAAATCCTTCATGACAGATTGATCAGTCAGTCGACACATTAGTATTAATCGAAATACGGCAGAAGGAATCTTAAATTGAAAAAAAAACATATATTTATATTTGTTCATCTATTTCAATGTGGGACTTTAAGTAACTCTTAATCCTCCAGCCACTATTTAGCAGCGTAACACCAAGAGCCGATTAGTCAGCCGCTCTGCAGCAGCGCAGCAACAAAATCTAGAGGTTTCAAAAGCTATAATATAAATATGGCAATAGGTTGTCTTTGTTAGAGAATCAGGATATATTGCGATAAACTGTATGGTTACACAGATACTGTGTTACGTATTGTATCACTATATTCTTCCCAGATGATAAAGCTGGATGTTTTTTTTGAAAAACAGGAGATATAGACGGTCAAAAGTTAAAACCTGTAAATGTACCATTTGATGAGAGGGACTACAGGGCAGAGGGGCAACATCTGGGATCATGGTGTGACAGCAACAACCTTGCTCTTAACACCAAAAAGACCAAGGAAATGATTGTGGACTTTAGGAAAAAACAGCCTAAAAAGCACGAACCCCTCTCCATCAGTTCAGAGGTGGTGGAGAGGGTCAGTACTTTTAAATTCCTAGGGGTGACCTTGGCGGAGGACCTGTCTTGGGGCACTCACATCGCCTCTGCTGTTGGGAAGGCCCAGCAGCGCCTTTTCTACCTGAGGAAGCTGAGGAGCTACCACATCCCCAGGCCACTGCCAGTGAACTTTTACAACTGTGCCATCAGCAGTGTTCTGACTTATGGGTTCTCTAGCTCCTCCAAAGCAGACCAGCAAGCACTCCAGCGTGTGGTGAAAACAGCAGGGAAAATCACTGGAATGCCTCTCCCAGAGATTAGTTCCATCTACACCACACGCTGTCTACGGAGAGTGCAGAACATCATGCGTGACAGCCACCATCCTGCCCATCACTTGTTCCAACTTCTACCCTCAGGTAAAAGGTACAGGTCCCTTCAGAGCCGGACCAAAAGACTGGCCAACAGCCTATACCACCAGGCCATAAGACTTTTAAACTCACAGGACTTTTGAGGAACGGACTGCCTAAATTCTGAATGTTTTGCCTTATTCATTAGGGCTCCCTTATTATAGTCTGGTTTGGGAGCTGTGCATTTATCCTGTGTGTGTGTGTGTGTGTGTTGGGGGGGGCAAGCATTATGGCACTTAATAATCTTTGCTGCACTTTAAGTGGGATGGAGGGGGGGGGGGGGTCAAGCACTGGTGTCACTTTTACCTCTTGTGCACTTTACTTGGATCGTGCTGCTACTAAGTATTGTACCCCAAACACAATTTCGTTGCCTTTTTTTGACAATGACAATAAATTCTTGAATTGAATTGAATTGAAGGAATATTGGGGTGCATTTTTTTTCTTTTATTGCACATTTATCAATATAACATAGTGCAGTTTTACAGACAAAAAAACTGTATTCATGCAATGTAATAGAGGGGGGATAAATATATTTTAGAAGATATCCAAGTCTTTAACAGATTAATGACCTGCACTAGTGAAGGAAAGTTACGCAAACAAGACCATTTTGCTTTTTTGTTTTTTTGGGGGGAGATCTATTTGTGGGAAGGTTTTCAAGGATAACTCAAAACAAAATCAGCTTAAATTATTCTAACCAGTCCTTGATTGAGTTAATGTGATAGCTGCATGTGGAGTAATCTTTAAAAGCTGTTTAAATAATCTCATCACATCCTCAAAGCATCTGCACTGAGCCGTTTCAATGGAAATAACAGGATCCTTAAAATGAAGCGGCTTAAAAGGAATTCAGCCATTGTTAAATTTACTACCTGCACCTGTTGCAACATGTCTTTTGTTCCGAGTAGCAATTATTTCTATTGTTTTGTCTACTTATGCTGTTCTAATGGAGCAAAAAGGCTTTGACCTCGATGTGACTTCCTCCCATAAATCAACAGGCTAAAATTTTCAGTTCAAGCTCATTTCGAAAGTTCAAGCTCAACACTTTTTAAGTTAGACTAGTGGAATGTAGTATTGTCGGATTATAAAGCTTTTAATGTCGTTGTGTTTTTAACCCTTTTGTTCACTGCTGGGTCGCTCTCTGTGATCAAAGCGCCAGCATTCCCTAGTCCACAGATAATGAAACTAACGAGCTCCATTCAAGGGTTAACTCAACCTGCCACGCTGATCCTGTGGCTCTCTTTAAGGTTCAGGCAATAAAAGGCTAATTTTAACCCTGGCTGAAAGAAACCACCAGTGATGCCAGAGGTAAGAGTAGAGGAGCTGAAGGTAAATGGAGGAGGAATATATTTCAGCTGTCAAATAAAATACCAGAATACTACTAGAGTAAAGACCTTTAATAGTTTTTTTTCTATTATTACTCAAGAAAAGTTGGTTTTTGATGTTCCACAGACTGTGAACCGTGGACTGTTTGCGTTGCGTCCTGCCCATCTACCTCCATCCTCTCCTCTGCTGTCTTTACAGGAGGTCATCTCTCAACTGAAGTTTTCTCATTTGATGCTCTCCAGCTTCAGTCATCTTTCAGAGGTAGTCCTGAATAAACCACTGCTTGCACATTCAATTAGTAGTACTTTGTTCTCCTGTTGGGTTCTTATATATCTTCAACAGGCTTTAATTGAGCCTGTGCATAAGAAATTTGGTCTTGAATAGGATACTGTAGAAAATAAGAGACCTATATTCACACTTATATTTTTTTAAATTCTTGAAAATTGAAGTCTACAAGTAATTAACTGTCTTTTAATGCTAAAACCACCGTTATCAATGTGCTTTTAGCTTAAATGCTGCCTTTGACAAGATGGTTCATAGTTTAATTTCTTATTTAGAGCATTGCTCCACTGCAGTGGTTTAAATCTTACTTGGCAGGGCTAATCTTGTCTAACCTGCAACGCTTCACTTCAGTGCGGTGCTCCACAGGGCTCAGTTTAAGGTCACCCTTTTTTTCTCTATCTGTTTGGCATTATTTTCAGAAAAACATTATGTTTTTTTCACTGGTTTTATCACTTAACTCAGTGTCAAATGTCTTGATGACAAAGGCCTGGATGGCTTTGAGTTTTACATTTCAATGAGCAAAAAAAGAGAAGTGATTGTTTCTAGAGTTACCTCTGAAAGCTCTGGCTAGCTGCATATCTCAGGATCTTTTTAAGCCCATTTGATTTTATTTTAATTTTCTTATAGAGAAGCTTCATTTGCAGCTACAAATGTAGTAGGGTAAGTCTCACTCTGAAATTAGTGCCAATTATTTTTGCCAATTAGTTCAAGCCAAAGATTAAAATTAGATTTATATCTGGACTTTGACTAGGACAATCTAAAAGTAAACCCATCCACTACAGCTCTGTTTGTTTAGGATTAGCATCCCAACAGAAGGTGAACCTCTTACCAGAACTAGGGATTCGGCCAATCTGATCCAGTATCTGTATCAGGTAACAAAACCAACAACTCACAGACACAAATTTCCAACCTGCAGAGATTCTGATCCATGAGCCGAAATAACTCCACTGCTGATTCTCTACAACATACTTTCCTGGAATAAATTTCCTGAATGGAGGCATGTCTCATGAAATGCCGTGTAGGAAGACACAACTCCGTTAAAGAAACACATTCCACAGTTCAGCTAGCCTGCATGCGAGCAATGAGCAGCACTGGCTAACTAGCTTTTCATCGCAACATGGCAGCTGTATAGATGTTTTACACCAGCAACACAGCAAAGCAAGACAGTAACATTGTCGTAGTGTTTGTAAAGCCCTTGTACCCACAGGAAGAAGCTCTGTCGCGACCAACAATATAACACCTGAGGGTATTTTAGCCTGGAGGCAGAAAGATGAATGACATGAAGTTACTAAAATCATTCCAAAACAACAAGGTAACTAGAAAAGTTGCTTAACATGTACTATGCTATATATGACATTAAAGACATTGATCTGCTGCTTGAGAGGAGTTTTCATGTTAACAGGATTTCCTGTTTTTTTGACTTCCCTTTTGAGACCTTACACTTCCCTTGACTTTTAGGTAATACATTCATACATATGATTAGGGGAGACCCGATTCCATGTTAATATTGGATATCGGTCCAATACCAGCCAAACAATTAAATTCCGATTATATCGGACAGCATCTAAAATCTCAGATACTGGCCAGCTGACAGAAGTGTGCTACTTGTGTTTGAAATGTCTGTATCAAATTGGTTAATATTACATGTGTAAGTTGTTTTCATACCTATTGTTGTTCAATAATTTCCTCTGCTTTAGTAATTTCACTTGATCAAGCCTTTTCTAACATTCTACAGTACAAAATAACTAATAATAGCAAAAAACTTTTAGCACTATATTGTATCAGCTCAATATTATATATCAGTCAATTCTTAAAGTTGCAATGTTGGAATCCTGTTGAAAAAATGAAAAAGTAACAACCAACCGTACATTAGGGGTGGGTATTGGCAAAGAAGTCATGATTCGATTCGAATCACGATTCACATGCCACGATGCGATTCTATCACGATGCATCATGATACTTGAAATGTTGTGATGCATTGCGATATTTTCACTGAACACTGTAAGGAAAAGATACAGCCCTTACCAGTGGCTGACTGGCTGGGTATGATCTGGATCGTGTCTTCAATTGATACATAACTGAAAGCAAATGCATTCATACATAGCTGTATTTATTGAAATGACTTTTGGAGGTGTTGCCATGAAAACAAATACTGGACAGAAATATTACTATTACTGGTGTGGACACACTGACAAAAAGATCTTAGGATTCATCAAACTTAAAATAACAAAATAAGGATAATCAGTGCCTTTTACATGGCCTCAGTGGTCCTTTAAACCAATGAAACGAAAACATTCAAATGTATATTTCTCCTTTTGCAAATGACAAGCATCATATCAATTTAATTTTTACCTTCTTTGTTTTTAAAGCCAAAATGCATCCAAGCATCTGACTTGAAATGTGATGGAGCCGCGGGGCGAATTTTCATAGTGTCCTCCATGTTTTATTTCATATGACTCGTCTCAGTATCCCACGGCCGGAAATGCTAGTGACACAAGGCAGTGGGAGTCAACACATCCGCAGCGACACCTGCTGGACTGGAAGTTGTATTCCACTTGATTTGGCTGATGTGCGCCAACCATTCATGTATTTTATTTGTTCATTTTTTATTTTTTTTTATAATCGATTCTTGCCTTCAAGAATCGATGCAGTAGATCACAAAAATTAGAATCGCGATGCATCGTCAAGACGATTATTTTGCACACCCGTACCGTACATATACAGTGGGGCAAAAAAGTATTTAGTCAGCCACCAATAGTGCAAGTTCTCCCACTCAAAAAGATGAGAGAGGCCGGTAATTTTCATCATAGATATACCTCAACTATGAGAGACAACATGAGGAAAAAAAATCCAGAAAATCACATTGTATGATTTTTAAAGAATTTATTTGCAAAATATGGTGGAAAATAATTATTTGGTCAGTTACAAACAAGCAAGATTTCTGGCTCTCACAGACCTGTAACTTCTTCTGTAAGAGGCTCCTCGGTCCTCCACTCGTTACCTTCATTAATGGCACCTGTTTGAACCCGTTATCAGTATAAAAGACACCTGTCCACAACCTCAAACAGTCACACTCTAAACTCCACCATGGCCAAAACTAGAGAGCTGTCAAAGGACACCCGAAACAAAATTATATGCACCAGGCTGGGAAGTCTGAATCTGCAATAGGTAAACAGCTTGGTGTGAAGAAATCAACTGTGGGATCAATTATTAGAAAATGGAAAACATACAAGACCACTGATAATCTTCCTCGATCTGGGGCTCCACGCAAGATCTCACCCCGTGGGGTCAAAATGATCACAAGAAGGTGAGTAAAAATCCCAGAACCACACGGGGGGACCTAGTGAATGACCTGCAGAGAGCTGGGACCAAAGTAACAAAGGCTACCATCAGTAACACACTACGCCGCCAGGGACTCAAATCCTGCGGTGCCAGACGTGTCCCCCTGCTTAAGCCAGTACATGTCAAGGCCCATCTCAAGTTTGCTAGAGAGCATTTGGATGATCCAGACGATGACTGGGAGAAGATCATATGGTCAGATGAAACCAAAATAGAACATTTTGGTAAAAACTCTACTCGTCGTGTTTGGAGGAGAGAGAATGCTGAGTTGCATCCAAAGAACACCATACCTACAGTGAAGCATGGGGGTGGAAACATCATGCTTTGGGGCTGTTTTTCTGCTAAGGGACCAGGACGACTGATCCGTGTGAAGGAAAGAATGAATGGGGCCATGTATCGTCACATTTTGAGCGAAAACCTCCTTCCATCAGCAAGGGCATTGAAGATGAAACTTGGCTGGGTCTTTCAGCATGACAATGATCCCAAACACACCGCCCGGGTAACGAAGGACTGGCTTCGTAAGAAGCATTTCAAGGTCCTGGAGTGGCCTAGCCAGTCTCCAGATCTCAACCCCATAGAAAATCTTTGAAGGGAGTTGAAAGTCCGTGTTGCCCAGCGACAGCCCCAGAACATCACTGCTCTAGAGGAGATCTGCATGGAGGAATGGGCCAAAATACCAGCAACAGTGTGTGAAAACCTTGTGAAGACTTACAGAAAACGTTTGATCTCTGTCATTGCCAACAAAGGGTATATAACAAAGTATTGAGATGAACTTTTGTTATTGACCAAATACTTATTTTCCACCATATTTTGCAAATAAATTCTTTAAAAATCAGACAATGTGATTTTCTGGATTTTTTTTTCTCATTTTGTCTCTCATAGTTGAGGTATATCTATGATGAAAATTACCGGCCTCTCTCATCTTTTTAAGTGGGAGAACCTGCACTATTGGTGGCTGACTAAATACTTTTTTGCCCCACTGTAGATAGGGGTGTAAATAATCATCGTTTTGTATCGATGCATCGATCCAACAGCCAATGATCCGATGCATCGATACGTCCGCAAGAGAATCGATTCATGTTTTGTTTTTTTCCTCCGGTCTATTTTTATCCATTTGCTCCTGGGCGTAATTCTCCTCCCGTGCTGCGGTGGCGCTAAACCTATTTTGCCCTCCTACCGCACTTCCTGGTTATACTCTTACAGCAGTGTGTTGCAGTAAGCTTGACACAGACATTTTTAAATTATGCTCAATATTGAAGCGTGGTCTGTGCCATACGCTGTGGGTCTAGATACGGCCGAGGCGGTGAGGAAGTGGGGGGCGAGTTTAGTCCGACGACGGAGGGATATGAGGGCCAAAAAGGGCGGAGATCCAGGTGGAAAAAGGGTCCCAGCGTTCTCGCGCACCTCGCTCTTCTACTGGGTCAAACTTCACGAGTTGTTTTCCGCAATTTCGGTCAAAAAAACAAAACAAGCCGGCCTATAATATGGTAAGACCATAAATAAATAAAATAAAATCCTAAAGAAGGCTGCCAAGAATGCCCATAACAGATGAATATAAAAACGTATGACAATTATTTTACCATTTTTATAAAATTCCTACAACAGAACATTTTAGAAACATTTGGTTTAAAAAACAGAAACACATAAAACTGCATAAAATCCAGAATGTCAGTTAGTAACAAAGGCTATAATTATAGACTGTTATCTATATTGAAATAGGAAAAAAACAGTTTTAAAGTCATGCGACTGATATTGCATTCAATTATACTGCAATACATAGATATCCATAGAAACCCATTATGGAAGCTGGTTTCATGGCCACAGAGTGTTTACAACATAAAACCAACCAGTTTTCCGATTAGTCGTTTTTCTAGCAGGCTGTATTTGATGTTATCTAAGCGTACACCAGTAAAAAGAGGGGAGCAGGCATACAAGCCTGGCTTTATTTATTATTTTTATTAGGGCTGAAACAATCAGATTAATCGTGATTAATCGATCATTGAAATAATTGTCAACTAATTTAGTAATCAATTAATTGTTAACTGGAGTATTGAGACTGTAAAACATGCCTTTAGCTGATAGGAAACTCACTTAGAGAAGTAATAATACCAACATTGTAAAAAAATAAATAAATAAATAAAAAAAACTCTAAAGACTTTGCATTTAAGATAAAACAAACATAACAAACCTGGTTTAATTTCTAAAAAAAAAAAACAGGTCTTCTGTAAGGAACCTTTTGCTAATAATCGACAGATTGATCAATTTGCAAAATAATGGTTAGCTCCAGCCTTAATTTTTATATTAATTTTTAAAGAAAAATAACTAAGTCTTAGCCAATTACAGAATCTAAATGGCATACTTATACTTTGTTATTTTAAGATAAAATGTAAAAAGGTTCCAATGACAAGGCTACTTTCTGCTAAATGTTTCACCAATGCAAGAACTGCTCAGATCAACATGATCTATTTTAACAACTGGAATAACGGCTCACGAGTCTCTTTTGTACATTTAAATCCATGGGTGTTCTATACAAACAGAGGTAGAAAGGCACAGCGGCACGTTGCAGCTTGCTGCCTCTCAGTGCACTGCGAATAGCTGTGGTTTTCTTTTTAGATTGGTATAACTTGAGCTGAAGGTGCAGTAGGCAAAGCCACCTCAACATCAACTCCCCTGCATGCTTATTTGTAAGCTCAACTTCGAATACTGAGCTCATTCAGGGGGAATCAGTAGATTTCACCGCTGACCGGGGGAGACGAGAGGTGCAGCCCGCTCCGTTCTGTCTCTCATTATCTGCTGCCTGTTCGTCAAACTAACTAGAGCCAGAGAAGAATACCTGAACTTGCTTTGAAGGCCGTGCCTGACTACAGTAAATTATTAGCTCTCCAGCAGCACAGCTCCAGGCCCTCAGGACACCCTGGGGCTGTTCCACTGTGGGTGCCCTTACCTGTCATTCCAGCTGTTGGGCATCTCTCATTGAGGCTGACAACAAGTGCTACGCCTCACAGTGGTGCTACCTAGGTTGCTACTTTCTGAGAGGCAGTTGGGCGAGTTAATATAGGCCTATAACAATGGAGAGAGGGAGATGGGGAGGAGGGGCTGGGGGGTGAATTCAAATTAAATAGCCAACATTCCTTTAAAAGGAAGCGAAGGTAGCCTTTGGGCTTCAGACAAGCCAGAACTTGCAAAGCGTGGGTAAATAGAAGAGATGACAAGTGCAGTGTTACTTCTAGTCTAACAGAGCGTAACAGGAAGTGGCAAGACCTGCTTCACATGGGGCTTCTAGAGGGTAGCGTCTGGGTGAGAACACGTCAAAGTCTCCATAACCACTAGCACCAACCAACACCCTACACAAACAGCGTGTAATGACGAGCAGACCTGATCATTAGAAACACCTAGAGGGGGAGGGAAAAAAAAAAGGACAACTTTGCTCTGAAAAATGTCAAAGTTTTAGAAAAAGTGTACTCTTTGCACATAAAATCACAAAGAAAAAGTGTGACAAACTGGCTTGATGACCTTTTCTGTGAAGCATGACTAATAAATCTCAACCCGCAGTGTTTCGCCAACTGTATTTCTAGTTGATAACGGCAGTCAGATAATGAAACGGCTCTGCTAGATGTACGGTAATTAGAGTTTCCTGTGAAGGCAGGAAACTCTCTGCAGCTCTGAGGGAGCGACGTCCTTTAGTTTTCACAAGGCAAAAATTCTCATTGGTAATCAATTATACATAGACACAAATTATTGAACTCTGTCTGCTCTGAGGCGCCCAGTCCATACCGTCTGATCTGATGATGAGTGGTATAGAAAGACAGGAGCGCTCTACTTTTCTTTTCTTCTTTTCCTGTCAGTATAGATTAGATGTGGTATTTGTATTTGTTTTTTTTTTATTCCTTCAGACTAAATGCTTTTTCTTTGTTTCTTATTACAGAGATGGTATCAATAATATGCTTATCAGGGCCATTATAATGATTGCACTCTCTTGCAGAGAAACATCCATGCCCTTTGAGTCAGGAAGTACTGTTCAGAGTTTACCACAGGACATATATTTTCCCATGAAAAATAAAGGTGATGTGTGTCAGATTTGCCAAGTCTTTGGCCTACATGCACCCATCCTGGAGGAAAAGTCATTCACATCATCCAACAGGCTCTGCCATGGGATGGAAATTCACTTCCATGCAAGATAATTACCCTTTCATACAACTACAGCTACAATGGAAATGTTAAGATCAAAGCATAATCATGCTGTGAAAGGGCCCGGTCAAGGTCCACACTAAAATTTAAATAAGAATCAATCTAAGGGCTTGGAAATTGGTCCATAAAGTTGCTCTCCATCCATTTTGCAAAACAGAATGTTGTAAAATGATGCGCAAAGCTGGTAGAATCTACTTTCCCCGTCTTGCAGCTCTGAATGGTTTTATAAAGTACAGACTTATAGGGAGTGAACTCCTTCAGCTTCTCTCTCTGTAGAGGAAAATCATTCCACAGCATGATGCTACCCCTGCCATGTTTCACCATGAGCTTGGTTGGTGTGCTAAGGGTAATTAGTTGTTTGTTCACTACTGCTTTTAAAAGAAACAGATAATAGTAACCTCTGACCATTCTCTGTCCCTGCAAAGGAAAAGCATCCCACAGCATGATGCTACCCCTGCCATGTTTCACCATTGGCGTGGTTGGTGTGCTAAAGCCGGGTGTACACTGTGCGATTTTTTCCAATCGTGCATGCAGCTGCTGCGCACACTGTAGACTAACCACAGGGTTTAGTTGTACGGTGCGAGTTCACAGCTGATGATATATGTTCCGCCCGACGCTCTCATGCGATCTACCTGCTCACACTGTGCGACTAAAAACCACGTCAGACTCAGCTCCGCAGTGAGATTGAGCTGCTCTGAATATGAAGCTCACTAGAGTGAAATGCACTGCCTTGGCAATTTGTGCATTTTTGTGGCGAAAGCCCTAAAAAAAAAGGCAACAACGAATTTGGAAAAAAGACATTGCTGGGAAACGTGGCTACTACGGTCTGTCAATTTTACAGACATAACCGCATTTCACTCAGTCAATCCGTGCCACGCTGCTGTGTTTACATCTGAGAGGAAGAATAAAAAGAAGAATCCTTGCGCCCTGTGCGATTTGCCCATGACGGTTCCTGATCGGGAGGTGGTTGGGAGAGGCAGATCGGCCCTCGTAACCTCCTGTACACTATACGACTCACGACACACGATCAGGCTGAAAGTCGGCCCGATCAAAAGATTCTCGCACGGCTGGAAAATCGCCCTGAAAATCGCACAGTGTATGCCTGGTTTAAGGGTAATTCGTTGTTTGATCGTTACTGCTCTTAAAAGAAAGAGATAATAGTAACCTCTAACCTTTCTCTGTCTCTGCAAAGGAAAAGCATCCCACAGCATGTTGCTGCCCCTGCCATGTTTCACTATTGGGGTGGATGGTGTGTTTTGGTTGATAAGCTCTTTGTTCAGATAATAACCTCTAAAGCTTATAAGAACGTCTGTTGTACACTATTAATAACTTAACAAGTGAAACTGGTTGCTCTGGACTTTATTTGGATGTCTAAGTTAAAAGAAGCTGAATCATATATTTCTATAAGGCATTATAATTTGTCTTATTATCGGATTCCTTCACCCAAATCCAGACACTTGAACCTCAGCCTCATCTGGTAGCTGTTCTCACACCAGTGCAGGAGAAAGCAGCTTATTTTTTTAAGTTTTAACCTTGGTTAGCCTGTTTCCATTGGGCTATTTTGGCTTGATAAATGACATGGGAGGGGGGGCACTATTTGAAAGGAGATAAAAAAAAAAAAAGATCAGATTTCACAAGGTCACCTGCAATAAACCTCCAACTGCCTTCCCATTACACAAACCGCCTCCCTTTGGGATTATTAAACTGATCTATGGTTTCAGGATAAAAACCAAAAGTCTCGAATAAATCCAGAAAAAAAACAGAACATAACTCTGCTGCTACCTGAGGAAGTTTTCTCCAACTGTCTGCAAACTCTCAGCTCTTGTGGTTACGTGGTTTTCAATTTCAAGCAATAAAAAGTCACCGTTTGACGAGAGACAACGGCTGAGTAAATTGTGGAAAAACAAAAGACGTTATTAAGGAGAACATGTCCAGAGAGGAAGCCTCCAGCTGCAGCGCAGCTCGCGCAGCATTCCTGGATGTGGACCCTACCACAGCCTTTTACTCTCTGGGAAACAAATATCTCCTCTAAACTCAGCGGGTAGAGGCGCAAAAAGCTCTAACAGCTCATTATGTAGACTGGAAATGGGTTAAAATGATTTACTCACCGGCTAATAAAGAGAAAAAGACAGCCGAAAGCGTGTAATGGGCTTCCTGATCGAAAGTTGCCGAGTGTCAGTGGGAGAAAAAAAAAAAAAAACAGTACGCGGAAGTACATATGAAAAAGAAAAGCGAAGAAAATATGGAACCCGTAAAGAGAAGTAGAAATAAAAAGTTACTAATCAATTCAAAAAGCAGATATAGTTAATTTTAAATTTCTTTTTTTTTAACGACGGCTATGTTTGTTGCTTTAGTGTGTTTTCCTGTGATATAAAGCAGCGAACGCATTCCGCGCGGTGTCACACAGAAAGCAGTCCCCATTCTGCTGTTACAAATGGCCTAACTTTGCTTTGATCATTTAGACTTACTAATATATGTACAATTAAAACAATCTCACCAATTCAGAATAGCAATTTTTATCAACTGTACTTAACCCTTCAATAGGGAACTCAGTGAAATACTTTAAAAATCAACATTTCCAGCCAATAGTGTTATTGGAATCCAGGACGAGACCTTATATACCTCTGTAACGTTGTAAAAATATGGATATTTTGATAGCAAAAAATAATGTGAATTTAATAACAAAATATGTCAACTTGCCCGAATATATATTTAAAAAAAAATAACAGAAGTGCTTCTATAAGAAATTCATGAAAAAGACTATGAGAGTGAAAGACACACTTTTTTTTTACAAAATAACCTTAGAGGCATCAATGCTGATACTGGTACGTACATCTTTTTAGTTTATAAACCTAAATATAATTGTTAACTTGGCTTGTTAGCTTTTTAACTTTTTGATTAGCTTTTTTTCATGACTTTTTTTTTCAACTTAATTTGCAGTAGGAAATATATCATTCAAGGACTCATCTTTGGTCAAATGCCAATATAAGATGTACAGCCATGTAGCAGGATCTTTGCAGAATGGCTGGATATAGATCTAGTGCATCTAGACCTCCATTTGTGAGGGCTATGCAAGTGATCTAAAATGGTAACTTGGCCTATAAAGGGTTAAAGAGGTGCTGCTGAGGGTATTAGATTCGCAGGGCAACCCTTAAACATTTATATAAAGAAAATAATTTAAATTATGTTGACATGATTCTAATGGATATATTCTAACCGTAATAATCCTATAAACACACGTAAAATAAAAATCAAAGAGCAGTTATTTCAAGTAGTTTTGGGTTTTCTTTCTGATTTTATGAAAGAAAATTCATTCTCATTATCTCATTATCACTTTTCAATTATCAAATTATTTAATTTGATGTGTGAAATTATAATCTAACCTCAAACTGATTAATTTGGATAGAAATATAACATTCTCTCAGTGGGAATAGACTGCAGTCTGGTAGGTGAATTTTGTGCTTGTGTAGATGGACTTTATTGTAACTAAAGCACACATTTCTCGAGATTATTTCTGTCTTTAATACATCTCATTAGCGCCACATGGTGGACAAACATTGTTCCTACTTACAGTTGATCTGTTGTAAACTGAGCTGAGCTAAAACAAGTCATGTGTAATGTTAACAGTGAATAAATAAGATAGGGAGTGAATAGAGGTGCATGAGACCAATTTTATTTACCTATTTTTTCCTGTTATACCATTAGGAATGTGGAGGAAAAAATAACAGAGATCATTTGCAGCTGTTTTAATGTCTGGGTAGCTGTAAAGGTAAAAGAAATTAAATTGGAGTCATTTTATTCCCTTACAGAATTGTTTTAGTTGAAAAATAAGACAAGTGTTGCTACTGGTGCAAAAGTTCACACAGATTTTTGGAGAAATGTGTTTTGTTTTAAAGTAAGATAGAAAATTGACATTACTGGGAAATAATCTTCTTGAGGTGATTTAACAATATTTTATGAATCAGACAAAGAAGAGTTGAAGTATAACAAGTTCTTGGGTTTTGGATAATTTGTACATAAATTGTTGTTAAGAGTATAAACAATAGTTTTTTTTCATTATTATTATCTCATTTTTGTTAAAAATTTTGGTTTTCTTTATATACTTAAACATTTCTTTAACAATTTAACTCTGCAACCTGCCATCTAAATCTTCTTACATAATCTCTGTGATGCTGTACATATTGTGTTAATTGACACTAAAGATTTTGTGTGAGTTGAGTCCCTTTAAATAAAACTCAATGTTTCTACTGTATTTTTCACCATATTTATCTGAATACTGCTGCACTTCATAAATGGAAATGCTCATTTCATTGCTGTAATCTGCTCATCACTGTATAAAAGCAGCATGCATCACAATTTCATTTTGTATACACTGTGTATACAAAATGACCATATATTTTGTCTACTTCTAAGTCTAAGTCATGTAGAAATGATTATTAAACACAGAACAGACGACAACAAAAAAGACAAAGAGGAGATAATTCATTTAGATTTATATCTAGATATTGTTGATCTGCTGAAATTTTACATAATGTTATTTTCATCCATCCATTTTCCATCACGCTTTATCCCAGCTGGGGTCGCAAGGATGTTTTTTTTCAATTCCTTGTTAAATATTTTATAAAAACAAAATATTTTGTTTATAACTTGTTACTAATCTGTTTAATCAGTTCAAGCACAAATGTATGGACTCATGATGACACAGCATATTGTACACACCATTGTAATCTGTCATTTGAATAATCCTCTAGGATTTTCCTATTGAGCTTTTAACAGTTACCCATATAGTTATTCTCTCATATAATCTTGTAAAGTGTTGAACTCTTTTAAAATAGTGACACAACAATTACAATTAAAACATAATGCCCTCCATATTTGCTCATAGCCCTGATAAGGATGTGATTTTTTTTGTTTTGTTGTTTTTGAGTTTCACTTTTTAAAATCACACATATGTAGGCTTTGGCTTTCTTTACTGTCCTTTCTCCCTTCAAGGTTAAGTTCTTGTTAGGCTTGTTTTTCACAGCTTAATTTTTTCACTATTTCTTAAGATATGCTTTTGATTTTCTTTTTTATTTATTTTTTTACTCTATTTTATCTATTATTGTAGATATTGGTAAGTTTTTTGTAAAAGCCACATTCTTATAGCTATCACCTGAAATATGAACCCAACCAACAGCATTAGTGTATATACATATATATATATATATGTATATACATATATATATATGTATATATATATATATATGTATATACACTATATATATATATATATATATATATATATATATATATATATATATATATATATATATATATATATATATATATATATATATATATATATATATATATTAGTTCTTTTTGTATAGGGAGAAAAGGAAGACACATATTGTATTATTGTACCTGTTTGCTTGCATGTTCATTTGCCCTATCATGATGACTTCATTCATTCCATAAACTCACCCACAGTCTGCTATCCAGAATAATATTTATTGCTTTCTGAAGATAGTATTCTTTTTCTTCTTTTGGCAAATTCATTTTTTTTTTTTACAGTAAAATAAAGAACGATGATAAGTAGACTCACTACTTTTTCAATTTGGGATGTGTACACACACATACACGCAGAGAGGAAACAATATTTACAGCTTGGTTTTTCACATGAATTGTGATCTTTCGTGGAACAACTCAACAAAACATAAAGCTTTACAGTAAGTTTACAATAGCGCGTACACAACGGATCCTTAAAAGTGACTCTGTCTGGCAGAAGGAATGCTGCTAGGAAATCAATCTTTTTTTTGCCGTCCAATGTTTAACAATGTTTTTCAGCAAGAATATGTGATGAAAATAGACACCAATTGAAAAACAACCAAAGTAGATTATTGGGAAGGGTTAAAAAACAAAACAAAAAGAAAGACCAATAAGTGTAACATTAGACTAATTACAATAGTTCACACTGGCTTAATGTTATCTAGAAAAAAAAGACTTTAAGACTGTAAGGCGGTTCTTTTTCTCTGGGCATATGGTAAAAATAACCATAGGACAAAATTAACTTGGGGCAGACAGAAAAAATAAAATAAAAAAATAAAAAATAAGATAGAGCTCTTTCTTCACTTTCAGATTGCGGATCTTCTTTCATTATTTGTTTAAACCTTGATACACCGACGCTTATAATTGTCCAACATGTTTAAATACTGAAGTAAATCACAACAATACAGGTAAATCTTATCATAGAGGAATCATAATTAAATGTCATGTACACCATATTAAAATATATACACAGAAGTATTCATACAAAGTTTGGGTAGATCCAGCTGCTCAGCTCTTTTTCATTCCTCTTTAATAAAAAGTGCTGCAACAAATTCAATTATCACAGAGTGATGCAGGTAAAACATAATATCGGATATTGTGTTTTTGAATATAAAACACATTAAAAAGTGCATATTGAAAAAAAAATTAAAAAGCATTTTTCAACATTGTTTTACAAAAGTATGACAATGCTTTTACCTTTTCTTACAGTTAGTCCTGTAACAACCACAAAATTCCAAATGATCTTTTGAAACGCTTTTGATGAATCAACATAAGGAAATAAATAGCTAAAATAGAAATAATACACGGTTTCCCAAAAAATATGGCTTCCTTTTTTCTTCAACCCCCTTTACTTTGATACCCTAAAATAATCAAAAGCAACAAGCTGCAAAATATCCCCTAATACTGTTAAGACCTCAGCGGTTCATTGTAGAACGTAGGGAAACAATAAAACACGAAGAAGACCAAGGAACACAGTGGATTGTCAGAGATAAAGATGTTAAGTGGCTGAAAGCACAGTTAGGTTTTAAAGCAATATCCCTGACACGCTGAAAAAGGAAATTATTAAGCGTAGAAAGAATCAGAAGGTCCACGGTAGCTCTGGAGGCACTACAGAGATCCATGGCTCTGATAAAAGGATTTGTTGGCACAACAAGTTTTAACTGTTTGCCTAAAAAATCTGTACTGTATGGAAACATGAGAAAAAGAGTGCCACTGCTTCAAAGTATTTAGAGGTCCCCTTCATTTCGCTTCATGTGTTTGACAAAGTGTTCTTTTCAGAAGAGTCCAAAATATATATATTTTCCAGTTAGTCGCAAAGTGCTATCAATGGAAGAAAATTGACATTCTGTAGATAAACTTAAGCATCTAGAGAAAAGAATGATTAAGGTCATATTTATGAGGAAAAATGGCTCAAACTTGAATCAATCACAATAGTGGAATTCACTGATACATCCCATTGGATTGAAAATCATGCATTTTTCTCCTTTTTTTCACAGTTAAGTGATAATTTAAAGAAAAATTACAGTAGCAACATACTGTTATTTTTGCTTGTAACGGGACAAAGGTTTAAATTTTGTGAATACTTGCAAGGGTACTGTGGGGAATAAGGTAAAGGCTGTGTAGACAGTATTACCAAAGAAAACCAGTAGGTGGCAGTATTTGACTATATCTCTGAATTGCATGTTTAAAGTTCTAATGCAAATATGTAAACCTGTACTGTAAATTTGCTTTGATTATTTTTTTTAAGCTGTTGAAGAATGTCAATTTTTTTCCCTAGTCAGATCTGAAATTTTCCACCTTGTTGCCCTTTTCCTCAAGCTTGACTGCAGACAGCAAACTGAAAGGTTCTTACACATATTTATTGTGCAAAAAAAAAAAAATTCAAACAGAATAGAAAGTTAAAGAATGACACCATAGCAGTTTAAAATATTGTATTCTAATCTGGGGGAGACAGTGGGGTAATAAGTGAAGAGCTTATACAGAAAACAGTTTCAGAAGCAAAGAACTTATTTTATCTGGAAATAAAAATAAAAAAAACAGTCATGGATGAAGATTTGATCATCTAAAGCAGGAAAGAAGAAGAGAGTTATCAGAGTGTAGGCCAGACAGGATGGTTGGAAAATGTCTTAGCTGTGGATCATTTTCAGAGTCTCTGCCTCCCTTTGTCTGTCATGCAGAGCCATGGATGGGGAGAGCGTTGGAGGCAGGGAAGGAGGTGGAGGAGTAAGGGGCATCAGGCCCTTCAGTGGATGAGGAGACACTGGTGGGGGCAGCGAGGCGATAGGAGGCAGCAGACTCCCCTTTTTTCCATCCAGCACTAGGGGTGAACGGCTCACCAAGCTGGATTCTTTCCCAATGCCAAAGTCATGATCGTTCTCATTGTCTGAGCTGCAGTCGCTCAGATCCGTTATCTCCAGGTCGGAGTCTGATTCCGGGTCCTGCTTCACCCCGCCCCTCCTCTCTGTGGGGCTCTGCTGGCCTGCCCCGGCTCCAAGGCTGACGGCCCCCAATCCCAGACCCAGGCCTGTGCTTGGAGGGGTTGCCTCCACCCTCTCCCTTTCCCCAAGTGTCGCCCCGTTGCCAATCTCAGTCCGACCCATTGACAGGCCACCTGGGTAGGGTGGCAGGCAGAGGCGAGCCGACTGACCACCCGCTGTGCCATTTGTCCCGGCAGTCTGACCTGGTGCTCCCCTTTCACCTCCGGCAGCCTCCCCTGCGGGAAGTAGTGAGGAGAAGGGGTGAGGCAGCTGGGAAAGGCTGGTCTGCAAAGGATTGGGGTAAAACTGGGAGGGGTAGAGGGAGCCGGGGGGCAGTTTGGGGCAGTTATTGAGAGAGAAGGCCCCTGGGAGGTACGGGTTGAAACTCCAGGGGTAGTCAAAGGGTGGGTTGCGAGGGTAAGGGCCCAGCAGGGACGGGGGTTTGGAGTAGCATGGGGCACCTAGGAGAGAGGAGACCCAGGAAGACAGAGGTTAACTCTTGGAAGGGGGCAAAGGTTTCTTGACTTACAAGATCCAAGAATGTTCACTAATTATAGACAGGATTTGCAATTCAAATCAGGAGCCACAGGGGCTAATTCTGGCACAGTTGCCTTCAAAAACCTGATGGTTCATTTATGCATGCCAGTGCTGTGTTATACACCCACTTCACGCTGCATCAGAACAGATGTGAGCACAGATCTGCACTGCAGGAAAAAGTGATTAAACAGAACTGAAATCTTACAAGTGATTATTATTAGAGATGGTCTGAAAAGAAAATGTAAATGTTAAACCATAGAAAAATGACTAATATGTTATTACGTTTTCTTTGATTACACAAATGTACTTCTCTGCAAATTAATCAATGCGCTGCATTTTAATTCAGTTCCCTGTAAATATTGGTTGCTAACCCAGATAGGAGGTAAATCTGAGGTGAAGCCGTGATTCAGTTTTAATGAACAAACAAATACATTGCCTCTCAGCCAACCCGACTTCCTTCCAAATGACAACCAACTCAGAGATTCTGTCTCTGCTGCACCCTCCACCTCTCTCCTAGTCTCACTCTTTCTTTCCCTACCACTCCGTTATTTACTATGCAGGGCTAATTTGACAGTGCTGAAGTCTCTGCGTGCTGGGCCAGGAGTAGCTGGCAGACACATGAATATTGAATCAGTCAGGGAGGCCTCACTTGCTTATGAAAACACAGTAATGGGCGCCCACAGGCCACAAACCGAAGCCTGCACCCTCAATTAGGGCCTTCCTGCCTGGGAAGGGATTAGGACAGCAGGGACACATGGGAGGGGAAAGGAGGGTGTGAAGGAAAGAAGGGGGGATAGGACCTGAGGACAAACAGAGGAGGGAGGAGAGGTGCAGGGTTGTGTGATGAGGCTTGCATGTGTGTCTGAGTGCATCTGTTTACATGCTACCTTTTTTTCCAGCTCGTGCAGAAAAAGACATGCATCTGAAATTAGATGAATTAGACGCGAATCCCTCCAACGTTTGTTGACACTCTGATGAACTTGCAAGATCATGATGTAAAAACTGGAATATGATTTCTTCAGCCACAGACTGGTTTCTTACCTCTGGATAATTGACAGAGTAATCTGGCCTCTCTCACCTGCAAGACAGCCTCACTGCAGGCTGCTGTGGGACAGCTATCGCTCCTGTTTCCTTTAACAATAAATGTTCATGCCTCCTCATATCCTCTATCCTGTCTCTGCTTTCCTCTGTTCTCTCTCTGCACCTCCAACCTTTTGTTTAAGTTCTAGTGTCTGCTAAAGAATAAACTCTATATGAACTGTTCCTGGAGTGGTTATAGTTTAGTTTACTGATAACAACTAATTTAGCTCACCTGAACCGAGGAAAGGGAATGTGTCCAGTCTCAATTTGTCTCCTTCGGGTCCCGGTGCTGTGGATCCTCGATCGAACAATGACGTTCCTCTGCCAGTGTCTGGCAAACGAGGAAACAGGGACTGTATGGCCTAAGGAGCAGGGAAAGGAGAAATAATGATGTTAACACATGGATTTGGTCCACAGATATAGAAGCATCATCTCTTTATGTTACATCCACAAACTTCCAGAGGCAGATTTTATTCCTCCCTTCTTTACAGATCTGTTGTTTTTGCACAATTTATGTGTCAGATTATAAAAAAGATAATTGGACTATGAGAAAATTTGAGTAAATACAAAAAAGATTTCAAATGAGCATTAAGGATTAAAACCCTGATAAAAATAACCTTTCTCTATCTGAAAAGGAGTAGATGCATTTACCCTGTTGGCAATGATTGTTATTTAACATTTACAAATGCTGATGAGTTATTCGCTCTACTTTGACTTTTTTTTTTTTTTGTTTTTTTATCAAAGTCACATGAAAGGGTTGTGAGCATGAATGACCTGTTTAAGGTTGCATCACAGCTTCTCAATTAATCTAATCTCAGTTATTCCTAAACTTTCATTTTGTTCTCTGTGTGCTTGAGCTTAAGTCCAACAACTGATAGCCAGTGGCAGTTCCACAAAAATGATAATGCGGTGGCTAAAATCTAAGCTATAAACTATAAGTAAATAAACTTGTGCAACATCTGCATTTTCCAAGTAAACCACTGAAGATGGACGAGATTTCCATGAGGCCTTTTGATAAGAAAGCAACTGTCAAATTCATTAGTTACATGGAAGATTCCTGGATGCCTGCAGAGACAAAGTCTCCCATATAAAATCTAAAAAATGAATTAATAGAAGAGCAAGAATCCGTTTTAGGCATCTTCATCTGTAGTGTATTGTGAATTGTTTGCTGTGTTGCCAGTTTTTGGAAGAACAATGTGTACCATTAGATAATTTTTTGATATCTCAAACTGTATCCTGTCAAGGATAAAGTGTGAAATATGCCCCCCCCCCCCTTCCCCAATGCATCTCCTATCTTTCCACAGAGATGAAAGGCAGCGCTATAGGTAACCGCCTGGGACCTGGGGAGCCAGGAAACCTGTGGGAACCTGACAATCCATATGAATGCGCCGCTCTGCCGAATGGCAGCGTTCTGTGACACGCATGGCCTCAGTCAATCCGTTTCCCCCCTCTTAGCCCCACCACCTGAATGTATGTGATGTATTGTGATGAACGGTTGTACTGAAAGTAAAATTTCGATTGCAATGTAAATTGTAGTTTACAATAAAGACATTTTTGATTGATTGATTGATTAATTGATTTGATTTGCCCATGTGTAAGCAGATATTCATTGCCTATTATTCAAATAAAATTGTGGTACTTATTTCTAACCTTAAATTGCTAAAGAATGCTAAAATCACATATCATAAAAAATTATTCAAGAGCATTTCTGGGAGAAATGGGTGTGTTTTACATTCTTTCCTTTAAATTGCTTGTCTGATGTCATCATCGGAAGTGCTTAGAGCAGTCAGGCTAAATATGATTACAGATTATTTATTTGCAATTTAGAGGTGTCTTTCTTTAGATCAGGGTCACCAACTTTTTTAAGGCTGAGGGCTTCTTCATGGCTACTAAGTCATAGGAAGGGCTACCAATACTGACCTATGAACTGACTGAATGATCTGGTTGAATTACCTTTGAAGTGCCTTGGGATGACATATGTTGTGAATTGGTGCGATATACATACTGAATTGAATTGGACTAGAGGAGTCATACATAATGAAAACATTTTTATTGTTTCTCTTTATTTCTAATTTCTGTTAGATATTGTCATTTGGAGTTCTCTATAAATGCTTAAATACTCTATGTTTAATATGATAAAATGCTCTATAAATGGTTAAAAAAAGAGAGCAATAGAATAAAATAAAATTTCAAACTCAGCTCACTGGTGAGTTGTTCTGTTTTTAAAAGAAGCTGAGGGATCCGAATGTGGTCCTTAAGGGCCCCTCGGAGCCCTCAGGAACTGCATTGGTGACCGCTGCTTTTGATTATGTACTATATAGCATAAAATTACAATGAAAGGCAAACAGGAAACTCAAAATTACTACATTTATTTAAGAATTTCAAAGCTGAAAGAAATAATCTCCGGAAGTACAGCAGGTTCCCATTTCCGGCGAAGATTTGGGACAGACAAGTGATATAACAGAAAATATATGAACGTATTTATATCTCAGGAAATAAATTGTTAACCTTTTACACATGATGGTTTAGTATGTTTATTATAATTAGGAAGAGAAAAGAAGTAATTTCTGTCTTTTCTATATTGCGCAATCAAAGGAGATCCAGGCCTATTTCTGTTTGAGGCTCCGCAAATGAGCTGATGGTACAGATCGTGCTTAACCGTACGGATCGGTTAGTGACAATACTAACTTTAAAAAGTCAAAGTAGGACATTTTACATGATAGTATTACCACTGCCACCTTCTGGTTAGGAGGAAAACTGCATGTTACAGAGGTGGTGAACAACTTCCACATGGGAACAACGAATCACCAATGATTGGTTAAGGATGGCCAGGACTTTTTTCTGAAATGTGACAGTTTAATGACTTTTTTAATGGAGCGCACAACTTCCATAAAGGTTTACTTTTATCTTATCAGTCCACACTATTTTTCCATTTGCCTTCATTTTTGTTAGCCGTTGCTTTAGCTTGAAACTCTCCAAGATGTGCCAGATTTACCCGGTTAACCGGCCAATCCTGAAGGTATCCCACTGTGCCTCCCCTCTTCCTTTCCAGTAAACACCTACTCTCCCTTTGGTTTAATGAACTCCCAAAACATTACAAATGACTTTGTAAAGTTGCAAAGTGGATGCTATCATTCTAATTTGTTTAGATAAGTCTACTTTATGCTGTAAGGGTGGTCCTTTGAAAGGACATTCCTGATTCTTAAAGTCTGGCAGTAACCAGACCAGGGTAAGGTTTGTGAAACTGAACAAATTTCCATTTACTCCATTTTTTTCTAATTTTACAGTTAGTTTTATGGCCTGAAGCATTGTTGAGGGGGAAAAAAACATGCTTTCTGTTTTATTTAACAGTCATTTACTACTTTGAATGATTATATCTGATAATATCCAATCCTGGAAAGATATTGTAATATGCTAAACTGAGTAGATGAATTCCTATCCTCTCCTTCTGTGGCGTGCAGTGTAAAGTCATATGTTGACAGCTGCACCCTGCAGAGTGTGATACAAACAGTGACACAGTCACAGCAAGGACAGGATAAAAGGGGGCGCACTGGGACTCACTGTAAAGAGGAATACAGAGGCTCCGAGTTTCAAAGACAGGAAAAGTACAGAGTCAAGTGGCAACCAGCGATTAAGATATTTGGGACCGAGAATGAATGACAAGGAAAGGATTGTGGGCCAGTTTGAGTAAAAGGACGCCTTCAGGAAGTAGGACAGCTGGTGTGAGTCAGTCTATTGTATATATTTTTGTTTCACAGATGAGACTGAGTGGGAGACAAGTTAAAGTGTAACAGCTGAACCTTGGGAATCAAGGGACAAAGGTGGGATTCTTCTCTCTCGCTTTATAAGCGCTGGATCGATAGTATCTGTCACCAAGTTTGAAAGTTGAGACTGTACTTCCAAGCTGGGAGATCTGCGTTACTTAACAAACCGCATTAATGACCCACTATTGATCTGATCTGACACGACCCCCTTTACTTTCTTTTTTCTCTTTCTCCTATTTCTTTCATTTTCAGACGATGACAGATGGATACACCGTCGGAGACGGGGATGAGAGAAGGAGAGGGATAACGTCTTCTTTTATTTTAAGGGCGAGATTAGACCGTCCTCCTGCTTGTGTCTCCTTCAGAGTCTGCCGCTCCTTATCCCATCTGAAGGATGGTGTAGACGAATGATGGAGGATTCTACCCCCAACTGTACTTTCAAGTTACCTTTGCCTTCTAGTTCTGATCTGACTACAATGCTAAACCTTATCTTATCTTGTTTTCAAATTTGCCATATAAATAAATCTATGCGGATATGTTGGAAGCACATTTTTGAATCTAGGTATCTATCTATCTATCTATCTATCTATCTATCTATCTATCTATCTATCTATCTATCTATCTATCTATCTATCTATCTATATATATATATATATATATATATATATATATATATATATATATATATAGATATAGATATAGATATACAGATCATATAGATAGATATACAGGTAAAGACAAAGTCTTTTAGAATAAAAATAATATTTCTCTATAGAGCTCTCAGATTTTAAGAGCTCATTGAGGTGTAAGCTATTATCCTCAGCATCAGGGATGATAAATATATGATGGGAGTGCTAAGTGCTATCATTCTTTTGTGAAAAGAAACTACAACATCTAATAGGGACAGGAGGGAGCTTCGATTACCTGAATTGGATCACTGATTATAAAACAACAAGAAGCAGAAATAGATGTTTGTTTTTAGTGTACTTTTCTTTCTTTCTTCTCCATTTGTTAGTTTTGATCTACCAACATCTGAGTTCTCAGATTTGTCACTGAATCCTTTTCTGTCCCTGTTCTATAAAAACGGTAGTGTTCACAAACATTTATTTTAATCTAATGCGCTGAGACACTCCAAAGTTGTGTACGTAACCTATATAGACTTTCATTTTGAATTTCTTCAAGAATCAGGTTAGAAAACAGCGCAAGTATTAACTTTTTTTGATCTTGTTTAAATATATCCTGCTTTTTTCCCCCCCAACAGACCAATACCCAGTATGTATATATTTTATAATCATATTTCCATGATTTAGCGTCCCAAAAATGATACTTTATGTGTAGAGGATGGCAATGATCTAACAGTATGACCCATGCAATCCTTTGCAGGGAGGAGGCAATGATGCTCTGAATGTAGACAAGTTTTTAAGGAGATGTTCTTTCTCCTCAAGTTTTGGTGAAGACAGAAGATGCCAGATGAACTTCACAGATTCATTTGTGATGAAAGACTTTGTTTTTATCATGTCTTTCATTATTCATCTAATTTGGGATACATTTTTCGGGTTATCTTTTTTCCTTCCTATCACCCGGGCCTGCGTATTACAGCAAAAGAGAGAAGGAAGGGATAATTTGAATTTAAGTTACTTTCAAGAACAAAAAGCAGTGATCCGATCCATAATTGAGGAACTAGCTCTCATTTTTACATTTTAGGAGCTCTATTTAATGTTTAGTAGTTAATATCAGGTGGGAACTGAAAATCATGCTGTATAATCTAAACGTATCATTGAAAACAATTTGGGAAAAAAGGATAAACTTTTAATCAGTTGATACAATATTGTGAGATTTCAGTTTTTGTTTTTCATTCTGAGAAATTAGAGTTAGATTATTTAATTTATTTAGCATTTTTCCTTTTAAGGAAAGGATTGAACTAATCAGGGATAAATAATTAGAAATTACACATTTGTTTGATTTATTCATCAAGTCTTGTAACAATTACTTTTGGTTCCAAGTTCAAATATTATCAGTTTATTGATTAATGAATCTCAATCTGAATTTAATCGTTTGTATTGTTTGATAAAGTTTGTTCAAATGGAAGATAAATTCATCTTCATTCATCTTTTTAGAAGATGATGGGATTGATTACGGTGCTGATCATTTCTGTGCATCCATGTTCTGTAGTTTATCAGCTGCTACTAACACCAACACACAGTTAATCCCCTTCCCATCCCTTTATCCTACCGTTCGTACCTCTGGGCTGCAGTCCGGAGCAGCCGAGCCCCCGTTAAAGTGGTTCTGGGCCAAGAAGAAGGGCGAGTTAGCCATGTCCAGAATGGGGTAGTTAACCAGTACCACTTTACTGAAGTTAAACTTGTAGGTGAACCGTTTCCCTTTGGTTTTGTGCAAAATGCGCTTGTTATAGTAATACCTGCAGATAAGGAGAGAGAGGGGGAGAGGATATCGATGCAGGGATGGATGGAGAGGTGGAAAAGGATAAAGGAAAAAGGAAAAGGAGAGGGAAGGATTATCTTAATGCTCGCATCAAGGTTCTGTGTTTCCTCACTGTAAGCAAAGAATAAATAAACATCTTAGGTGCTGTGAGGCAAAGAGTTATGCTGATTTCCCACTGTTTTTATTCATCTCCTTCTTTCTTAAATCAATTCACGTCTCGCTGCCTTTATCAATGCAATATGCTTTTTTCTAGTAAATTTTTATTTAGTCTTTAGAAGACAAAGACCAGAAAAAGATCTAAATGCTAGATCCTTTTGAACTCCTGAGATAAAGTGCAGCCAGACTTTCCTTTCATTTCTAGGCAATGTTGCACTTAAAACAGTTTTTTCAATGTTTTATGTGTGGAAAGCTGAGACTTTTCCAGGCCCAAATTTAAAGATTTGTCAATTATTTTTGAATAACAAATTATTTCTGAGGTTCAAGCATGAACATATGGATAATTTTCAATTATACACTGGAAAAAAGAAATAAGCATAAATATCTTAAATTACGTGTATTCACCCTTAATTTGAGTAGGTAAATGAGATAGTTTGCCAATGGAATGAGTATTTTCACTCTAAGAATAAGATAATTGTATAATATGGACTGGAAACAAGACAATGCAATTGTTTTTTTCTTATTTTAAATGTAAATTCTCTGGTTCCATTGGCAAAATGTCACTTTTATCTCCCCAATTCAAGAAAAAATGCACTTATTTTAATAAAAAATGACTTATGTAGATTTAAATTTTTTTGCAGTCTAATAGATATCATGTTTTATACTAACAGCACCTATCACGATAGCCAACTATTTTCCAAAAAAAATAAAAAACCCTCACCTTTATTTTTGCTGCTCATACAACATCAATAGTCAAGTCAATGCAGACCAACAAACTTTTCTGTCTCTGCAGAAATCTATCTTAGCATTTCTAAACACACTGTTACTGAATACCACAGGATTTCTCAAGTCTGTTTTGTACTATACCATGGCACCAGTTTTAAATACATCAAAAACCTGTACAAAAAGATTTGTATATACTCTGTGTATACAATATGACAATAAAAGTTGTCTAAGACTAAGTCTAATTCTAAGTGTATAGGATAATTTGTTTTAAGACAAAAGCAAAGAGCTGATTATGTAAAATTACATTTAGGTCTTGAGGTCGAAAACGATGTTTAGAATCAGAAAAAAAGCCACAGCTATGGGTTTTTAAAATAACAAAAAAAGTTATATCTATTCAAATACCAAGGGGAAATATATGTTTTTTTTTTCTCTGTACTTGTCAAACCACTTAACTGAAGATTTTTTATTTTTTGAGGGTGTTTTAAAGGCTTGTTGAAGGTCTTTTCTGTTTTATATTTATTCCACGATTGTAGCATAATTGGAGATTTATAAATAATTAGATTTCAATTTTTTTTTTACAGTTTACCTAAAATGATTCATAATTCTGGCAGATTTAGGTATAAAGTTGTGTTTTAGTTTGACGCACATGCTTCCTCTGACTAGAATTAAATATATGTTTCAATTTGGCCTTGTTAGAGACCTCCCTTGAATCGGAAAGAAAATGTGGAGCAAAGTAAAGATTAGGGTGATGCCAAGACGTTATTTGAACCTCAAGGACTTAGAGTTTATCGCCAAAGATAAAACGCTTAAAATATCAACAGAGTGATGCAAAATACTGATCAACAGATATAAGGAAGATCAGATTGCTGAACTAATAATACAGACTGTAACACAATGCCTTTTGCAAATAGTATATATTATTTTTTATTAAAAACAAGATAAATACCGGTATATAATTTTAAATCAGTATCAGCTTTGTCTTTATTATCAAAAATGTTCTTGGGTAAAAAACAATTAAAAAAGGATTTATTAATTTTTTTTTTTAATTGGAATACACTGCTGAGGATTGCTTTGGTTGTAAAGACATTTAAAAATCTTTCTCTAATTTTTATTCCAAGCAAATTTATTCTTTAAAAAAACTGTTAAGAAATAAGCTTTTCACATGAAATCTTTTGTTTAGTGGAATATGCCATTTTTAGAGTAACCATTATCATATGAAGTGGGAAACAAATCTTAATCTGAATGTGTACTTTGAACACTGTTAGTGTCTAACACTACAGTGCGTATTCACAAGAAACCAAGAAGCTGTCAGCATTTCCAACAGAGAATCGGATAGTCAAATAGGTGACACAACAACAACAGTAGTCACCATGGTAGCGACCTTCCGTGTCTCCCCACGGGTATGTCAAGCCCTCGTCATGCCAGTTTCCTTTACCACCCACAGAGGTGTCACAATATACTGTCTGCCAGGATGCTGAGCTGATCAACACTAAGAGGGTGGGAGCCATCTGGCTCAGGTGAAGGAGGTGAAATATTAGGGTTGAAAACAGGATAAGAGGGGGGGGGTCTGTCACAAAATAGCTGATGAGTTATCGCGTGATTCAGAAAGATCTCAAAAGAACTCTTAAAAAAAAAAAAATTCCATTTAGAGTCTATAACCCAGCCTCAGCTTATTAAACCTGACTACAAAGCTCCTCATTATGCAGACCCACTCTATCAACAAACAGAGCAGAATGTTCATATCAGCATGTATTCACAGAGGCTGATCCCCGGTGCAATGATGTGTACATGTTTTGCTTTGCGTCGCAATTGTGCCTTGGCCCCTAATTGAGCAATTAAGTGAGGCTAATTAAGAAGGCTAATTGTGGCCCCAGCCAATTCATAACAATTAGACTCTGACGACAGCCCCCATTAACAAGGGGCCAAAGGAAAGCAGGAGGGGGGGGGCGTTATGCAGGGGGGGTGAAACAAGTCGGGTCGGTGAACGTTAGCGCGATAAAACTGTGAGTGATGGGGGGGTGTAAACTGCTCCTTCAGTTTGGAGCTGAGTGCTTTCACTAGTCCAAGCAATTTTCACACTGCGGCTGAATTTTGAAATCCCTATTGAATTTTTTATTTGGCAACTCAATGGTGAACTTTCCATTAGGATGTCGGCTGATAAGGAGAAATTGAGGATATTGACATTCCCCTGGAGAAGTCTCGCCTTTATCTTTCTATTTTTACTGACGTGAAAAAGAGAGGAGTTAAGTGAGGATTAAGTTTGGAGAGAGTAAACAAATAATGTAAACTGAGGGAGGGTTGTGGGATAAATCTATCTGATAGAGACGTACCGCAGCGCCCGGCTCAGTTTGTCATAGTTCATGTGAGGCTTGCACTTTCTTATCCCCCACAGCCGCGCCACCTCATCTGGGTCCTTGATGACAAACTCCCCATAGTCTCCCTGCCAGGCGATCACGCCCTGATACTCCTCCTTCTGTAGCAGCTCCAGGATGAAGTGCCACAGCTGGATCTGCCTGGATCCTGGGCTCGATTCCGGCTTGTAGGCCCAGTCTGGGAAGGCGAAACCTTTACAGCAAGAAAGAAGGGGGGGGGGAGGAAAAGGGGTGTCAAACACAACAACAAAGGAGGAGAAGGTTAAGGCCTGTCGTTTGTCCCGCTGCTCGCTAGGGGGGGATTGCTGTCTGAATGACTGATGAGTGATGGAGCTGAGGGATGATGTGTTTAATATCACAGCACGTGCCTTGAGCAATGTTAGTCTGTGCTAATGCCCTCTAGCCTCAACAGATTGGTCAGTAGGATGATGACAGCTCGCTTGGGGAGATCTGGTTGATGTTGCCTGGGCCTGAATTTTAACAGCGAACTACATTCACATCATATAAGACTGTTTCAGCCCATAGTTATCTGGCTCTAAGTAGCCTTGGAAAAAAACACAAGTAGAGCCAATTAGCACCACAGTCTCCAGCATTGCTGAGGACTTTTCTTTTTTTAATAAAAAACAGAATTCTTAGCATAACTTTGACCAAGAGTTTTAGGATAGTTATGAGCCAAAATTTGACTAGTGTGTTTTCCTCTAAGTATTTGAGCAATTAATAAAAAACAAATAAACAACAGAAACAGTTTTCATCCAAGGATAAAGAGAGGTATTGTTTAAATTTAGCTAACTCACCTGGGGTCCAGAGGGCGGGCACAGGGGGGATCAGCAGATCGCTGACGCAGTTGCAGTCCATGCCTCTACAAAACCTGAAACAATAACAACAATAAAACTTTGTTTTTTTTTTTTTATCTTCTCCAGATGGAACCAAAGGAATAGGAGAGAAGATCCACTCTAAAGTTTACGCCAGTCAAGCTGAGGTTGAAGAGCGTAAACATTGCTAAAAAATAAGATATTGCGTAAGGGTCTAGAGAAGCACTGAAAGTTGAGAACGGCACCTTAAAATCGATGAGAAATACAGCAAGGTTATGTTTCATATGTCTTTGGTGGAGATAAGGTGTTTGATGGATGTGATCTTGTACAGCCACCTGAGGCAGTGTCTGATGCAATGTGGTTGACATCCCTATAGTGCATTTCTAACTTTAGGAATTAAACAGACTTTTGAAAAAGCATCCAAAAAGCCACTGAAGCGTGCTATGTTAAAATATACATATATATATATATATATATATATATATATATATATATATATATATATATATATATATATATATATATATATATATATATATATATATATATATATATTCCTTAAATATATATTTATGTTCTTTGGTTTATTCTCTCTGTGTTTTTAAAAGTCACAGTGCAATTTAAGTTGTGAAACATGAAACCCAAAGAACAGGTTAATTTTCTCTTATGATGTATAGGTAGGTTTGGGGTGAATTTATGATGGTTTGAGGGTTAAAACATTCATCATCTAAAGCAAAGGTTCCCAAATCTTCTTAGTCTCTGACCCAAAGAAATAGGTTGACTCATGACCCAAACTATCGCTTGAGTACACCAAATTTTCTACAAAATCATTAAACCAACAGTGTATTAATATTACCAACAACCTCAACAACCAAAGTAGTTGGTTTCTTCCATTTTTAAGTAATGTTTTATGTCTATAGGCACTTTAAGATGAACACTTATTGCTAAGATTACTTTCTGTAGCTGATCTCAAGGCCCCACATTGGTTTTAAAAGGAGCGCAGGTGGGGACACATTATAAAACATTGGTTATAATATAAAGTATCCAGAAAAAGGAACACAATAAATAAGCCTTGGATAAAGTTCTAGATAGAAATATATTAGTGCAAGATAGCAGCATTGAATGGAGGAGTGTTTTACAGTCCAGATAGGCACTTGAGGAAGGTAGTGGCAACATCATAATTTGGGATGGAAAGATGGCTGGGGTGAAATACAAGGCTATTCTGGAAGGAAACATGTCAGAAGTCTTGAATCCTAAGAGCAGGTTCACCTTCCAGAAGAGCAACAGTCATGATTCAGTCTGACTGAGTTTGAGCTATTCTCTTGGTGAGCTGGTAGAGACACACTTCAGATTTCTATTTGTTTTAGACGAACAGTCCCTTCATATCTGAAAGTGATTTTACAGCATATCAAGCTTTGCAAGGTAAATGGGGCTGATTCAGCATCTAATGGGTACAGAACATGTAGAATAACTCCGACTGCTCTTTTACTCGTGTGGTGCTCATATTAGGGTCACTCAGCCAGTATTTGAGGGTCTAATGAACGTGATGCTTTTTCTTCTTTAAAATCCAACAAAGATGAACAATTTTACATATAAAATATAACACAGATGTTCACTTAAATTACATAAATGTAAACAGCGTACAGCATACTTATTGTATGTATTTTTTTACTCTTTAAAAAGAATTTACAAGGTCGTTTCTGTAGCAATTCTTTTTTAAATCTTGATTTGATAAGAAAAAAACTGAAAAAAGTTTCTGTCAGAGTTTTAAACAGTCATGGAGTGTTGCTTCAATAAAAAAAGAAGAAACAAACCTTCCCAAACAGAATTGAACAAAATATGATGAATTTCTACAGATTTCTACCCAATGAATTTCAGCATCAACAAGAAACACCTTTTATTGAAATTGATGTGTATTCAAATTAGAAGAGTTCACACAAAACTGTAGCAACAAGAAGAAAAAAATATATATATGCATCAATGAAAACAAATAAAGTACTGCAAAAAACAAAACAAAAAATGTTATACAGATTTAAACCCAATATGCCCCCAAACAAGCAAAAAGTAAAATGTTCTCACATGTCTTTTATCCAAAACGCCCACATTTTCTTACCAGTCAATGATCTGGACTTAATCAGACCTAAATATTAAAAATCTACAGAAAACATTTTGGATTTTCACTCAGTAGCATCCTCTCATCCTGTTAATACAACTGAAGAGCATAATGAAAGCATCTGTTGACAGGAAGGAGGATTTGGTCTTTCCATGAGGCCTGGATCAGGTTTGGATGTGTCGGTTTGGTTTGGGCGGTTCTATAAAACTCAGACAGAAGAAATGAAAAAAACTGCCTCGCTGGTATCTTTAACACTACCCTCTCTATGTTTCATTCCTTTTCTCTTCTCTTTGCTCTCTCTCTGCCTCTATTTAATTATGCTCTGTGAATTTTGGATTTTCCCTCCAGCATTGAAATGGAACGTGAATTATTAAGGTGTGTTTGTATAAATTATTATTGCTAACTCCAGGCACTCTCTCTCTCTCTCTCTCTCTCTCAGCCCTCTATCAGCGCTCGCCCTGATTCTGTAGCCCTTGGATGGCGGCCCCATTCACCCTTCTTCTTCTTCTCCTCAACCTTTCCAATTTTCAGCTCCTTTTGTCCACAACTTTTTTTTCACTCATTTGTTCTTATCATTCTTTTTTTCTTCTCTCTGTAATGTTATATGCACTTTAAAATAAAACTAACAACTTGCTACATGCCTTGTTTTGCATATGATGTCATGCAAAATATAAAATCTCCTTAACCCATCACAGAAACACTTCTTTCTCGGATCCTTAAAAAAAATGGAGATTCTTTGTGTTGGAGGTAGTAATCTATACGTTTCATGGTCCCTGCGGGCTACAGGTCATCAATACTGCATCATCTCTTTCATTTACCATATTCACATGGTCTACAGCATGTATAGACTCGTCTTCTCTGAGGGCCATATGCATGTGCTCCTATCAGTAGGGGGCCTCTCCAGCAACCTCTCCAACCACCTACGCACCACCTCAGATCCATACCCATCCACATTTTTTTTTTTATTATTTCTTTTCCATCCTCCAGCATATCTATATAGGTGACTCCTCCTTTCCTGTTTCCCACCTCCTTCCTTTCACACACACCTATCCACTGTCATCCCTTACCTCCCTCCCTCCTGCCCCACCCACCTCTTTTTTGCACCTACTCCGTGTGTTTTGCTTCGGCGCGGTAATTTTCCGTTTGATTTTGGAGGTAATGCATTTTTTACAAATCAAAGAGGAAACCAGCCTGCCCCTACCTCCTCCTTCTCCTCCTCCTTCGTCTCTCCATCTCTACCTCCCTCTCTCATTCTTTTTTTTTTCTTGCCCAGTCTCCTGTTCTTGCCCCTATCGGCCCCCCAGGCCAGAGAGGAGATAAAGGAGCCCCCATCATTTCCTTGTTAGTTTTGATTTGGGCAGCACAGGGCTTTCAAGTTCCCCCCATCACCCCCAGAAACATTATAACTAGCAGCCCAGGGAATACAGTTCCTCGTACACACACACAGTTGCACACGCATACACAAACTGTCAGATCCAGGCCCTTGCAGACTGTAATGGATTGCACAGTCTCAAACAGACTCTGCCAAAATGTGCGAGTATCCAGGTAGCCGTCGCATGCACACAGTGGGAAGCAGTGCACAAAAATAAGACATGGAGCCCATAGATATTGACTGAATCAATACTGACACACTAACACACATCTCACTGAGCAGAACGTGAGAATCCACTTTGTTTATTGTGCTGATTGTACGAATAGATGGGGGCAGACACACAAAAAGACTCAAAGCACTTTGGTTTGCACAAAGCAGCAATGGAAACAACTGGCAAAAAGAAAAGACCTCTTCCGCACAAAAGGTCGCCAATAAGCTAAGCAAGGATGATGGATCACAAACACTATATAGTGTTTACACCATTTTAAATTAATGTCCAAACGTCTAGTGGATGAAAAAGTAGTGGACTCAAAATTTCCCACAATGGCCCTTGAAATGTAGTTATCATCCATTGTCACTAGATGAGCAGATATATCCCGGAATACTTTTCATGGAGAGCTCTCCTCGCAAAGCATTATGGGATTTGTTATCACATCGGCCTGCTGTCGCCATAGGCTGTCGCTATCTGACAAATAACAAAGATGGCGGAGGCACCGCGCAGTGGAGGAGGGGTTTGCGACCAACGGGGAGCAAAAAGAAGTGATGATGTGTCGAAAACCTCAGTTAACTGAGTTCACTATAAAGTCCACAATATATTCCCCACTCCAATAGCGATTGAGGGATTTAGGGGTTTGGGTAGACATTGAAACACAGCCCATCTATGTGCTTTTGTGCCATTTTAAAAGACAATATGAAAAGGAAAGAATTATTCTCGTTTTTATAAAAAAAATACTGGTTTTATAGATAATTAGACATTCACTAGTGCATCTTTTGTTCACTGAAAAAAATAATTCATGCATTTTTTGCATCTACTTAAGCATATGAAGTTAGTTTACTCCAATTGTTTCATGTAATACAATAACATGAAACATCTGTGTAAAAGTAACTTAATATGCTTAAATAGATGAAAAAAAAAATGCATGAATTAGTTTGGGTCTGATTGCCTTAAAGTCTCAGGGCAATGTATTGTCCTTAATGCTTAAGAAGTGATTTATTAAGAAAAATAAGACAACTTGGGTTAGAGATGTCTCTAAATATACAATAAATTCAGGTGTTAATTGTAGAAAAGGTAATCATGTAACATATGTAAGAAATAATAGAAAGTGATTGCTGGGATGTTCCATTACAATAGGGTTTAAAGGACAATCACTATTTCAAACTGTTTAATTTTAAATAGATGCTCCAAATTAAGAGATATTTTATTTAAGTCATTGGAACATAAACTGCATTATGTATACTAGCAAAATTGACCCCACATCTTAATGCTGCCCCCACCATGTTCTACTGTAGAGATGTTGTGTTCAGGTTTGTATTTATGTTAATTCTAAAAGTTGATTTTTAGAAAGCTTTACAATTATGTCTCGAATATTAGATGCTTGTAAAATCTGTGAATTAAAGAATTTACTCTAATATCATATAGAACTGAACTAAAAATGAAAAATTTTGGTGATTTTCATTGAAGCATAACTGAATGTTTCAGGTCGCTAAACTCTTCTAATTTAAATAAATAAGATCTGAAAATAAATATAATTTAGATAAAGAAAATACCTTTGGTGCAAACAGGTGCAACATTTTAAAGCGCCCCCATCGAATGATGAAACAGTTGTCTGCAGAGTTAGGTCTGAAGGTTCGAACTTGTAGATTCAGACCTGAAAGCATTTCACTGATCCATTTTAAAATAGCAATCTAACTGGTTTAAAAGGAAAATTATTGAACACAATCTTGGATTCAATAAACTGGAAAGTGTGTTATAATTGAAGACCAACAATACAACCCTTATATCTAAAGCAATCTCTCCAGATAATGATGACAGGTTCTGGAAGCATGCAGGTCTGGGTCTCTCATCAGAGCTGCTGTACTTTGTGCAGCTGAGGTTAGTAGGCCACCGCCAAGCACATAAAGGGAACAATGTGAGGAGCATACTGTAACTCTGTTTTGAAATTCTGAAGAGTGACTGGGGTAGAGCAGAGAAAAGGGGGGAAACTTGACATTCAGGCAACATTATGTCTCCAGTGCTGTCTAAAGAAGGAAAGAGTGACGGGTCGCGATATAAAAAGATAGAAAACTGTGCAAAGCATGAAGAGTCTGGCCTCTCTCGCTTTCTTTTTCCAAGAGATGAAACAGACTCTGTACAACTGTCTCATCTTCCCCTTTTTTTTTTCTTCGGTTGCCCCTGAAAAAGGCCCGACTGAACCCTCTCCCTCTCAATTCCTCTCTCCCGCTTTCTCCCCTCTCTCTGTTCCTCTCCCTGGTGAGCTCTGACACACTGGTCAGCCTCGGGGTGGAAGAACAGAGGGACTCTACTATGGGTTTGTTACAGGAGATGGAGAGAAGGAGATACGAGGCTAGAGACAGAAGACAGAAAGAGGAGGAGGAGGAGGAAGAAGAGGAGGAAAGGGATTGGCCAGGGAAAAGGGATAGTCTATCCAATCGCAAGAGAAAAAGTCTAAGCTGCAAATCCAGCAGCACATCGTTCTAACTTCTCTCATTTTGCTGAAAATGTGCAGATATGCTAGAGATGTATGTATCCTATTATTATAGATTTTCTATGTATGCTATACCATTAGGGATTTTTCTAAAACTAGGTATAAATATGATTATTTTTCACATTTCAAAATACATCTACGCCATCTATTTTAAGGAGAGTTTTTCAAACAGATAACAAAAAAGAACTTTATTCTACATGTCAGTGGATGACAAAATGAGACATACTTTCTAAAAAAAATTAAAAACGATAAGCAAATACCATTAAATAAATCAAATAATTTCAAAAACAATACACTACTTTAATCCAATTTTTTATGGGAACTGTTTGAACATTAAGAATAACTGTTCTATCCTCTAAACACTCTAATCAGCAGAAATCGCAAAACTATTCAATAACAGTCAAGGTGCTCATCTATCAATTTATACAGCAACAAAACTTGCACATTATCACTCATTTGTAACATGAATCCATACACCCATCGCACTGTCATAAGAAAGGGAGCGGAATCAGTGCAGCTGGTGTAATGGGAACAGGCAGCACTGCAGCTCTGTCAGTGAATTTAACCAAGATGTATAGTTACAGGAGCACCAAAGCTCTCTGCCCTCGCTCCCACAGAGCGCACATTACTCCACACTGCAGGGGCAGAGCTAATAGTGAGTCCTTCACACTGAGACAGGCTATCATCTGACAGCAGTGCCCAGTCAGAACACCAGCCAGTGAAATTCACTTTGAAAGATACAGAACCACGGCATTTATGGGGATTGCCGGTGATTGTCAGGTTGCAGTTACGCCGTGTTTGTCTTTCATTTGTTTTTGCACTTGTCAAACGGATAAGGAACACAAACAAAAAAAGATTCCTAAATACTCAGCTTTGTTACGGTTGAAAGTTTTGACTTATCCAAGTGTAGAAGTTCGTTTTAATTTTTTTCTTCAAAAAATAAAAAAAAGTTGGATTGTTTTTCTTTTAATTTAACAATTTTAATATTCTCCAAAAGGCTTTCAAGGGGTCTTTACTTTGGACAATGGCTGTTTTTTCATCTTCAGTCCAGTGCCTAATAATTTAGAGAGGAATGGCGTCTTTGTTTGTGTAGCCATTTAACTGTGATCTATGAGTAATACAAACACCTGAGCAGCAGCAGAACCCAAAGATTGAATAAATGCTGTGTCCACATTGAGCAAACAGCCCTGCAGGAAATCAATTTTACATTGTGTCTTGAAGGGGTGTTATTGTACCCAAATAATTTGTCCTAACTTCTGTAAACAAATACTGCAGACGATTGCCTTTCAGAAACATGAACATCTTTTTAAGACTACTAAAAAGACCCAAAACCTTACAAACAAGTTATTTGTCTTTTTTTTTATGTACTTACTAAGGGATGATGCATCTGTCAGATATCATGTGCTAGATTGCTTTCTTTTTTGCTTACAACAGTTTATATGACATTGTCGTAACACGGCCATGTAAGTAGAAACCATTACAGATTACACTGCATGCCTATTTCTGCCAGTTTTTTTTCTACATAAATCTCTTGCATGCAGTTTTGTAGTCAAAACAGGGTTCAATTAACAATGAGGACATGGGATTTTTTTTCCATTTAACTATGGATGCAATTAACCTCAAGCAAACTTAGAGATAATTGGTTTTGTATGTATAACTGTGTATTACTTTGCAATTCTAACATTTATTTTATATTAAAAAATGCACCTTTATCATAAACATGTGCTTCATTTTTCCTTTTATGGAACTCAGTTCTCGACGTGGAAAATCAGCTTTGGTGAGTCAGACATTTAGAGAGAAACCATTTGAAAGTCCTTCAGAATCATTACAGTTATTGGAGGATTTAGGGGATGTTTCCTTGGCCTGATCTCTAGTGTATGAGATGAGTCTCTTATTGTCTGGTAATTTGAACAACTTCATACAAACTCAAACAAAACTTGACTAATAGGAAGGGAAATATAAAGAACATAAATCAGAAGCCTATTGTTCTTTGAAAATTAGATAAGGCAGTTTGACTTTAGAGCTTTTATTTGGCGCTATCTATCTATCTATCTATCTATCTATCTATCTATCTATCTATCTATCTATCTATCTATCTATCTATCTATCTATCTATCTATCTATCTATCTATCTATCTATCTATCTATCTATCTATGTCAGTCAAAGCCAGGAAGTTGGAGTTTGAAAAACTGCACAACTCTGACAAAACAAAAACAATTTACACCATATCCAATTGATAAAATATAAGTATGTAAATTCAGTATTAATACGAGTTTAAAAAACAAAACAAAAACAATTCCTCACCTTCCTGGCTCTGTATCACCTATGAAAACTGATTTTCCGGGTTGGCCATCATGTTTAACTTGTAAAGCAGTGAATTGCAGCAGTGCATTACTGAGCTGATTACCGCGCATTTATTGCCCAATTAAGCATTCAAACACAGGTTGGAGTGTTTAATCTGGTTTATACCAGAAAAAGAGTTCATTTGCACACAGTGCCACTTCTTGGGTTTATAAATGTTTAGTGAAAAGTTCGGGTTTAATAGCATAGTGAATGAAAATTACTTTAAAAAATTAGGCGAAAGTACAAATAAAATCCATCAATTTTTTAAAGTCTTCCAAAGGCCATTTCCATTCATGGAGCGAAGTCAGGTGAAGTTTAGACTCCAACTGGGCTCATAAATATGAGCTATAGCCTGTGATAAATAAAGGAACCTGTTTTCTCAGATGTTCATGAAAGGTGAAGAACTCCTACAAGAAGTTGAAGAGCAGGTGAGTGGGGATGAGGATGTTGAAGTGCGCCAAACGGTACATTGGTATGATATGGAACACCGGCCTTAAGAAAATAAGGAGGGGAAAGGATGAAGAAAAAGAGTATCAATCGATAGGGTTAAATTATTCATCGTCATTAATTATCGATCGCTTTCCGCTGCCGGCTCGTCCGCCTCGCGCCAGAGTTGAAAGGAGGGAAAGCGCGCTTTATTAAAACCGGCTCGAGCCTCATTGTTTCATGTCCCGCGGCAAAGAAAAAGCTCGAGTTTGGATCTGCCCGCGCCAGTAGAAAAACACACACACACACACACACAGCTACTCCTTCCTTTGCTGTCTCCTCACCTCACCCCTCATAGCCCCCCCACCACCTATCTCCCTCTCTCTCCCATTCTCTCCCTCTCTCCTGACGCGCGGGATGAGCTTTGGGGAGCCTCGCGCGGTGTTCACGGGGCGGCTGTGTCTCGCGTGGATCGATGAGGGATCAATGGCTCGCGCTGACTAATAGCCAGAGAGCGCCTTTGATCTCGCGGCTGAGAGATCAAAACCCGCGCGAGAGGGAAGAGAAATAGGAAAAGAAACTGTGCCGACGAGCTGACCTTCACACATACTCACGCACACGCGTGATGTGTACGTTAACGCCACGTAGCCCATCACAGCTTTTAGGAATCCGACTGCAGGAAATCCTAGGAGCAAAAAAGCTATATGAGAGGTGCGTGGCGAACCGAAGCAACGCACTAACAGTATATCACACATCTAACAGGTGCGCACAAACCACTCTGAGCCCCTTGTCCTGGTTGCTGCTCCTGATTATTTTGACTTCCCCAAAACAAGGTGATACAGCGAGAACAAGGGAACCATCTGTTGTTTCCACAGAGCAGATGATTGTCCCGTGGGCTTAAATTCACGCCTATTGAGAAGAATAGGTGTGGGTGTGTACTACTGTGTGTGTGTGTGTGTTCAGTTTAAAGTTAACTACAACGTTAAAAGAAGTTGAGTTAAACAAAAAAGCTCTAAAGCTAAGAAAGAGGTGTTTTTTTCTGTGGTAGGATTTGGAATTTGAATTGAAATTGCATGCATAAACCAAAGTGTATGTCTGTCTAAAACATAAGAGAAGAACAAGCTGCAAAAACTAGTAAGCGATGTTTGAAACAGCAAATTAATTAAATTTTATTCCTGCGCTCCTTGGATGGTCACCATAGTATGTGAGAGTTCTCATTAAGGAGTTTTAATGTTTGAGTTTAATCAGATTTTCTAATCTGCACAAGGGATTTCATGTTTTTGTTATCTCATGCCATCTAAACATTCACACAAGGATTTGATTCATTAAAAATAAAAAAATAAAACTAAGGGAAGAGTATTAACTTAGAATAATTTACTTTTAAAGAGAGTTACTGATAGCTTAGTAAAGATTTTTTTTTGATATACCAAGCAGAAACTTTCATCATTGTCAAAACATATTGCCATATTTTATTTTCTAGGCTAGAGGTTCCAAAACAGGTGGAATAAAAAACAGCATCAACAACCAAAGAATTTGGTTTTGTTAATTTCAAAGAAATTCTTTTATATGTTAAAGCACTTTAAGAGGTTAGTTTAGTTCAACTTCCGTAGTGGATCATAAAAACCCCACAATGGTTGATCAAGGACCCAAACTGGTAATAACTTCAACTTTGGGAATAAATGTTCTAGGCAATGGGAAACAAAAGGAGAAGAAGCACGGCAGGCTGGGCACCTCTTCAGTCACTGTCAGGCTGAAATACCTAACCTAATATATTACTTGATTTGTTTAAGTTTTGCTCTATCCTTAGTAAAAGACCAAATGTAGGCATTGTGTTTCCCCCTCTGTATCTAAAACTCCTATCCCTCCAGAGTTGCACCTCCGCCCTCTTCTTATTTTGAAAATTCCTCTAGAAGACGTGTTCGGAGGATCGTGGAACGTACTGGGGGTGGCTGGGCACTCTCTTGGCTGAGATTAACAGCTGCATGCTTGTTTGTACAGGAACACAAACATGGCGAGCTGAGTAATCCCAGTAATGATAGTTTTTCAAAGGAGCGGTCAGATCCCTCTCCACAGTCTTCACCAGAGAGGTCATAAAGGAAAAAGAGAAGGGTTCTGTGAAGGTGACCAGCAGCTCTCACCTTTGACATTTTTTCTTTCTTTACTCACTATTATTTTAATTCAATTCAATTCAGTTTATTTATATAGCGCCAATTCACAACACATGTCATCTCAAGGCACTTTACAATTTAACCAGGTCATACATTTAAATTGATTCAAAGCTTTCTATCTAAGGAAAAACAGTCGATCATATCGACTAATTGATTTGATGGCAATCCCTCACACTAAGCATGCTTGTAGCGACAGTGGAGAGGAAAAACTCCCTTTTAACAGGATGAAACCTCCGGCAGAACCAGGCTCAGTGTGAGCGGCCATTTGCTGAGGCCAACTGGGGTTCATGGAGACAGAAACAGACATACAGAAAGAAGCAGAGATACAAAAGGCAACTGTAAAAGGCGGCCCAGTCCAGGAAACACACAGCCAGGCAGACAAGCTCCGAGCCAACTCCCATGTCAGAGGATCAAGAGAGTACATCCAGCCAGTCACAGTCAGAGAAACAGGACTACACTGAAAAACAGGCAACTAGACTTAAAAGACTTGGTACACTGCTTTTTGTCCAATTAAAATATATTTTTTATTTTTTATTAACCTGTCAATTAAGAAAATCACAACTTATTTTTATTTCATATTATTTCAAAATCGTCTATTTTATTCACAGCCCCTAAGTAAACCACCCCTGCTTAAGGTACAGCTGCTATTGTCATCTCTCCTAAACTACATCATATCTCTGACTAAGCCAGTGTCAAAAATCAGATACAGTAACCCCTTTTTAACCTGAGGAGGGCACCAAACCAGCAGGTTTAGACAAACAGGACTAAAACATGCTGCAAATTGTAAAAAATAATTTTAGGGACATGTAGAGTAAAAAAAACCTATTTATATTTTATCAGCCCTTGCCGTCTGTCTAAATTCAAAACATCATTGCCACAAAAAATAAAACGGTAAAAGCTTCATTTAGATTCACATATCCAGAATGGGCATGTGAGTAAACACAAGTTTCAGAGGCTTATATGTACATTGAGACTTATATCCTTACTTATTACATCATGTGATTCTGTTCTCATCACAAACATTTCTAAATACCACATAGACTGTACAGCAGGAATGTAAACTTGACATTAATAAAAGACTGGGGTCTCATTCATTCATCTATATCCAGCATAAATCACTGCTGTTATGAATCAAACACTTATTTTGAAGACGTGTCAGGTCCCTCACGGGGCAACACAGAAGCCCACTGGACAGTTAACTGTACAAATGGACATACTCATAGCTGAGCACAAATTAAAGAAATAAATTAACATATTAGTTATATATTTGGACTGTAGGAGGAAGCCTGAGTACCCAGAACCCACGCATGTACAAAAGAAACAAAAGTCCAGGACCTTCTGCTCCCTCGCAGCAGTTAATGAATGAAAATATAAAACAAAATAAATAGGAAACAAAATTTCTTCTGTATTTTGAAAAATTTTGCAGTGGATTTTTCTTTTTTCCTGCTGTTTGCTGTTACTGACATAAGATAAGGGGGTTTAGGTTATAGATTTCTTTGCAAAGCCAGAATAAGTTTTTACTGTGTTCATCAAGTTGATAAGAGGAGGCTTTTTTTTTAAGCAGTTGTATATTTTCACATTTTTACCTAGGTAAATGCACCAATCTAAGCCTCTGTCTCTCCACTTATCCACACCATAACCTTTCCATCTTTCTCTCCTTATCCCTCCCATTCACCCCCCCCTTCCCCTCTTTGGTCAGTGAGTCTCTCTATATCGCTCTCACTTCCCGAATTAACCACTCAAGAAGTCACCACCGACTCAATCAATAGCTCATACATAAACCCTGCTATAATCGCTCCCTCTGCCTGTCTGCCTACCCCCCGTCCTCCTCTCACCTCATTTCTTCTTCTTACCCCTTTCACCAACACACTTTTCATGCACCCCTTCCCTTTCCTTTTTGTCTCCCCTCTTTTACATGTCGTCCAGATGGAAAAAATTTGATGGTTCTCCCCTTTTATAACTGTCTAATCTTTGACACATAAAGTAATCACTGTTTTTGTTTTTCGGTGCTGTGTCAGTTTTGCAAATGAACCTGGCAGAATAACAAAAAAGACCCGCCTGTCGCTATCATCACCTACGGGCTGAGCTGCAATGTTTCCATCAATGGATATACCAATCCGCCAACCTTTTTAAGACTATGCACTTAAATGACCCCATGGGATGTAATAGTATCACTTTAGCTAAGGATGTAAGAACCCCATCAAGTTACCATCTAAAGAATGAGAAGGTAAAATTATTTTTAGTTTGCATTTGAAATTTTCCAGTTTTTAAATCTTCCAACAAATTTTAAGTTAGCCTACATGATAGCCACCTGTACGGTAAGATGTTAACAGGCTGACATGATTTAAAACAAGTTCCAAGAGGACAAGCCTCACTCCTACAGAGATGGGTAAATCAGAGAAACCTCTTGTATTTGGGTGTGGAGACGATGGAAGTGTCTGATGCAATCCTGACCTTGACCCCATTGGCTGTGCAGATCATCCTACAGTGATTAACAGCCTAATTGGTTGACTTGATACAAATGCTCTTTGAGGAATAGAATGGCATCCCGCAGCAGCGTGTGACCAAGCTGGTAACTAGCATGACAGGTAGTTTGCAGGTTGCTGTAGTTGTGTATGGTTGTCCAACAGACTAATGGGGAATCTGATGTTTTAAATTATTATTTTATTGTTAATATATCTATACTCATTGTTTCTTTTAGGGCTGCAACTAACGATTATTTTAAAAATCGATGAATCGGCCGATTATTTTTTCAATTAATCGATGAATCGGACAAAAAATATATTTTTTATATTAACCTCTTTATTCCAAAATAAACATTTTAGATAGAACAAACAAGCACACAAGTACAGGTTGCTCATTAACTGTACTGGTGCAATATGAAAAATAAATGTTTGTGTTAAAACTACACAAACTTACATGAGAAATGTAGCTGTACATCCACAAAATATAGGGTACTTTGTTTCATAAAGCGCAAAAAAATACATTTTTGTTTTTAAAAGCCCCTAAGGGGCTCAAACAATAGGTCCCCCCATTTCAACAAATTAGTTTTTTTTAGACTAGAAGAGTTCTGCCTTTTAAGACAGTAAAGTATAGCAGTTAAAGTTGCTACTTGAGAAAATACTTAACCATGGAGATAAAAAAAAGCCTTGTGATTCAAATTATAAATTGTATTTGGAATAAAAATGAGAGAACTAGGGGTGCTAAAAAACACATCCTCCAATGACAGATATTTACATGGGAATGTGGCATATAATTAATTGACATATTACTGATCTTGCTGGATTTTATTCTGCTTTACTTCCATAAATTGCAGGATCTTTACTTTATCTTTGCCAGAAGATTTAAACTTTAAAAGCCTTGCCCTCATAATTTGCAAGTTAATTTATTTATAAAGAAAATATAAACGCTGCTTAAGCTAATTCAAATGAAATTAAAAGTAAAATAAGTAGCCAACCTTATCACTGTCTGTAACCTACTAACAAGGTAAGGAAAGCATCAGATGAGCTACCTGAGAAACTAACGTTACGTTTCCCCACTTTAAAACGAAACAAACATGGTCGCTCACCCTGCTGATCAGCTCTCTTCACTGCCATCAAAGGCTCCAACGTGTTTTCTTTTCAGGTGCTGCATCATAACAGTGGTGCTTCCATGTTATATTAATTTGTTTTTACAAAAGTTGCATGTTACGACTTTTTTCACTTTACAAAGCGCAGGCTGTTTTAATTATTGTGATCAATTTGCTCCGTCAATCCCGGCGCATGCGCGCTTCATTTGCAGTCTGGACGCTGAGGGTAAACATCCCGCGGCTCTGACTGCAGCGCTGAGAGGGACTCCTGCGGGAGAACGGGGTTGGGATGGGGGAGGCGCCCCACGGCAGCAGCTGCCGACGGCGGCGGATGACGCATTAATCGCGCGACACAACTAATCGATGATGAAATTCGTTGCCAACACTTTTAAAAGTCGATTTTTATCGATTTTATCGATTCGTTGTTGCAGCCCTAGTTTCTTTTTGCTCAGACGAAGCTACAGTTTATTGTAATGGCAGAAAGAAATTGGTCAGCTTTTAAGAGGTAAAACCCATATTCTCAACTGTGCTTCTTGATCCACTAAGTTTGAGTTTTAAATAAGAAATGTAGCACAGTTTTTAGGGAAATGTATACAGTAAACCTGTGGGGAGTATCTAGTTACTTTTATTCACATTGCAGTCATTGCTATGGCCTAACCCTCTCCCTAATTATGACACTAACTATTACCAGCACATACTGCACCTAACCGTAAACCTAAACTGAGTAGTTCTAACCCCCACCCCAAAAGAGAACTACCCATGGGAACCATGGGAATATTTCCAATATTCAATATATTACAGGGTATTGTAAACATGGTCACACATATGCCCCATCTACACTACCCCTCAGAAATCGATCTGTGCCATGTTTGGACAGAGCTTGGATCAGTTAACCATGCCGAGCTTGGTTCTTAAGACCATTTACACATCAGACTAGCACGGTTCCTAGCCTCCTATCGACGATCAACCATAGTACAGCTGTCAATGGAGGAATTATGCTGACAAAGATAGCGGCGCCCATAATATTCAGGAGCTTATGCCTGGATAGCGTCCTCTGCCCAAATTTCAAAGAAAACCTCGGTTTAGCACAAATCAGAGGTCGCAAAACACTCTTTCGATCCCATTTATTGTTAATAGGCAGAGAAAAAGTTCCTGTCGTGAACAGGTAAAGAGATCTGTAAATTGCAAAGCTGGAAACGGCAGAAAACCTGCAAAACGAGTCAGCTGACTGTAAGTAGGAAATGATGCGGTCTGGCCTGCTATACGCTCTTTCTTATCCGAGAACCAATCCACCATACTGTGAACTGTGCCAAGCTCTAATGTTGAACTAGTACTAGATTTAGCGCGGTTCGGTTGTGTCTGGCACAGCAGACACAATCATTTACACTCAACAGTTATCTGGGTTAGCGTGCTCGGATCGTTCTCGGCACGGTTTCAAAAGGGTGTAAATGGGGCTTTATATTCTTTTTAATCTGGGTACAGATTTTTCAAAAACTGAAATAGATATTCTCCTCTCCAACCATCCCTCCAAAACTTTTAGGTGCCCATTCTTAGAAGCCACTTTCTGAGTGGTACTTCTACTGAGTGCCTTTGGGACAGGCTTTAAATCTGTTCAATTCAAATCCAATGCCTTTTCCGTTTCATCAAATACATTGTCAACAATAGCCTGGTCCACTGTCCTTCCAGTTATATAGTTAGATTGCTTCCATTTGGCAAAGTCTAACGTTCAGCAAACTGGCAAGTAACTTTTTTTACGGAGCATGCATGCATTCCTTCATTCACCATCTCTAAGTTTCAATGATTCAGGGGACCTGAGTTGAATCCTGGTTGCGTCAGAAGGGGCATCCGGCATAAAGACGATGCCTGTCAGTTAGTTGTAACGACTTCTATGGCAACCCTTAAATAGAAAAACAAAAATGTTTATTGAGGTATTCAACAATCTTGGCAAGTTCTTAAAGCTTGAAAACAACCGATGACCATCAAGAGCATCGTCTCGATCAGCATGAATAAATCACTTCAGGCTCTCAACCAAAATCAGATTTTCCAAGATCAAATGAATGATGAACTAGCCAGCTGAAAACCAATACAGCTTTGCTGAACATAATGCATCATTTCTAGTAAATTCTTGTTCCCCTTTTTTGGAGTAATTTCAAATCCTTTGGTTTCACCATTGTCTGTAGTCCTTCTGGGACTTGATATTTGTGTAGCATCACTATAAAATTTATTGCAGGAGTGCAGTAATTCCTTTAAGTGCAAGGGCACCATCAGCCCATGTTAGCGTGTCCAGCCAGAATGGGTCTTGTATTGCGTTATAGAAAAGACAAGGAGACATCAATATTGCATTATCTCATGTTTAACTGCGAGACGCAGTTGTTTTGGGGGCCTTAAAGATATTGTATTACCAAACGAGATGCAGGCAAAAACATATTACACATATACACACAAACATATGAAAAAAGGGAATAATACACAGAGAATTTTAAAATTATAAGGCCTCCACACACCCTGTACTCTTTCCCCCTTCTATCTCTATCTCTCTTTCTCTGTTTCTTCCCTCGCTTCTCCTCTGACTCTCCCTCCAAAGTCTTTGATTCGTCCGTACGGTTTGATCTGCAAGAGAGCGAGTTTTGTAAACACATTTTTCACGATCATATAGCCACGGGCAAGGGGAGCGTGAGGCGCAGAGGAAGAAGAAGGAGAGACTCAGAGAGAAAGAAAGAGGGTGTGTGTGTGTGAGTGAGTGTGTGTGTTGGAGAGAGAGAGAGGGGGTTACATTTAATGAGAGTGCAGGATGGAAGGATAGACTGACAGAAAGTGCAAGGATGGAGTCTGAAATTTGGAATGACTGCAATAGAGCATGTACGAAGAAGACACAGACATGTTAAAAACGCACACACACACATTTGTGAGTTGGGGCGATAGTTTTGAAACAAGCAAAGCATCACAGAGGTTGACGAAATGTGAAGCAACAAGAAGAAAAAGCAACTTATTCAGTTTTCCATATCATGCAGAGAGCTGTGACAAGACGAACACATTGTCTGCCGATGTGACACTTCCTCAGTGGTGCCACCAAAGGAGGGTAAAGATTCACAGATATTAAAATTATTCACACTTTTTGTATATGTGTGTGGGGATAATCTTTGAAAACAAAATCCTGATTAGGATGAAGATGATTGAGCTAAATATTTATTTTTGTAACAACAAAAACCTCTGAAATTCTGTTTTTTAAATAATTTTAAGTTCATAAGTGACCCACCGTCACACAGTAAAATTTACACTAAAGTAAATAAGGGATCATATTCTACCAGGAAAAAACAGTCTTTCTGTCAAACTGTTCCTAAAGTTATCTGGCTTTATGATGCATAGAATAAGGCTGTGGTCCCACCACTACTGCTGCCCACTGCCAGTCAGATGGCTTAAGTTTGGAAACATTCTATTGCCTGCTCTAAAGTAAGTAATTTGTCCATTCTGAAACAACTAACTGGCCTTGCATTTGAAGGGGGCAAAATATGAGCACCAGGTCCAAAATTTCTACCCGAACAGACAGCCTGACCATCTCAGCTTGGTATACTTATAAAATTCAAATAAGGGGAGAAGGAAAACATTTTGTGCATTAAACATTCTCTTAATTCGGAGATCGGATTTCCAGAAATGTTGCTAAACAGATGTGGCACAATTAAAACTTAAACAGATTGCCCTAGAAGCAACAATTGGCTTCACCAAGAATCATATGGATATTTTTATGTTTTCAACTTATTTTAATGTACATGCTAAGACTTCCAGACACTTCTCTTTTATTTTATTCTATTCAAGTTGTTATTTTAACAAATTTAAACATTTTGGACTGTATTTTAAACGTTTCTTTGTGTTAATTTTTTTGTTGTTGCAATTTTACAGATGATTAAAACGGTTATAGAATTTGTCAGAAGAATAAAGATTTCTGAGTTTGGCTTTTCTGGACGCGGCCCTGCACTTTCCTGGCTGTTACTTAATTAATGCAAAGTAGAGCAGATCTGTCAGACAGTGCACGTGCAGGACGCTTCTCATTAGTTTCTGATGAACAGAAAAAAGAAAAAGAAAATAGTGGTTTGAAAACAGATTAAGGAGCCAGCCAATAAAAACGTCGGTAAACAAATAAACGGACGGAGGTGCAAAGCTGAACTAATAAAAGCGCGGGGCTCCCATTCCTAACATACTATACAGTTTTTTTCCTCCCACTTGGCTGGAACACTTTGGGTTTTTTTTTTTATTTATTTATTTTTTTTTTCCCCTTTCATCTGCCAGCTTCTAATCCGGTTAGGTTCGACTGGCTCCGGTAATGGCGCTAACGCGCCGACTTCATCTATGCGGACGGAGCGGCAGACAGATGCGGCACCGAACGATGCGGGGGAAGATGCGTGGTAGAATTAACATCATTTTCTCACAGAGTGGCAAACTTTCGATTTTCCTAGTTGTAAAAAAACAACAAAACAGACAGAAAGTACATTTTTTAAAAAGAAAAAAGAAATCTATATTCATTAAACTTGAGGCCTAAACAGATAGAAGCCAATCTATGTAATAATAATAATAATAATAATAATAATAATAATAATAATAATAATAATAATAATAATAATAATAATAATAATAATAATAAATTAATTCATTTTATCTCGCGTCCATCTTAAGATCAGTTTTTTTCTGTAAAGACTTGAGAAATAATCCCTTAAAATTAATTCCCTTGCGCTGATTGTTAAAAAATAAATTTCTTTTCATTTTTCTCTTCCTTGTATTTTTTTTTTCTCCGCTTTTAATGCTTTTTAGAAATAATAAGAGTAGCTGCGAGCGGTTGTAAAGTCGGTTGTCAGGATTTATGTGCGTTTGTGTGTTTTAGTGTGCGCCTACAGAGCGGCGGTGCAGCGTTTCCTCTTCCTACTCTCTTCCCTTTCTTCTCTGTCCGGGGAATTGTTCTCAACGTCCACAAACACACTGCAAATACCCGCCGGCCCAGCGGCATCGATTTCTAATTAGACGCCAGGATAATCGTTGGAGAGAGATGAAAAAAAAGGGAGGAAAAAAACAGAAGAGAGTGATAGAGTGAGTAAATAAATATACAAAAGAATTGGAGAGCAGATTAACTGAATGCATATTAGCAGGAAGAAAAAAAAACAATAGATGCAAAAGGTGAATTTGGCGGATAAATGTTGCGTGAACTTGAAGGGGAAATGAAGCTTTTTATACATGAAGGGACGCAGGCCAGAGCGAAGCGGATTTGGGAGGATTGGTTTTGGACATTATGGGAGTCATTTTTAAGTGCAGAAAAAAAAAACTGATGAAAACAGAAACTATAATAAATCAACTTTGGATGTTCATAACCTCATACTTATACCACAGATTTTACATAAGCAAGAACTCATACAGAGTGGGAAACAAATTAGAATAAATACTAACTAGAATAAATTAATCCTAAAAATGGAACAGACCGACTTTGAGTTAGATCATCCAACTTCTCCCCATAAATTTCCTTCCTCTTGTCCCCCTCCTTCTTTCTGTCTCCTGGCAGACCAAGGTGTCAAGATGTTGGGGTTTTACTTTAATTAACGTTTCATCATCATCAGAGTGGTGCCGCGCATTTTACGCGCTCTTCTCATGCTGCTGCGTCTCTTATCCCTCCTCTCCCTACATCCATCACCCCCCTCCCCCTCCCTCTCTCTTTCTCATCCTCCCTCATTGCCCTCCCCTCTGGTGGCATCACCTCCTATGTTTTTGGTCTATTTAACACTTCACCATACACCATATACCACTCAACCTTTCCCTCACTCAATAACAGCTCAACACAGATCAATTGGATCACATCATGTGATTCCCATTAAATGGTTTTGGAAATTCTTAAGACTCTGTGAAAAACAATAAAATACAACTTATTATATTGAAACGCTGCAGACATACCAACAATAAAAACAGTTGTCACTTTGTGATTTCAAATGATTCTATTTTGCACATAGAAATAGGCAACATGAGTTCTCATGTTTGCAGAGCTGCATATTTCTGCAATTACAGGCTTAATCTCCAGCAGCATTTCCCAGCATACTGGACTATATGGAGTGCATTGGTGAACATTAATTTTAAAGCGAGTTGGATTGATATTCTGAGACTTTGCCTGGACCAAGTAAATAAACTAAACTAATCCTAGCCATTATGGTAACTCTGGTTTATGTTTAAGGTTGTTGTCTTGATGGTGGGTGAACCTTTCCACTAGCATTAACAGTGCATTATAGGGCTGTATTGGTTTTTTGGCTCCTTCGATCTAACAACCAGCTGAGCTTTTTTTCTGACCTGCATGCTGAAGCTAAGCATGCCCAAAACATAATGCTGCCACCACCATGTTTCACAGCGGGTATGGATTTATGCAAATATTATGTATTATTGTTGTGGTGTTAATAATGTGTAACAGTCCTGTTGAGAGATTATTTCATCCGAGCAGCAGATCTCTGAAGCTCCCCCAGAGTTACCATAAGCTTCTTAGCTACTTCTGATTAATTAGCAGTGTCTTTATGATGCTGCATGTTAAGCTATTTTATGTATGTAATCTCTTAGGACTTTACACAACCCACAACCAAAGAGTCATATTTCTTTTATCCTTACACTACTTTCCATTGATTGCCATAAAATGATATTGGCTAACCTAGAACCTTACCTTAACTATTATCGATAACCATAAACATCATCCCAGATATATTCACACCTTAATCCTAATCCTTGACCCAAGCAGAGACCCCTTCTTTATGGGGACCAATTGTCCTGTAAGTCCAAACAATCCATATTTATGGGAAATTTGGCATACATGGTCCCCCGCAAAGTAACATTTTACATATATCTGACTCATAAAGGCAGTTCTGAAAGCAAGTGAATGACTTTGTTTTGATAATTAGAGAATTAGATTATGTGGTGGATGTCAGTGAATAAAACCAACAACAAGAGATAACTCTTTAACTGTTTTATCTATATTAATATTATAGCTGTAAAAATAAAAAGCGGTATTGCGGTCAAGTAAGTAATGACATCTGTTTACTTTATAAACTAGTTAGTAAATAAGAACCATGTATTCCTATAAGTGAGTCTTTCAACTTGAGCTTAAGAATTATCAAACTTTATTCAATAATTTTCAGACTTTGTTACTTTTCTGCGCTTGTGTGAGAGACAGAAAGAAAAATAAATCATACTATGATCAATGATTTAAAAGAAGGGAATGTTTTGCACATTTTTTTAACCAAAAAAATCTGAATTTACAACTTCATACTCAGGTTTAATAGCTTTCGTTGTAAACTAATGAAAAGAAAATTGGAAATAGTGGTTTTATAATGTATCAAATAAAAAAAAGAGTTACATGTCAATGAAGAAACTGTACTGAGAGCATAATAAAAAAAAAAAACCTCAACGCTTGAATTAAAGAAACAAAAAAAAAGGTCAAAGAAATGATTGATCAATTCAAAGGAAGGATTATGTTAACTGATTGCTACAATCCGTATCTGTGCTGGGAAGTATCGACAGAGCTTTCAGTAAAACCTGTCTGTAATTGATTTGTGTCAGAGAAATTTGCTATGGCTGCTGCTTTACTGACAACACAGAGACATTTTGACACATTTTTTTGTACAGATAAAAAGTGCTTTATTTACACTGCAAAAACACAAACTTCTTAGAGATAAGACTCTTAGCTAACACTAGAGCAAAGAGAGCCATTTATCTATAGGTTTGCTCACATCTTTGGTAATTGAAAACTGTATGCCTCCACCTTTCAGGTGCTTTTTTTTATTTAGACATTAGGATATCTATATTACACATATTCAGGAGGGCCCACAACAACACAATAACGAATTTTAAAGCAAATGAAAACCCCAATCCAAAGAGAATATCTTACAGATATTAAAGTTATTTTCTATTATCTAGTATTTAACTAGCATTTTTTTATATATAAAAGTGGAAACTCTGAAAAAGGGATCAATAAAACCATAAAACTTTACAGAACACAATAGTACTGAATCCCCCTGGAGTTAGTTTATAAAGGCTGGGTTTTGATGAGATGCTGGGAAATGGCAGGTGTTACATGAAGCAAATACAAGATGGGAGAAATGAGAAAAGTAAATGCAGTTAGGACTCGTGTGGTTCAGTGAGATCTGGGCGTGACTCACACATGGCCTGCGACTCAGCATGGAGCGCTCTGATAGTTTAAAGAGTTTAAAACACTTACAGTGGTAACCGGATTTGTAGCCTTGCGGGGTTAAGAACTTGATGAAATCCGCCTTGTCTGCAGGGAGTACAGAGGTGTGCGCTCACATACAAATTGCCACTGATAAAAAGAGAAAGGGAAGCTTCACTATCACAAACCCAAAAAAAAAGCTCTTCACTCCCATTCCGGCTCACACAAAATACTACCAATAATGTACCTAGACACCACACTGGGGTCCATAAAGAACCCTCAGTCTACAACTGGACTGACCTGAAGAGGTGAAAGCAAGCAAGCTGGACTATTGAATTACACAAAACAAGATGCAGGAAAAATGTAAAATAATCCTTATAGAACTATGAAGATAAATGCATGATTGTGTAAAGTAGGAAAGAAAACCTAGATATTGTTTCACATCAGTCTATTCTGAAGCAAAAAAAAAGCTAAATGGAAATAAGTAAACTTTATTTGTATAGCACTTTTCACAGAAAGGGGTCACAAAGTGCTTCACACGATAATACATAATGATACCAGTAAAAAAAGCAATGTGTTAACAAACAAGATAAAAAATATATACCTCAAACATATCAAACAAGGTTTTAGGTGATCTAATTAACACTTAACAAACCTTTCTGAAACCATGCTCAACCTAACTTTAATCATGTTATAAAAATCCTGTGGATCCTCAAACAATATATGAAATCTATATAAATATATGTGATCTTATATTTGCAATATTAAAAATATGTTCTGTTTAATTGCCTATTATGAAGCATGTGCCCCAATGTGATCGAGGACACAGAGAGCCTGGATTTGAAGGACTTCTCTCTTAAAATCTTGCTGGATTTTTATTATGTTAGGACACCATTCACTGGGCTAATCTATGCTATGTTACACGCTACACTTATTCTGTTAAGAGTAGGATCAAATGTCATTAATAGATTTTATTTTTTTAAGCAAGAACTGACAATCATTAGTGCAAATAGTGCCCAACTATGTCCATAGAGTAACTGTTATTTGGTCATTTTGGACAAATGCTCTTAAGTCTGCTTGTTTTTCACTATAATGGGTAAAAAATGGTAAATTGACTTTGCCTATATAGCACTTTTTCAAGTCAAGAGACTTGACCAAAACACTTTATACTACATTCAGTCATTCGCACATTCACGCACACTCTCATGGTGGCAAGCTACATTGTAGCCACAGCTGCCCTGGGGCTCACTGACAGATGCAAGGGTGCCGTAAACAGGTGCTGCCGTGCCCTCTAAACACCATCAATTAAAACATTTCTGAATATTAACATTGTATATAAAATAAATTCTTCAAAATAAATCTCTCTTTTCTTCTTCTTCCTAACCAATGGTGCTAAGCTGGCAGTTGGTTCCCTCCAAATAGTGAAATAGTGCTGCACAGCCTGTCATATTTCTTATGGCAAAAGGCAGCCTATTTCTGTGTAATTGCTACGTTTTTATTTTCGACAGTGTGTAAATGAGAAACACAATAATAAGATTTAAATCTATATTTCCATTGAAAAAGGCTTAAATGAATTACATGTTGATAAATTTATCTCAAGAATTATGCAACAAGCTCTTCACACTTTAAAACCAGCCTTGATTTAAACATCAAGTTAACCGAGCACACAGACATGGGCACAAGAAAGACATCTTAGAAAAAAATGTTAGAATCAAATCTGTAGAGGATGCATTCTGAATCAAGAGCTCAAAGCATTAATAATACAGTGGAAATCTTTACCTAACCTCATGATTTTGTAATAATGCCTCCTGTTTTGTTTCAGTGCCATTGATGAGACAGGGTTGGGCTGCCACTGCAGCAAAACTCATATTCACTCAACCACACCAGACACACAAAAACACCTTGAATCAATCTCTCCATCTTTCCACGTTTCCTCCTTCGACACACTAACAAATGTACACACACGTTCGGTGCCACGGCCCCCGTCGGCCCCCACTCGCGGCGTGTCAAATCGAATCTCCACCTCGGTGCATAGTACACCTGCTGTGCCGGCATATAATGCGCTGCATACAGTGAGCCTACGATGACGGATTACTGAATTAGACCAATAATGACAAGTGACACTTCTGTTACCGCTCTCTGAGCCACTGCAGTGAGCAGGGGAGATGTGTAAATAAAGAAGTAGACACAGTGGTAGAGAGAAAGTGAGAGAGAGAAAGAGACTTGGACAGGGAAACGGGTGGGAAGGAAAAAGAAAACAACGGCTCAGAGAAATAGGAAGTCATGGAGATGGATTGGGAATGTTCAGCCGGTCCTCTGAAGTAAATAAGTTATGTTTCACTGTCTTCAATTCTTTTTTTCTTGTCTCTCTGGTTCTGTGTTGGCAATCGGTTGTCATAGAGTCATTATGGCAGCTCAAAATAGATACACAGAAAGCCTGCCGAGATAAACGTTTTTCTCTCCTAAATCCAACTCAAAAACTAAATTATGGATTAGGAGGACCTCTATACCAGAATACAGACTGGAAATTAAAGGGCCTTGCAAAACGGTCTGACATTTCCCACAAACCTCAAGGATTTAATCACATTTTTGATCGGACAACAAGAAACATTTACCTGTGAAGTGGAAGAGACGTGATACATCGTTTTCTAATTTCTTGACTTTGTGAAATAGCTCATCTTAGTCAGGATGGTTGGAGAACAGACAGACTTTGACTTGACCATTCTAACAGAAAAAGCTTTAATCGCCATTATATTATCAGCTTCTAACCTCTTTGAAATCCATGGTAAGAACAAGTTTCCCACAGTATGATGCTCTCACCGCCATGTTTCACAGTGTCCTTAGAGTGATAGGTCTGCTTTTATGTCTCACCTGTTGATCTCACCAATGCATCTTCTTCTACACATGGTCAATGTCCCCTACATAGAACCTTTAAATGGGACATCGTTTTCATTCAGCAATGGATTTCTTCATGGTGCTTCTTCTGCAAAGGCTATAGTTATGGAGTACATTAAAAACAGTTTTGATATTAACAAACAATGCCACCTGAGCTGTGACTCTCTGCAGGTTGGGTCAACCATAATAAAACAAATAAGAGCTTGGTGCTTCAGAACGGCAAACTGTAAAAGATCCAAAAGGTGTTGAGATTCTTTTTAGGCCTGTGAAAAACTTTCTAGGACCGAAAACGCAGAACTCTTTAGAAAAGTCCTGATCCCATTTCCCAATAAATAAACATGAAATTCCTGCTAATTTGTGAGTATCTGCTAGTTGCAGATTAGAGCTGTGCACCTGCAGGATGTCTTCCCCCCGATGGAACCAGGCCTCCACAGGCCTGTGTTCAGGATGCAAAGTGTGCCAAACGAGAGAGAGGAGGTGCAATCCTCCTTGGGAAGGCATGAATAAATTAGTTACCACCCGGTGCCTCTTCAGTGCAGAAGAGGAGCACACTTGCAGCAAGATGCAAACAAACACATGCATTAATTCATTCATTCATGCACTTGTGCAGAAGTAAAACAAAGAAAATACAGAAAGCATTACATGTTTAAACGACCAATAGATAGATATGTTTTTTTCATTTCTGTGACCTTTGAGGTCGTCAGTTCAACTGTCAATCGTAACATTCTTATTGCATTCTCTCATAATGGAAAGCCATTTGGGAATATGAGCCTGCCAACCCCTCAAGCCAACGTGCCAAATAAGAGTTTGGCTCAGAGTTGATGTTCAAAACCTGCACCTTCTGCACATGCCTGCAGTTGGCAGAAGAAACAAGATCAGAGACCTGCAGGACAAGAATTGATAACTGGGAGAGTCAAGGATAGAGTGGAAGCACAACTGGAGCAAAGGACCCGGGGAGCCCAGAGGAAGTGCGACAGAAAGAAATATTGACAGAGACTAGATATACACATAAGTCATCCGACACGACCTGCTCTCTGTATTTTATAGAGCCGCTCTTTGCTGGCGGAACAGCATGACAGCCCAGTTCCTTCAACGGAAAATATGGTCCCTCTCTACCTTTCCGCCTCTCACTGGGCTATCACTCCTATTTTCTGTCTATCCCACCTGATATCATTCTGTCAGCTCCCTGCAGTGGCCCCTTTCTTTCATCAGGCCAATTATTTCTCCTCAGGCTTTTATTGGTGCTCTACGTTCACTCGTCATGGTTTACTCCCCTATTTCTATCCCGTTTAATGTCGCTCTCTTAATCCCCTCTCATTTACTCCCATCTGTCCTGGTTCACTTCCTGTTTTTTCACTCCTGAAGCTCTGTCCATGTGTTTTCCCATTTCCACTTGCTATTTCTGTTTTCCTCATTTTTCCTGATTCCCTTCCTCTCAGCTATCTATTCCATTCATCCCTTTGCTCCTGTTTGTGCCACTGAACATCACCATCTCTCTTTACCTTATGGCTGTCATTCCCATCTCACATTTTTCCCTTTTATATTTCCTCTGACCTCCCAGTGAAGTTCCTTCCTTTTTCATCACAATTTCGCACTTTGTGTCTTCAAGCTTTAGGATCTGTTTTCACTTTAACTCTTTCATGCTTCAATCTCTGCAGGTCCAATTCAACGCTCTCCATCATATCTTCCCAAGACTTTTTTCCTTTTAACAGTGACTTGCAAAAGTATGCAATACTTTTTCACATTTTGTCACAATTGTAAATGTATTTTATTCTGATTTTACATGGTAGACCAACATAAAATGGTGTGTAATTATAAAATGGAATAAAAATAATATTTATTTTGTTGACCATCTGAAAATTGAAGTGTCCACATGGAATCTGTCACCAAAACTTAAATACTCTATTGAGCAATTACAGCCCCAAGTTTTCTATGTAATAAATGTCTTCTTTTGTAAATCCATATTTCCCTCCACCATGTCTTATTTTTGTATTGTATTAAGCTCCATCTACCTTCCTATGGACTCTCAGTATCCTGCCAAAGAAAAGGCATATCAGGCCGAAAATTCCACTTCTGGACTCATTCAAGGGTAACTATTTCAACTTTTTTTTTGGTATCCCCTAAATGACTAGTTGAAAACTGCAAATGGGACTTTTGACCATATTTGTGGAGTGCACAGCCTGACTAATAATCTTCTTGTCAACCGACTGCATTGCTATAAACTGTGCCACTGCCTTTACTTAAAAAAATAACAAATTGACTGCCATGTTGATTTCTACACAAAATTGCTTGTGTGTCCTGTGTGAATGTGAGAAATAATGTTTTTCTTCATATTGCTTTAAACTTTTTGCCAAAGTAAGAAGGATAGTTTTTCCAAATCTTGATGTTTACAGACTGCATATGACAATGAATAGAACATTTAAAAGTGGAGACATTTCTAGTTTCTTTGGAAGAAGGTATTAAATCAGAAGTAAGAAAAGTCTGAGATTTGAGGATGGATGAATGATAGCGAGATCAGGGGGGTCACAGGTCAAGGAGGCCACTGAAAGTGCAACAGCTGGAGAAAAGAGTGAAGATAAAGAAAAAGATGTTAGCATAAACGGTGAAGATGTGAAGATTTCAGAGTCAAAGAAAGAAAAAGAAAACAATGAATCTGAAAATGATGAAGGAGAAAAGAAGGCACAGCCAGAGAATCCAGCCAGTCCAACCAGACCATCTTAAAATGTAATTATTCTCCAGTGCAGAGATATTTGATTTGCTTTTCATTGTGAAATGTTTTTTCCGCCCAGCACACTAATCGTTGCCTTTAGCTTTCCTGAATGATGTGGCTAAAATCAGTCCAGTATGATAACTGAAGGTTTTTTTCTGAATTTGGCTTCTATATTTATTCATGTATTCTATAAAGCATTTGATTTTATGGTCCACATGTACCTAAAATGTGTCTTTGTTCCTTCGAAAAGAAAAGCCCATTGACAAACTGTTGATTCCACTTACATTTGAAAGATTTCTCAGGTGTTTTGATGAAGAGGTGCAGCTTTTGCCTCCCTGCCTGCACATTCTGGACCTTCCTGAAGTTTTCAGTTGTATCATGACAACATATGGAAAATGGGGGGATGAGTACTTCTTTAGGAGACTGCTCATCCAGGTATTACCTCCAAGTTCCTAATCCCCCCATCTTTATCTTTTCATGTCATTCTTCCCTTTTTTTATTCCTCCTTTCTCGTCTCTCCCTCTGCATTCCCGCCGGCCCTCCCTCTCTCCTCCGCAGCCCGAGCTCAGAGCCGCATGTGTCGGAATCAATTAGGGCTGAGAGCCGTCGCGGCCGCTCTTTCACGGAGGTAAATATTAAACTGCACCAAGCACCGAGGAGGAAGACAGGGTGGGAGGGTGGGAGGTGGAAGGGGGAGAGAAGAGAGAAGGGAGCCCTCCGTCCCTAATCCACCGCATCGATCAGGCGGGGATGAGGGTAATATATTATTTTGACAAGATACGATCCTCCGACGCGCACCGCTATCCCCGGCGATCGATTTCTTTTTTTCTCTCCTTTTTTCTTCCCCTTTCTCCCCCTCAGTGAGTGGGACAGAGTTTGTATGGAGCTGTGTATGTGTGTGTGTTCTCGGCGTGTGCTTGTGCACTGGAGTGTGGATGGGCGACAATGGGAACAGCATTAGGAAATGTGTGGAAGAGATGGGGATGAAGCGGCTGGTACAGGTCTGCGCTTTTACAAACAAGCTCACGTCTAAACAGCTAAATCACACTTTCACTCAAAGACGGATCGTTGGGAGAATCAGAAGATTCTATTTTCTGTTTAGTTTCTTGTGGATATGCACAGAGGACCGCATGGAGAGGGGCAGCGGGGATAGTGGCAGAGTTAGAAGCAGGGCTGACCTATTGTAAAGTTAAGTGTCCCCCTCCTCTATATCGCTTTGTAAACTGTGTCTAAATGCTAAAATCCTGGATCAATTTTATTTTATTCAACCTCTCCCCCCCATCACCTCCATCTGGCCCCTGCTGTCCTTCTAAAGAAGCATGCTGTCCTCTGCTGATAGAGGGAGGATATGTGAGAAGATTTTGTGGTTGCCAGCATATTTGCATCATTACATATGGACAACCATTAAAAAAAAAGATATCTTCAAAGCATGGAGCGTAGAAAATGGCAGACCTAATTTTTCTCTGGCTAAATATCTGTCAAGAGACTATTTTTGTAACTCTAAGAAACTTTGGCATCCTCTATCATTTGAGCTCCTTATTTTGTTTTGCTCACAAAATCCTGCTTCTCCTTAAATAAACCATTCAAATAGAGTTAAACAATGGAAAGGGTTACTATATTATCACCAAAATATGAATTTTCCAAAGCAAACTTGTATATTAGCAGCTAATATTGATGTGTGCTTCGGTCTCCTTGAACCCCAGTCGGCCTGAGTAGATGGCCGCTCACACTGAGCCTGGTTCTGCTGGAGGTTTCTTCCTGTTAAAAGGGAGTTTTTCCTCTCAACTGTCGCTACAAGCATGCTTAGTGTGAGGGATTGTATTTGAGTCAATGAGTCGATGCAATCAACTGGTTTTCCTTAGATAGAAAACTTTGAATCAATTTGACTGTATGATCTGGTTGAACTGTAAAGTGCCTTGAGATGACTTGTGTTGTGAATTGGCGCTATTTAAATAAACTGAATTGAATTGTTCATTTGAAAGTAAGAATAAATAAGATTCTCAGTAAAACTTTTTTAGTAAAAGATATATTAAAATGCAACATATATATTGTGATCTTGTTGTTTTCATTTGAAACAGTAAAAGAACTATTGTTAAAGTGGATAAAAGAAGAGTTAATATTGTTGTTAAAATGTTAAACAGTTGCTGAATTTAGTAGTATTTTTATATGCTTGCAGCACAGCAGCCCTCTTTGTTTTTCTGCTCTTAACCAAAGACAAGCTGAATTAATTAGTTTATTAGCTGGTTAATTAGTCAGCTTGTCTGCTTCAACAGAGCCTGGAGTCACTTACCTTACAAACTTTTACAATAGTGACTTGTGACCTTACTGAAATATTTTCTGAAATGCTAATTTTTGAAGCTTTCTAAACATGAAAATCGATCTTTTTAATTTCAGTATAAGAGACGTGTAGAAGCTTTCTTTTTAAAAGCTAACAAACAGTGCAGTGCATCATTGGGATAGGGACTCTACACTCAGTGATAGTAAACTCTGGACAATTTAATTATGGTAAAAGTGAGACAGAAAAAAAGTTATAAATAACTGATTAATATAGATAGTTTCTCTGTTTTCTCTTGTTTCTGTTTTGCCATTTTGTTTTTTCGCTAATCAAGTTAACATTAGTTGGTGGATTGATTTTATTGTGATATTCAGCAAGACTTTTTTCTCTCTGTTGCTGGATTTTTCCTCTTTGGCTTGTTAAATTCAGGAGGTTGACACAACAAACTTGCAGCACCTGGCCAATCACTTTGTTAAGCTGCATGGCCTCTGTAGCTGCACACCCAGCCGCCAACGGCCGAACCGTATTCAGTGTGAGCCTGGCATCAAAACTAAGGCTGCTACATACTCCAAGAGAACCAAGACATTTGTTCTCGCTACCACAGCCAGTGACGTCACTGTGTTTTCTTGGTGTTATTTGGGGGGGGGCTCCCAGCTTATTCCCAACAGAATGTCTGGGCAGGAGTTTTTCTTTACTTCGTGTCAGAGTGCTGTATTGTAATTGGACAGTAAACTGGGGCAGGATTCCTCTGATATCTGTCGAACTTAACACTGTACAGTTCAAATCTGGTGGTTTAAGCAGTCGGGCATGCCACTTCATCTCACTTACACTGTTTCCTATATAAATAATCTTAGTGGGGCCATCCCAACCCTTTACCTTCCTGATTCCCTGGTGTTTCCTGTCTTTCCAAATTGCAGCAGAACACATCGTGAGTCCTTTTCTGTCTCCTCCCTTACATTCAGCCAGGCTCTCTGCCTCACATGTGCTGCTCAATCTCCATGACCTCCTCTCCTGTCCGCTCTCCATGGTCCTTCAATGTGTGTTATAGTGAGATGGTAGCTGAGCTGCAATATTAATACATGGAGGCAAAGTTCTTGCTCTTGCCATCTCAAGAACAAGAACACATTTTTTGGTTCTTGCAGAGTACATAGCAAGCTTCAGATTCTAAGAGCTGTTGTTTTACATTGGAAATCTGAAGGCTGTGAGGCAATCTATTGCTATTGTGATTAGATATCTAGTGTGTTGGTAACCTAGTGCTGTAACATATTTGCTAAGTTTGCATGTAGATATTTCAAGCATTACTATGTAGAGCAGTTAAACGTTTCTGGATTCCTTGTAAATAACATTATGTTCTAACACGAGGCTATCCGCAATACTTTCCCCTAGTTCTGGTCTGGTCTAGAAATGATTAAAACGTTACATTTAATCGAGCTGATTTTCCGTTTGTTTGGCAAATATTTGTGCGATTCACTGCCATTTATAAGTGTTAAGGTTCGTCAACCTTTTATGATTGAGGATATATCATATGCGGTATATTCGTAAACGCTCATGGTATAAGTTCGATGAATTAATATCAAAAATGTGCTGATGACACTTCAAGAGACATCAGTCATCACTAACAGAATGTTTCACTTAGTTTTAGTCTTTAATGTTTACATTTTTTTGTGATCCCATGCAAGCTTTGCTCCAATACAAAGTTTCTTTAGTAGAAAGGGTATCCACATGTTGATATACGAGCAAAATTATATTTAATGTATGGGTAACAGATGGCTTGGCAGATGAAAGCAGTTGGAAAGTCATTCTACTTCCGAACAGGATTTCTTTCAGGGCCTGTGCAGCTCCATTTGGCTTAAATTTTGGAGCCCCAAGTTGGGAACCAAATCTTCATTAGATGATTACTGGGATTAATTCACCTCATCAGAGTTTATATTCTAATTCTATCTTCTGTTTTCTACCTATGTATTTTAGCCGCTGTCACACTTTTCTCTCTCTTACCAGTTTTGATGACATGTTGAGAATAGCATATAATGCAGGGCTAAATGTTAGAAAAAATTTTTGGCACATTAAGTTTTGTCACTTTGAAATAAATACAATGCAATCTGGTTCGAATAGTGTTTATTAGGATTAAAGGGGACTATTTTATAGTGTTCTGTTGTTTTGGGGCTAAAATGTACCTCTACTAGCTTAATTAATTAGGAAGTATACAATGTCATTAGTCTTACTCTCATTATCAAACATTTGACATCTTGCAGGGTTGTGGTAGGATATAAATGTGTCAGTGCAGCAGTATTTGAATATAGTTGTGTAAATACTGCAGTACCGATGCCCCTTTGCAGTATGCATAGCATGGGAGGAGGTCAGCGCCAACGCCAAAGAATCTTTGATATGTCTGAAATCGGTAGCCTACCCTAGCTTTGAAACAAAATACCCTAAAGAGGGATATTATTAATCCAAAACAGAGTGTTTTAATTAAGAATGTTATATTAAATATATCAAATACAACCCCTTTACGTTATTTCAGGATCATTAGTACACAACAAAAGGATGATATTTTCATTGAAACTAAATTGCCTAAAAATACCAACTGTTTAGCCCCGGCAGGGCTCATTATCTTTCTTTGTTTTATATTTATGCATCCAGCAGTGGCATCAGTGTTAGCATTGTGATCTTTTCTGCATTACCAAGCTACCAGTCGATACTTTTTTCATTTAATCTAAAATACGTTTAAACTGCAACATTACTGCAACTAACAGTTGTTAAAGGAGGCAAAGAAATGCAACGTTTATAACTAAAAACACTAATGAAAGCTTGGATATTATTTCAAATTTGTGCAAATTGTAAAATATCTTTTTAAACATTAGAATCAACCAATTTATAGTGGGGGTTTTTTTCTAACTACTGAACATGTAGTGTAAATTATGTATAGGGGAGTACATGCAGCAAGGTTTTTTGTTTGTGAACAGTTTTGCAGTTCCAAAAAGCCAGTAAATGACAAAAAATAAGTCTGAAACAAACAACAAACCCAGCATGGTGACGGTTAACCAGTCTCTTGGATTCTGTCAGGACTAAACATTTCATCTGTGTGCATCATCTCGTTTTGTGTGGACAGCATCAGCTCCAATCTGTCTTTTTAAGCACTTTAGTGACACAAACTCACTCAAGTCATGCACACAACGAGGAGCCCAACAACAACAAGTATCTTCCCTAGCAGAAAGGTCCATCCAAACAAGTGCGACAACACCCGCTGCTTTCTTGTTCTGCTCACTCTCACTTTTCGTCCCCCATCTGTTTCTGCCCGCTGCAACTTAGTTTTCCTCCTTTCTCTTTCTGCCCGCTCTCGCTTTTATTGTGCCATTTTCTGCCACTTTGGTCCACGAAGGAGAGGCCGTAATGCAATCTCTCCCCCTCTCCATCCCCTGCTGTGAGGGAGAGTAGCTTGGCCTGTGTGTCTGTCCAGAGAGAAGTGTATGTGGAGGGGGGGGGGGGGGGGGTCAAGGTGAGCTCTAATACACTATTGATCTGCTCCAATTGAAAACCTGATGGAAATTTTACCCCCCTTCTTCTCCTTTCCTCCTCATCCCTCTCTCACCCCCCACCCCTTCTCTCTCTGTTTTCCCTTTCTTCTACCCCCCTCTCTGTTTCTATCTCCCACTCTTCCCTTATGTCTTTTTTCCTTTCCTGTGTGTATCCTCCCTGGTGTCTGGAGTCTTCCTCTTTTTCAGCGTCTATCCCCGTTCACTCCAATCTGTTTTCTCTCCCAGCTGAACATCTCTTTCAACCACTGACGACTTTTCTCCCCTGCTATCTATCTTTGAGAAGACCGGCTCTCTGCCTCCACCATCCCTCTAATCATTTCCCCTTTTTTTCCTTTTTTTGCTGCTTTTGGTCTCCCCATCTCCCCATTTTTCAAGTCTGGTCCTATCTTTTTCCTTTTAAACCTCTTGTTACCCCCACACGGCCCACTGGTTCTTTCTCTCCCACTCGTTTTCTCTAGCCCCCCCACCCCCCTTCTGAGTGTGCATCAGATGGTCCATTTCTTCCTAACCCAGTGCATATTGATCCCTATGACAGCAGCATGCAGGGCGAAGGCTGTGAGGACCTCTGCTACAGTGTATTAAAACGCCACAAACGCTTTGGACATGGGGCCGGATACACGCCTCCCCGGCAGGGCTCTGTCAATAGCGGCTCCCTCCTGTCAACAGCAGCCAAATGGCCTCTCAATCTGAGACTCATGATGATGTGCCAGAGAAGAAATGAGAGAGAATCTCTTACAGAGTATCCAAAAAAAAAAAAACAACTGATACAACAAAAACGATGTAGATTTTAAAGCATCTTGTCAGACCATGGTAATATGCTTCAAAGGGGGGCATGTATGTCAATCAAAACCCTGTAAAGCCATTTCCATTTAGAAGTTGAAAATGTTACAAAAAAAAATCTATGACCCAAGGTATCAATTTGCTCCATTCTTTGACCTAACAAGCTTTGTAATAACATGCAGTTGTATGTGGGGGCAGCAATTATGCTCTTGGATGAGAGAAAGCTGCAGACCATCAAACAAAAGAGGCACAAACAGTGGAAGATACCCGAAACAATAGAGATGGCAGCCACACGAGCAAACCCTTTTCAGCTAAGCATTACTTTCCATACTTAACAAGACCCGACTCAAGCTGAATCTATGCAGAGTTGGTCGCTATCGGCGTATTCTTGGGGAGATAAATGGAACGAGTGTGCGTTTGATTTATGTACCGCTGTGTATGTGTCAGATGGGCCGAGCTATCGGGACCACCATCTCTCAATGGACACAGAAATGCTACAGCGGCGCAGGGACCCCTATGTCGACCTCCAGACCCCCTGATACACATCTGGAATAAACTGTTTGTTCCAAACAGAGGAGGAGGAGGAGGGATACCATTCATTACTTTCTTTACATTTCTATTCAAAGAAGATGTATTCCCTTTGTCTCACTTTGCTAAGCTCTTCTGAGACCTCTCTGTATCGACTCCTTAAGCGATAGGAAACAAACACTATAAGTTCAAGCTAATCTTTGCTGCTTCAGTCTACACTTATATGACCAACCTTATAAACAGCAGCCTAGTTAGCTACTTTAAAGCAGCATAATATTCTTTGTTGTTGCTTAAAAGTGACAGATAAGACTGATCACAGCGCTTCTGGACAATTTTATACAAATTTATTTAAACCATTATGTCTACAATATTTCCTTTCGGGCATCTTGCAATCACTAATTATTGATTACTCATACTAGGAGGCATCCCAACGGTTATTTGAAACACCAATGAGCGGGTAGAAATATGCTCCATTTAGCAATTCAGAATAAAAAAGTTTACATTTTTATGTGTCTTTAGGATAACAAATTACCAGTCGACACTAGAAAAATGAAACAGCAGTCTCTATGTGTATTCCCTACAGGCTATTGACCTGGGTCTGGAACCCCAGTAATCAGGAGTCCAATATCAACTTTCAAATGTGTTACGGCTGGGGCTGTCAACTTAATTATGCAAATATGAGTGTGCAGGTGCCTGCCTCTGAGTGGTTCCTAGTAGACAACAGAGATGTCCAATTGGTGGCCTCCCGGAGGGGACGGATATAAAACCTACTGGCCGGACTTCCTGCCGTCCATCCTCAGCTCATCTCAACTGGCCACACTGTTTGTTAACACCATTTAAGATTTTGGAGTTTGTTGGAGTGAGCTGCCGTTTATGTTTGCTTAGTTTCACATGTTTTTCTTAATTAGGGGATTAAGTTTTTGGCATTTGGTTTATTCACTTTTTATTAGTTTCAATTAATATTCATATAGATTCCTTTTTTGTTGTTTTCGGCATTATAGCTCGCTCTGAAGCGATATGCTCAATTTTTAACATCTTAATCAAATTCTTTTTAATTATATAACATTATTAAATATTCCAATTGGTGTGTGTTAGCTGCTTGGAATCTGAAGAGGATGGATCCTTCATGCAGTGATCTGGCCACCCCTAGACAGGTTATAAGAAATCATTTCCTGATTCAACATTCTTGAATAAAATTGCTAAAAATACCTCAGTTTTATGTCATTACTCCCCAATATAATTATATAATAAAAATATTAAGCTTGAGATCCTGATATACAGACAATCTTTACCTTGATTCTCAAATTACAGTAATTTTTTTAAGTGTTCATCCTTTCGTTTATCTGCTGAAGTCTAACTCCAGGACCAATAAAGGACCAACCTGGATATATTTCTAACATACAACCATAGAAAATAAGGCTTCCACTTCAAGGATCTCAGTTGTTCCCAAGAGAGCAAACTAGTCTGCATCTTTCTATAAAAACTTCGACACAGAAGAGTGTGTTTTGTAGCAGTATGATAAAGTATGGTCATTCACCTGTTCAGGATAAGCTAAAATATTTGGCCCCTGTCTACAGTAGGTGACCTTTTAAGCCCAGTAGTGCTAAAAAATTGGCCACCTTTGGTTAACATATGATAACTACAGTAACAGTATCACTTGCCCTATAATAAATGAACTGAGCGAGAGTTCATTAAATATATACATTTTCCAAATATGGCACCTCTAATTGAATGCACAGATACTTTTTTTCCCTGCAGGAGTCTGTTGTACATCACGCAGCCTCTAATTTGCCAACATTAAAGCCTCTCTGAGTTCAGGCACCTGTTTTCATTTTCCCACTTTTCTCTTTCAATCACTCCATCCTCGTCTACGTTTCCCGTCTACCAGCCCACCACCCCTCCCCACTCTTGTATCCCTCTTTACAGCCTCTCCATCTATTTCTTTCTCCCTAGGAAGGAATCAGTCTCACCTTAATTGCACTTAAATCGGATTAATGACTGACCGGGGACAACTTGACTTAATCTCTCTTCTAGTAAATCTCTTCCTTTTCTCTTTTCTCGTTCATCACTATTATACATTTTATCCTCCACTAGAACCTGCCCCGCTTTATCTTTTCTGCTCTTCTGTTTCTGTCTTTAGTGTCTCTGTTTTTTTTTTTACCTCTTTCTAGTAGTGCCACCAAAAATGTCTGCTACCTCACTGCCACCCTAAATTCCTTTCCCCTCCAGACTGACATATCTACAAGTTTAATTTAATTATTTTAAGTTATGTAACATGTATTTTTGTTATATATGTAACTCTATACCAGAATAAAGTGATAAAATCCATACAATTCTGTTTTTTGCTTTTGTTATGGCACTACAAAGTTCTGAGAGGACCACTTGGAATCCTTTAAAAAAAAACTTTCTGCAGCACTGGAGCCTCATTCTATTTTTTCACCTACTTTTTCCAGTCTTTCTCATTCTTTGACATGGCTAACCATCTGCTTCCCTTCATCATTTCTCTTCTCTTTTCTTCAGATCCATTCAATATTCCTCCATCATCTTTTTATTCCACTGTTCCGGTGAATTTTTCCCCCGAAATTCTTTGCCTGGTCTTGTTACCCAGCCGCTGCTTCATCTGTGACCGTGTCTTAGATTCACTACGAGGTTGGGTGTTGTGTATGTGTTAGTATGCATCGATGCGGTCCTGTCATTGCCTCCTAAGTGCTTTGGCAATACTAGAGATCTGCTGTCATGCCAATTCAAATAATCTCAATTGAACTAGATTGGATTTGTATTGAGATGGTGATAAAGGACACTCAAGGTGTGCCAGATTCTCTTCTAGAAAAAGAGCTCAGACAAAATCTCAATGCAGTAATGCAAAATCAAGTCTCCTAGATAAATTGTGTTGAAAAGACAACAAGATGACAAGCCCTTTGTTTGAGGAAAGCTGGATTAAGCTGGTATAGGGGCCCCAAACCAAATTAGATTTTGGAGCCCTGATTCAAGGCTAAATTTTTATCAAATAAATAGCAATATATACATTCTGGAGAAAATGTTATTTTTCTGACTCATTAAATTGGATTATAGGTAATAAAGTACTTATAATATTTAAATGTGAATTGTGCATAGAACTGAATACAGTTTTCATGCGTTTTTTGATTGCTTTGCTTTAAGACAATACACAAAATGAGATTCAAACATAGGAAAAAGCAGCGGATATAAATGAATAAGCTAACCTATTTTAACAATAAACTATGAATAGTTTATTTGGCATAATTGTAAAGCAACAATCATGTGTGCAAGTTTCCTTTAAATCACAAGGTTGGAATTTATTGATAAAATTTTTTTTTCCCTATTATTTGTAGGCACATTTAAAAGTAAGCTCACGTGGGGTCTACTCAGTGTCTAAGACATAAGCATTTATCTATGTTCAGATTAGAACTGAAGAAACTGCAAGAAGAGGTTAAAAAAGCACAAACAATTTAGTGGCAAAAAAAAAAACAACTGATCCGATGTCACACTGAGGTGATCTTTGTTAAGGGTGTGGGGCACAGAGAGTTTGCCACCTTCCAAACCCCTGCAGCTTGAAAAATCGAGGGAAGAAAAGGGCCAGCCTTGTGGACAAAAGCTCATTTTCCTCTTGGTTGCACACTGCTGCAGGCGGGCTAACATGCCACGAGAGAATTCAGGCACTCATACACCTTTGTTTTCCTGAGGTTTTTCTCAACTTTACACATGGTGTCAAAGCCATAACTAAGACTGAAGCAGGATTTGTACGTCAGCCTAGAAGGCATGTGCATGGCCTGTCCAGCCCCAGGCAAACCGAGTGATCTGAGAGCCGTAAAGTCGTGTGCTTCTTTTGAACGTGACAGACGAAAGCAGTAAGCTGACATCTTCAAAATGCAGCCGCATTTGTTCACCTTCCAGTTGTGCAATAGAGTCACTTTTACATCTCGTCCTTCACTTCTTTTACTTGTCTTTGCTCAGCTACTCCCCCAAACATCCTCCTCCTTCCCTCCCCAGTGCTCCCAACCTCTCTGCATGCCCATCTGCTTACCAGCTTGTCCTCTTTCGCTCCTTCTCTCTGAGCTACAAGGATTAAGCATTTATCTCGGTGGTCCTCCTTTCGGCCCCTAAACGCCCGTGAGGATGATAAGAGTCGCTGGGATTTGTCAAATTGAGAGCCATTGATTAACTGACCTTTCACGCCTGCAAGTCTCTCAGCCACTCCACTAACTGCCGACAGGCTAGATACAGAGATAGATAGGTACATGTGGCTGTTATTATTGTGTACAAGTTTGTAGTTACCAGGTGTGGTATAGTGAGGGATGACAGAAGAGGGGAGGAGGTGAGAAGATGGTAGAAACGATACAGAGGAGTCCTTCAGTTGCCCTATAGGCTTTGGATGTAACAGGTACACACGTGTATACATTGGCAAACAGAACTGAATCTTGAATAATGAAACATTTTAAGGCGCGCTAGGGGGCTAATATCAGACAAGAAGGGATGGGGGAGGCAAAGAGGAGCATTGGGAGATGTCCGAGCGTTGGTTGGGCTTGAGGAAAATCTAGAATTTCGTCTGAACATGTTGCTTGGGATATCTTTCATTATGTGCTGACAGTTGACTTTTTTTGTGAATGTTTTTAAAGTAAAAAACTTGAAATTGAAAACAATTTTTATAGTATAGCCTTTGTATTGATAAGACTTTGGATAATTTGATGGTTGCAGCAGAAAACCTCTACATCTCTACATTAAACAAACAACAAAAGATTTACTAGAAACCAGAAACTAAAATATCAAAGAATCATTTTCACACATTTTGTCTTATTCATATTATAAAACGCTTTTATTTATAACTTTTTAATAAATATAAATTAGAACATGAACAGATTTACCTATTTTCTGCAGCAAATAATATCTCTGACATAGTTCTGTTAAATTTAAACTAAATTGCAGAGATTATTTATAGCAGCTTTCGCTATATATCATTATACCAATATCTTTGGTCAATTTTACAATAAAACAACTTTTATTAGAGTTTTGCAGTATAGATTGTCTTTTTGCATATAACTTTTCTTATAAAACTAAAATACACAAGCTTGTCAGATAATTGTTATGAGTCAATGTTAAACTGACTGATAGTAACAAAGATCTATACGTCTCTGTAATGTTAAGAATAAAAAAAATTCACAGTAGTCAACATTGGAAACGATTTTTGCAGATCTTGACAATAAAAAAGCAAACAGACAACAACAAGAAAGAAAAACAGGCGCACAACCTCCACAGTTCATTTCTATTGAAGAAATTGAATCATCATACAGATTTACAGAGTGATAGAACATTTATAGTTCTTTATTTTGTATTTTATCCAAAAATAGGTAGTTATATTACTCATGGTATGCTTAAAGGAAAAACGTTTTTCTTTGGTGAGTTGCACATAAGGCCCATGTTAATTTAACAATCATAATTGCAAAACTAATGTATTAACCTGAGAGATTATATGTAGAGAATTGATATCAATATCTAAAAAATGAGAAGAATGTGCAATAAAACTGAGAGTTTGTTAGAATGCAGAAGGTTTTACCCACCTGGACCTTCGCGTCGCCCCGCCTCAGAGATGCACCTGAGGCCGAAGCCTGATCACCGTCTCCCGGTCTGCTCTGATCCGGGTAGAAGAGGCAGATGCTGGAGGAGTGCCGCTGTTAATCTGCACGAAAGCTTCACCGAAACCTAAAAATGGACGAAATAATGATCACCTTCATGGTTCCTTAAGTATCAATACAAGTGATTTAGTTATATTATTATTATCATCAGAAATTCGTGTTTGGATCATTTGATAAAAATGATAAAAGAAGGGATGTGTCGCTTTGGTCAGGCTGGGTGGAGGCCATCCTAAAAAACTTGTTCAGATGTTTCCCCGCAGGAACATTTCTGCCTCACAGACCACAGATCAATCACCTTATTGACTCCTCACTGTCATACAGTAAAGGGCTGTTCCATGGAGGAAGGACACATGCCAGAAAACTTGGAATAATCACCACTGCTCCCTGCCTTTTTGATCATACATTTTCTTATCCAATGCAAACAGAAATCAAACCGTTGATTCGGAAGGACGGATATTAAGGTTGTTTTAAGAAATAAATAAAGTTATCTCCTCGCGCTGATGTAACCAGTGCATCTGCAGAGAGCGGAGACCTGGCTACAGCGCGGCGGGAGGATCCGCAGTCTGCAGATGACAAAAAGTTGCTGCAAAGAACCGCACTTTGATCATATGAAATGGCTTTAAGGATGACAGCACTTTAAGAAAGAGAACGTTTTTAAAGAAAGAAAGAAAGAAAGAAAGAAAGAAAGAAAGAAAGAAAGAAAGAAAGAAAGAAAGAAAGAAAGAAAGAAAGAAAGAAAGAAAGAAAAGAAAGAAACGCTCCATGGAAGTGATTTCTCACTAATCCAAACGGAAAATCTTCAAACTGTAAAAGCTTTACCAAAAATCTAAGAAATATTGTTAGTAAAGTAACATACTGTATGTGACCTGGAATCACCATCCTATAGGCCGATCTTAAGGAAAACAGTGAACATCAATTATCAAACACCAAAAGAAGAGCTAAAATACGAGTGCTTTTATTTTGTGCATTGCCAAAGTTATAAAGACCAACGAAGAAAATTATAGAAAGCTAAAAAGTAGGGGGGAAAAAATCACTATTGGCGGCATAAAAAACAAACCGATGTCACTGAGTTAAATATGTGATTAAAATAACGTTTAAACCAAGAGGCCGTCTTAATAATCTTAATCCGACCACCTATATCTAAATAGATCCTAATAATTATTATTACTTACTATTAATATCAATATAGCTGTTAACGAAATTAGCTTTAATTAGTCTTAACGAAATGTGTTTATCAAAATAAAAATAATTATAATTGATAACAATTATTAACGAAATTTGTAGCATAGTAACTAATAATAATAATAATAATAATAATAATAATAATAATAATAATAATAATAATAATAATAATAATAATAATTAAGTCTATCATTTATTTTCATCTTTTCAGATTATATTCTTATGTATTTATTAAAGCAAACCTTTTGGTTAAAAATTGTCGGATGTCAAATTATTGTGTAGGGTCGGATGAGTCCAACTCCGACCCTGCAGAGGTAAATAATGTCTTGCGCAGCTTTTTTTTTTTTTTTTTCCCCGAAATGCAATTAACAGAAAAAAAAAGACAAAAAAAAGGCAAAAGATCCAATGAAACTGCAAAAAAACTTCGCGAACAACTCCGGCGAGAAGAGGCTCAACACGTTGGCCTGAAATTGGACACGGTAACAAGAGCAGGAAATCCAGTTTGAAAAACAAGTGTCTACAATAGAAAAAATGGCACAAATATGTAAATCATGAAAATTAAATCAGAAGAAACATTGTAATGTAATAGAAGAAGGTTTTAAAGTTTTATTTTTATTTATTTAGAAAGCTTTAATTGTGAATGTTGTAAATAAACATGTAAATAATAAAAATAATTTTGCCTGACTCAGGTGCAAATTACTTAAATTAATTTATCTTTCCATTTAATCTTGTCTTAAGTTAAGTTATGCACACGCTAGATTTTCATTTTACATGGCTGATGTTTCTTGAAGTCAGCAGTGAATAATAAAAGCACACACACGCACAAACAAGGATTGGCTGGTCTTCTGGACTTCGAGTAGATCCATTGATCGATCTCTTAATCTGCAATAGTTACATGCATGTATCGATTTACAAACACTGTTTATCTGGAAATATACCGGCACAAATAATTGATGGGAGTACACCCATGGCGCGCATAAATATGCATCAAAAGTTAGAGAGCGGGAGGGGGGGGGACACCTTAAAAAGAGAGAGAAATAAATAAATAATAGTAAATAAAAAACATGAACCCTGTCAAAATCAAATAAAGATTATTCCAAATATGTTTTTAAAGCTTGACTGCGAAATGTTATCGACGTGCCCACATCTGTAACAAACTCCCAGGCGAGCCTGGATACCAACACCAACACAGGATACGCACAACAAAAATCCCCGGCTTCACTTGTGCTGGAGCAAACTTAAGCCTCTATCTTTGCAGAGGACGCAGTGTGACCTCTGATCACGGAAAGAAAAACGCTCCCGTCAAGTCGATTTATTTTCTACTTGCAGTATTAAGTGTTAAGAAATCGGGGCGAAGAAACTTCAAAAAATATATACTGGAGACATTCAATTAAATAATGTTTATTCGTGGATGGCAGTTGAACTTGAAATTAAATCACACAAAAAAATTAAATGAAAAATATATTAGTTTAATTAATTACATTCTAAGCAAAGCATATGCCTCATAAATATCCAAATATACTCTCCCACAAACTCCCTTCGTGAGCCAAATGGGCAGCGCTCATTAATGTGAAGCAGAGGGGGGAGAGAGGGAGGGAGAGATGTGCGCCGGCTACAAGGGTCTCGTGCAGCTCGCCGCGTGAATGCCTGTTTAATTGACTGATTGATACGGCCGCGTGGAGGTGAGAGCAATACGTCTTAACAAATAGAGACATTTAAAGGCTAATTCGGGCCAACGCGGACAGCAGAGACTATTCCCACCTGCGCGCAGACCTTAAAGATCAACATCTCCCTGGGTGTGCGCGCGCGCGAAAGGTTCCAAATTCTCCCAAAAAATACAAAGACAAAAAATAAACCAAAACACACAAAACATGTCATGCAAGGCAACTTTTTTTTTCTCACAAGCAAACACTGCATCTTTGAAACAGTGACCAGGAAAGCAAGGGAAAGTTATTCTATAGCGAGAATACGCGCTTTTGGATCATTAGAGAAGACTTGCAGGCTCCCCAATACGCGACCCAAACTTGTTCTTCTAAGTAAAAATAGAAAAAAAATGACAACAAAGAAAAACATGTATATTTTAGGATTAATGGCAAAACATACCTTCAGATTTCTTTGTCTTTTTTGTTTTGTTTTATTTTTTTTAGAAAGTGGTCTTCTCTCTGGCTGAAGCGCGCACAGTCAATCCAAGCACATCCAATCTGATGGCACACCGAGGCAGCGACCGGAGAGGCAGCACAACTACCAACCTGAACCCGGGGAGGCAAGGAGAATGAGGGGGTGAGGAGGGAGAACAGCATCTCCCCCTCTCTCTCTCCCTCACTGTCTGTCTCTCTCTCTCTATCCCTCTCTCTCCTGTGTGTGTGTAAGTAGTTAATTAGTGAATCCCCATTCGCCGCGCCTCAGGTCGGTTTGTTTTCCCCGGTCGACAAGCCAAGAGGAAAGAGAATTTGAAGTAGGATTCGACCCGTTTCCGCTCCTGTGTCTCAAATCTGAGGTTTGTGAGCGGGCTGGGAGTGCGTTATGGTACTCGCTCTGTTTGCAACTGTGAGCGCTTTCTCTGCCCGACTGCCACAAGATGAGTCCAGCCAGAGAGGCTCTGCGTGCGCTCCCAAACAAATGTAACCATGGATAAAATAATAGTAATACAAAAAAGATCTATTATGAACCTGGAACCGTTTTACATAAAAAAAAACAGTTGGTCAGTTAGATCTAAGTTCCATGGAATTGTCTGTCAGGCAAAAACTAAAAGAATCACTAAGACTTGCAGAGTTTATCTCGTTTAAGTTTTGTTTTTATTCTTTTTTATCGGCTATAACTTTTCTGCAATATTTGCTCAAATATCCACATAACAACACTTTATTAACCAGCCTCATGACGTCTGTCAGTCACCTGTGCAAATTCGGCTATAGTCATAAGCGACATTTGCAGCGCCTCAGGCCCCCTGCTGGCCAAAGAGACCAAGAGCATTAAAACATTTCTTGGGGACATGTTGGAAAATCTACTCCTACAGATGCAATGATAAACTGACAGGATATTGAAGGTTTATAAACCAGTAGGACTGATATTGCAGGTATTTTCAGATGGTAGACAGCTATATTGATTAGCTGCAGCATCCGGAAAAATGTAATCTGTTAATTCAAAATATGCATAAATGTAAGCTAAGATAAACAATGTTTGGCAACCATTTAAAAAGAACTCAATCTTTATCGTTATGAGTGGCTCATTAACTTTGAAAAAGTGTTTATGAATGTATGAGGGGAAACGAATATCAGGTTCACACAACATGAAAGGGTTAGATTAGTGTAATGGCTTTGGGACGATGGGCTTAGCTGATGGTGACCCCCCTGCAACACCTTTAACAAACTTTAATTATTCAAATTAGCTCTCTATGAGTAAATTAATAATCAGTGAAGTAAATCAATGAAATTCCCTTGAGTACAGAACGCTTGATTCTATGACAAGGGGGTCAAGAGAGGGAGGTGGAGGATAAAAAGGGATTGGAAGTTCGGAGAGCATGGATGTTAGCAGGCTTGGGATGAAAAAATGTTTGAATGTTTGAGATTTTATGAGATAAGAAAAGTCATGATAGTCTAACTTGTACCAAAAAGAAAATAAAAAAACCCATCAATAACAGAAAAGGTGCTGATAGTTTTCTGCCAGGACCTTTTGTTGTTTTGGTCTTTTTTGCATTTTTTTCATAAAAAAATAAAACAATCTGAATTTTACCGATTTTGTTTTTTTATCTCAAAAATTTTCTCTAATATAGATTACTAAAAGTTTGTCTATTGTCGTCAGTGGAGTAGCTGTTTTGGAATCTGCTGGACCTGCATCTGATGCTTCGAAGAATCTTCCCAGAGGGCAGCAGGGAGAACAGTCCATGGTGGGGGTCTGAGGGGTCATTTATAATGTTACGGGACATGCAGCGCTGGCATGAAATGTCTTTTATGGAGGGAAGAGGAGCCCCGATGATCTTCTCTGCGGTTCTCACCACTCGTCTCACCTTCTTCCAGTCTGAGACGCTGCAGTCTCCACACCACACAGTGAGACAGCTGGTCAGAACGCTCTCTATGGTGCTTCTGTAGAAGGTGGTGAGGATGGGTGGGGGCAGGTGGGCTCTCTTCGTCCTCCACAGGAAATGCAAGCGCTTTTGTGCCCTTTTGACCAGTGAGGTGGTGTTTGCAGTCCAGGTGAGGTTATCTGTGATGTACACCCCCAGGAATTTGGTTCTGCTGACCACCTCTACTGCTGAGCTGTTGATGACCAGTGGAGCGTGGTTAGGCTGGTTCTTCCTGAAGTAGACAATGAGCTCTTTCGTCTTCTTAATGTTCCGGATCAGGCTGTTATTTTTGCACCAGCCCACAAGCTGCTCCACTTTATCTCTGTAGTCCTGGTCATTGTGGTCCCAAATGATGCCCACCAACATGATGTCATCTGCAAATTTCACGATGTGATTGGTTGTGAACCTGGAGACGCAGTCGTGTGTCATCGGGGTGAACAGCAGGGGGCTCGAGACGCAGCCCTGAGGGGAGCCTGTCCTTAGGATGATGACATCAGAGGTGTTCTTTCTGACTAAGGTCTGTATGTGAGGAAGTCTACCCAATTGCAGAGGGGTGTATTGAAGCCCAGCTGTTCAAGTTTGCCCATCAGATCCTCTGGGGTAACGGTGTTAAAAGCTGAACTGAAATCCAGGAACAGCATCCGCACGTGGGTGTTCTTCCCCTCCAGGTGTGCCAGGCTTAGGTGAAGAGCGGAAGAGATGGCGTCCTCAGTGGAGTGGTTCCGTTGGTGGGCAAACTGGAACGGGTTGAATGTTGGCGGCAGACTGGAGACTATGTGTCTTGAACCAGCCTTTCGGAGCACTTCATCTTGATGGGAGTCAGTACGACAGGCCGGTAGTCTTTGAGTGAGGTGACTTGAAACTTTTTTGGGACCAGAATGATGGTGGCAGACTTGAAGCATGCTGGTAGTATGGATTTATCCAGCAATGAGTTGAAAAATATCCGTGAGGACATCAGCCAGCTGACCTGCACACTCCTTGTACCTGCCTAGGTATGTTATCGGGGCCTGGGCTGGGGCCTGGGGTCTAGACTGGAATATTTGATGAAAGAGAGTACATGATCCTCTGCTTTAAACTAAGGTCCTGTTGTCACAGTTGTCTAAAGTTCAGTGAGTTTAGATGAGGGCAGTTCTGTCTGCGTTGGTATAAATTCAAAATAAAATCACCAATAAAGAATCACACACTACCAGTGTGGTTAGCCCTACTCTATTGAAGATTTCCAAATCATGTTATGCATATTTTATTATACTGACCATTTAGACTTGTGATTGGTCATCCATCCATCCATCCATCCATCCATCCATCCATCCATCCATCCATCCATCCATCCATCCATCCATCCATCCATCCATCCATCCATCCATCCATCCATCCATCCATCCATCCATCCATGTTTTAATTCATTCATACATCTAAACCTTTGTGCTATCATTGTGGTGGTTAAATGATTCAGTATTTATTTTCTGTCTGGTCTTTGTCATGGGAATGTGGCAGGGAGCAGCGATCAGACTTCCTCAAAGTTTCCCCTACCACCGAAATGATTGCTTCGCTGTTATAACATGAAGTTATAAATTTTCTTTTAAAGGAGAACGCCGTTTTTTCACATTTGGCCGTTGATTTTATGTTATACTTCCTGTTCTACTCACCCATATGAGTTTTGTGTCATTTGGAGCCGTTCTGAAGATATTCCACTAGCACTAGCAACATAGATTTTATAAGATTTGCAGCTTCTACTTGAATTAATCCCAAACAAGCTCTATAATGTTTAGATAAGGACTCTGTGCAGACTAGGCCAGTTCACACTAAACTATGTACACATTCAGCCATGGAGGTGACTGGAACGTCCACATTCATTGCTTTGCTGATTTGACCCAATAATCTGGGTGATGTAGTCTCTGTCCCAGAACAGCAATAAAACAACACCACTTCCTTCTGAATATTGTAGATCTAGGACCAACAGATTTGTGTTTCTATTCTGTTATGCAGTTCAGAACACAAAAGTTATAAAAGCCCTTTAATGAAGGATTCACTTCTTCTTTCCTCACAGACAAGGACGATTAATTAAAATCTATTAGATGACCACAGACTAGAAGCTTTTAAATTGGCACAAAAAAGGAAGGAAAATCTGTTTTTATTAATACAAAATATTCAAACTGTTTTGGTAGGTTAGATTTACAGTGACTATGCTTCCAAAATGTACCCCAGTGTTGAATGTCTCTAAAAATATTTCTAAATGTCCTTAAATTGTTTGTTAAAATATTCTTATAACCCTTCTCAGATTAGAAAGTCTGGAAAAATTCCTTTTCTGAACTGAACTCTGGTGTCGTTCCCTCTTTGCATTTTGTGAACATAAATCCATATGCTTCAGAAAACCAAGCTATGAAAGCTCAGAATACAGCTACTATTTCCTTCTTAAACCCTGTAAAAGTTGTAACAATGAACATAGTTCTTTTGATTTTTTTCTGTTTCTATTTTTATCTCTTAATTGTTTTGCTTGACTTATCGGTTATAATAACATTCTTTCAAAACTTATATAAAAAAAACTGTTTCATTTCTGTTATGAGGAACCCTTGAAATCCATCCCTGCATCCATGTTTTAATTCACTCATACATCTAAACCTTTGTGGTATCATTGTGGTGGGTAAATGACTCAGTATTTATTTTCTGTCTGGTCTTTGTTATGGGACTGTGGCAGGGAGCAGCAATCAGACTTCAAAGTTTCCCCTACCACCGAAATGATTGCAAATGACGTCATATACGTGCCACTTTGTTTAAAAAAAATATATATAAATATAAAAAAATATAACCGTGGATATCTGGGGGAAAGTGATTTGCCTACATGTTATGAATGCCGGCGTACCATAAAGAATAAATTATGAACAGTTCAGTTTTTGCCTTCAAGTCGTTCGCCCATAGGAAGACTTTACTTGATTATAACCTAACCGAATATCTTCAGAACAGCTCCAAATGACACAAAACTCATATGGGTGAGTAGAACATGATGTAATAACGTAAAATCAAGGGCCCAATGTAAAAAAAAAAGCGGTGTTCCCCTTTGACAATGCAAGAAAAAAAAATCTAAATTTTTCAAATATTCCTGTGGTGAGACTGTTGTTACTGTCTGCTTAATCAGACAAACTGTTGAATCTTCAGCCATCCTCAGAGAAACTGCCAGACAAATTTTCCTCAATGGTTCTCATGGGAAGTAGCATTGAGCAAAAGGAGCATTACCAGTTCTACTTGTTCATGTTCACGTTAAATCCAAGCACACTCAGCCTCGCACATTCATCTAGCAGCTGCTGCTCCTCTTTATTGCCCTCTAGTGTGGGCTTCTGATTCCAGTCGTCTATCACTGCCTGTTAACCTCTTGAACTGGGGCCTCCAAATGTTTCCAGCTCCTGTTTTGCTCCAGTGTTTAGATTAAAGTTGTACAATTTTGAGTCCAGTAAATGTGTACAGCATTTTTTGTCTCAGCCATGAGTGCTGTGAGCGTTGAATATCAGACACTCATACACGTAGCAGATGAGAGCCTTGCCAATACTCCGAGTCCCCAGAGGCTTGTGACAATATTGATGCAAACTGTGCCTCTGTTTGTGTATCTGTGTGTTGTTGGTCCCTGTCAGTATTTTGTACTTTCATTTGAGGCTGCTCATCGTTTTCAGAATCTTAAAAAGGAAAACATGCCTAGACTACTTGAACTTAACTTTTTTGGGGGGGTTTTCTCCACCCCTGCAGATCTGTGCTCAGCAGCTGGAGAATCTGTGAGCCCCCCCTCCCCTTCTCCAAGCCAACGACCCAACACCTGGGAGGTATGTGTGACAAAGCAGGGAGGCGCCTGAAAGAGGATGAAAAACTGACCTATCACATCCCCATCGACTGAGTTAATTAATATAAGTAGAGCAGGGGATTCCTAGCTCACTTTTCACTGTATGGATTTGCTGTCTCCTCACATTTGCTGGGTTTTATGTCTGTTCAATGCAAACTCAATGTGTTCCGTCCTGCGGCGCGAGCGTGACAGCTCATTTTGGGGACGGCAGCCGTTTTGATGGGGCAGATTTTAATTGTGGCATAACAACAGGAGGGGGCCGCTCCGCGTGACTGGCTGATATGAAATCTACTATAAGTCGATGTCACATTGAAGCACAGAGAGCTGTTAAAGGGCGAAAACTCAGAGGATTACTGTATATTTCAAATTGAGGTTACTATATTTACTTCTTGTTGTGCTGCTTTCCTATAGGAGGAAAATAATAAAGGAGACACATCCTAGTTTAAATTAAAGACACAAGAGCAGGAAGGGGAATTCCTCATGGACTCTTTAACACTTTCCACTGGTTTGAGGGCTAAAGACAAAAGACTGCATGCATCAGGGGGTGAGGAGGGGGGGTGACACAAGCAGGACAGACAGGAAGACAGGCAATGGAAGGTGGGAAATGGAGAGAAAAGGAAGGGAAAGAGAGCAAGAAAGAGCTCCAGTGCCTAGTCTTAATCTGAGCTGTTCTGATCAATAGCCCATTTCCCATTGTTGCCAGAGCCGTTCGATCGCTACACCACGGAATTAACACACCCACTTTAATCTAGGGGGAGGGGGGCGAGGAGGAAGGGAGGAAAGAAGGGGGTTTAAAGGGGGTGAGTGGGGAGCAGCTGTGGAGGCATTCTCAAATGAAATCAAATCTAATTGTTATCACTGTAGCTGCTGCACTTATTACTTCCACTGTTCCAATTATCCAAAGACCATATAGCTCACGTTTTCCTCCTCTTTAAAGGTAAGGTGTAAACTGGACGTAAATAATCTGAATTACTGGTTATTTGTTTCATTTTGCCAAGTGCAGATTTGATTTGGGGGGTTGTTGATGGCTTGGATGTCTCTGAAACAGGAATGGGCTCTGTGGTCAGGGACAGAGACACAGAAACACGCAAACAGTTTGATCTTGCAAAGATAAAAACAAAGAGAAAGAGCTGCTGTAAGGTGCTTTCAGCTGGGGTTTTTTAAATTACACATACAGTCATTGTGTGAAAAAGTTCCATGGATCATTGTAATTTGCAGCCATTATTCTCGCTGCACCATCTACTAGCAGTTTAAATTTTTTTATCAATAGTCCCAAAAAAAAATTACAAACACTGGAAGCAGTTCTAAGTAAAATATTTAAACCTTCAGGTTTAAATAAAATTATAGATCATTTTTTGCAGTGTATTTACTCTTTCAGTGTAGCCTTATTGTGCTCTAAACTTCTATATACTGGTTTAATTCTATACACTGAGCCTGGTTCTGCTGGAGGTTCCTTCCTGTTAAAAGGGAGTTTTTCCTCTCCACTGTCACTACAAGCATGCTTAGTGTGAAGCATTGCATTCGAGTCAATGAGTCGATGCAATCAACTGGTTTTCCTTAGATAGAAAACTTTGAATCAGTTTGACTGTATGATCTGGTTAAACTGTAAAGTGCCTTGAGATGACATGTGTTGTGGATTGGCGCTATATAAATAAACTGAATTGAATTGAATATAATAGTTGATTTAATCCAACACCATACACCCTAAGATAAACTCTACACTTTTAAAAGTTTATTTATTATTTGCTTGAAAAAAAAAGTCAATTTAAGCAGTTTAGCTTATTAACAGTTAATATAGGCTTGACTAAAGGAAAAGAAGAAGACGGCAATGAAGGTTTTGTGTTGTTGGAGTTGTTGCCCTGGAAGAAGTCGGGATTTGGTTTTGTTATGTGATGTCAGATGGGTTTTTTTTTAGCACATTCGTCCTATGCAGGTGGGTTTTTTTACTTGTTATTCCAGTTTCTACTCAAATTCATAGAACATTAGTGTTTGGTTCATTGGTCAATTTAATAAACTACTCATAGGGACAAGTGTGTCCTTGATTGGTCATCTATACTGTCCATTGTTTTGTTGACTGTGGTCATATAATTTTAAGGACAGTTCGATCAAATACTAAGGAAATGTATGGAGAATGTAGGATTTAAAGAAATGCATAAAACACATTTTAATTTTAAAAACAGCCATGGTCTTATTTGTTGTCAGATGGAAAACAATCAGGATTCCAGTTTATCTATACAGTTAGTGTACATATTTGGCTCCAGTTATAGCATGTACTGTAGCTTTTGCCGTTTAAGTTAATAAGGAATCTTGTTATAAAAAAGAAACCAAAGAACTTTACGCTGTAAAGTTTGTTCTCCTTGTACATGTGGGATTTTCTTGGATACTCCTGTTTCCTTTTAACGTTAGGATTGTTGGTCTATCAAGTTTTTTCCAAGTATTTGTAATGACTGTCCTTTTTGTTGGCTGATCAGTGAAGACCTGATATCATATTCACGGTCTACCCAAAGTCTTTCCGTTTAACTCTTGAGAATACGAAACGCAGCAGGTGTTTATAATCAGCAGGTCTTCTTTGATATGTTGCTACCAGCCTTAATCATCTAGAGACAGATATTCTTTCACACTCAATTCTTTTTAAAGTAGCTTGGGTTCAGTCGGAGGCAATGGAGAATATCTCTGAACATCTATTTTTGTTTAGCCACAACTCACAGGTCGGTGTCCTGCTTGGAGGCAAATCTCTACACCAAGATTTTACTTTATATAGCTCAGAGCAACAGTTTTGTCGGTTTTACATTCATTGTCAAAAAATGACTTGCACAAGGATAATGCTGTTGCGAGATTCCTCCATCTGAGCTGCACATCTCTGCAGGTCCTCCAGATTTACAAAGAGCTTCTTGACTGATTCTTTGAGTAGCGTTCTCTTTTCCCAACATGTCAGCTAAGGTAGACAATAATGTCTGGGTAGGTTATTAGTTGTGCAATATTTTAGACAACAGATTAAACTGACCCCTGTTAGAAGATTAATGCAATGGTTATTGTTTTGATTAACTATTCCTGCTTTAAACTTCACTGAAATGAGATCCCTGACCTGTATGGAGTGTTTCTTGGTCTTCATGTCAGTTTTTAGGAACAAACCACAGATGCCTTCACAAAACAACTGTACTCACTGAGGCCCCGTCCACACGAAGTCAAAACGAACACGAAACGCTAATATTTTCCAGAACGTTTGTCGTAAAGACAGAGACGTAAAATAAATGTGATCGTCCACACGAATGCATGAAAACGCTGCAAAATGTATGCCAGGCCTGTAAGTGGCGCTGTGGTGCCAAAGCAAAAATAGGCGACGAAATGTTGGGCATGCGCACTAATATTTATACATGGTTGCCCTGCGGGTCCATTTTCGTGGTTCAGTCAAATTCAGGTGCTGAACTATGTCGTCGATATTGCTCTGTTCTTCCTGGAGATATTCCAGAAGAAGAAGATTCTGTTGTAAGCCCGACAGCAGGGTGAGTAGCATGAGCAGCAACCATTCAACACAGTACGGCGCCATTGTTGTTGCGATACTGTGTGTATGCGTGTTTAGAGGCGACGCTATGACGCTTGCGTGTAAAAAAAAAAATGCGGTAAGAGCTTAAAGATGGAAACGCGAAAATGGCGTTTCAAAATCTTCCCACTCTGAAGGCTGAATAAAAAAAAGATCGTTTACAGACCCCCGAAACACCGGCTTCGTATGGATGAGAGGCTGGTTTGGTGAAAAATTTGTGCGTTTAGGCCAGGGTTCGGCTTCGTGTGGACGGGGCCTGAGATGAGAGCACAAGAGATCAGACTCTGTTTAAACTATTCAATGATTTCTTAAGGCAGTCAGTTGGACTAGATTTCACATCAAAGGGAATTATAGCAAAAGGGGATGAAGATATATTACAATTGAATACAAACTGTTGGAAATCCATTATATAATTAGTTCTATAAGCTGCTTTGTGTTGGTCTTTAACAATAACTCCCAATAAAAATAATTGAATCTTTATCATTGTGAAGTGGCGGTAGGTTAGAAAGATCTAGAGGTGTAAATACTTTTACAAGGTATTGAATATATCATATGCTTTTAGGTTATGGGGGGAAAAAAATCAGCTATTCTTGACGGATTTTACTGCCCAATAATGCATGCCATGTCTAAATAAACCAAGAAAAAAGGGATCTGCTAAGATGATAGCATTGGTCTAGGCAGCCTAATTAAAATGCATTGATCACAGAACATGCAAACATTCCCGCCAAGTCATGAAATATGTTGCAGGGTGCAGCATTAAGGTAATTAAGGCCGGTGAGATGGAAAGTAAAGGTGCAAATAAGCACTTGAATAAAAACATAACAATCTCATGTCATTTAAAGGGATGCAGGTTTGTAAGCAAGAAGGTTCCTGTTTCGATTGCTGGCCCGGGATCTTTCTTCATGGAGTTTGCATGTTCTCCCCATGCATGCATGGGTCCTCTCCAGGTACTCCGGCTTCCTCCCACAGTCCAAAAACATAACTGTTAGGTTAATTGGCTTCTCTAAATTGTCCCTAGGTGTGAATGTGTGTATGTGCATGATTGTGTCTCTGTGTGGCCATGCGACAGACTGGCGACCTGACCAAGGTTGTGTGTCTCCCCTCTCCCTCCTCAGCCGCCGGAGATAGGCACCGGCACCAGAACGACCCAGAAGATGGATGGCAGGATGGATGTTATTTAAAGGATAGGGAGGCTTTCAAACTTGATGGAGATAAATTAAGCCATCTATGTTTGCAGCAAAATGGGACTTCATTTTAGCATCTTTAGCTTTTTTGTTAAATATTCTGACTAAATTCAATCAATATGAAATTGAGTTTATCAACCGATGAGAAAGTAAACTCTATGTTGGTGCCCTTTGAAACCTGACATCATTTATCAGCTTCTCCACACTGGATCTTCATTGTTCGGAATTTTAAATTGCTATAATTAAAGAAACCAAAGTGAAAGTCTTTTCCATTTCACAACACAGCGTTCCCAGATTCACCTCTACATTATTAAAAGGAATAACTGATCCTTCAAAGTACCAACACATGCATATATCTGTTAAGCACTGCTGTCTACAGCTTTAGGTGACACCAGGAGGATCTTTACTTTCCACTGTCTATGGAGACAACTTGAGGGAGAAAAACACAGCAGCGAAGCTCTTCCCTGCCACCCAAGGGCTACCGACCAACTTTTCCTCCAATCCATTCTTCTTATTCTACTCCTTTTGAAGTCATTTCATAACAGAGCAATTTTCTCGTTGGCGTTTGGCTTTAATTGTGGGTAATTAAGCGTGCTCGAGCAGTATAGAGAGCTCTGTTCAGAGGACTGGGGCGAAATTAGCCGTATGTCAGCTGTGAAATATGGGGTTAAGTGGGAGATAGGAGGGGAAAGGGAGAGAAGAGAGAGCCGAGGGGGGTCAGTGATTCCAAAACAGGGCTTACAGTCTAAAGCGGAAAAGCTGCTGCTATTGTTGAAGATGCTGTTGATGGAAGGAAAAAAAGGAATTGGAGAGTTTGAGATGCAGTTCACAGAAGCTCAACTGAGGTGAATGAGAAACTCTTAGAGCAGAGGACAGAGATTAGCGGACCGGGGTCTGGATCAGGACCCACCTGCTGGCTAATCTGGACCCAACCTAATTTAAAGCATTTATAAATTACTGCATGTTGTCCAACGACAGCGTCTAACTTCACTTGCACCGCTTCTCCTGTTAACATGGTAAAGCCCTCCGGATTGCTGGACCAGGCTGCACATGATGCATATTAGCCAATGAGCTGTGCCAGTCTGGGTTGCTGCTGCTGCTACTTTTAGACACAGCAGGCAAACCTGTGGCAAGCTGGGCGATGGGAAAGAAGGAGAAGATGATGAGAAAAAGAGAGCAGAGAAAGTGTGGACTGCTGGAAGAACCGTAGTAAACTGGTGAAAGAAAAGTGAAATGGCGTGCTTAAAGATGACCCTGCACATTTTTAGTATGTTTGGCTCAACCTGCTGCTGTGAAGCAGGATTCTCCAACATGAAGATAATCACAAATAAATATCGATCCAGGCTCATGAATGAGCAACTTGATATGTGAATGAGAATGGCTTCGCCATTATTCAAACCCAGGTTTAAAGCCTTGCAGGTCAACCTACGTCCCCTTCTCTCATTAAGCCATAAAAAAGAAAGAAAAAAAAGGACGGTCAGTTCATGTGTTTTATAAATGATGTGGGTCAGAAGATTGTCTTTAAACCAATCTGAAAGATTTTTCTCCACTTCAAAAAACACTTAAGATTTTAAAACGGAAAAACATTCTATTTTTTATATTTTTTTATTTAAAAATTCAATGTATAACATGGATGCATGAACACCTGCATTTTATTTCAGTAATAAATGCTTTTTAAAGTAATGGATTATAATTAAAAATTTCTCCAGACCTTTACTGGTTGTTGATTTTCTTTATTCAGATCCCACTGATTTTTAACTGGTTACCCCTGTTCTAGAGTTAGAACTGGGAGAATTTAAAGAATTTAAAGATGGAGGGAGAATAAGTTGAGTAGATATTGCAGATTGCCCCTGCTGAACTTACTCCTTTCCCATTTTGTTTTACCAAGATTCGTCATCAGAAAAATTTAAAGGAAGAAAAAAGACATCCAAAATGTAGATGTAAAATATTTAAAACTCTCAAAAAATCATTACATATAAAAGTCTCAATAATGATGAAAAACACATTTCAGACCCTTGACAATATGAAGAAAAGGGAATGTTGGAATATTGATACTTTGAAGTACTTTAATAATAAGCACAAAAAAATAAATAAATAAAAGAGCTGTTTTACCTGAGTCCGTTAGCACTCTGGAAATGTCTGTAGAGAAAAATTATTACAATTTTACTCCTATATATTGTTTTACTTCTATTATATTATTATTACAAATTTATATCACTCTCTATTTCCATCAAGAGTTTGACTGTTCCAAATATTGGATGGTTAATTCTTATTCACCACAATTTTAAAAGAAAAATAGCAAATTAACTCAGAAATATCTCTAACTGATCTTTTGCTGGCAGTAAACACCCACATTTCTTTACAAATGTATTAACAAAGTACAGCCAATTACTTTAAAGGCCACAGTAATGTGATGACATTTTTATAATTCAAATGCCAGTAGATAACTTTTTTTTTGCATTTACAGTTTTTCTAAAATATTGCAGTGTCCTGCTGGCATATAAATCATTATTCTTGTGTTTTACGCTTTTTTAATTGATTATTTTTAGTATACAAAGCCCTATGTGTTTATTTACAAAGGCAACATCAAGTGACTGAGAGGATTTCATCAATGTTGTGATAGGAGGCTCTGGGGAGGATTCACTAAAACAAGTTGATGTAGATCGGTTTATTTGATTAATATGAGTTGGTTTTCGGCGACGATGGTCCTTATTGCAGGACAATCAGTCTTTGTTGGGCTCTATTAGTAGCTAAGGCACTTGTTGAATATAGCGTTCTGATAGTTCCTTGGTACCGCTTGTCTCCCAAGACACTGGAATACTTTTTTAGATCAAATAGGAGTATCGAAACACACTCTGGATGGACCGTTATCATATATAACCTTATTTAATCATGGTGAAAAGGGTTTTTGAGTTTCTTTTGCATGGGCCTAAAATGTGACTATGTCCCTTTAACTAAATTGTTGTCAGCTCAGGTGTAAACCTAACTCTGGTAGGTATGAATAGGTGGTTAATAGGATGTCTGGGGCATGAGAAATAAGAAGATTTTAAAAACATAAAATACAGCAGTTTATCCATAAACTGTCAAGTAACTTCTGCAGGATGAATAAGGTGCCTCTAAATTTGCAGCCTCATGCTGCCACAATGAGGCTACTGTTCACCTTAACTACAGTTTTTATATGGCAGGCTAGACCCACAAACGGGGTAAAGAACAGTAGCTGATTTGATTCATTATTTTTCAGGCATTTTAAAGTAAATAAGGTTACATCACCTGTTACATTTCTAAATGTTTGTTTTTATCTTTGTTTTTAACCAATGTTGAAATATAGACATTTTTATCTCAAGAGGGCCATCATTACATCACTGTAAGCATCTGATCCTAGGAAATGTTGATTTATTTCTGGTCATTCTAAAGGTCTGTTGAGGAACACACAATGGTGAACACAGTTTAAGAGCAATTATCAGACTATTTCTGAAAAAAACAGATGCCCTATCTTTAGTTTGACTTTTTTGTGTTTTATAATGAACATGTGGAGCAGAGAATTATTAACAACCCTGAGCTGTGTTTAAAATCAGGAAAATACAGAATATTTTTAAGAATCTTAGTCCAACAAATGTTGTGGATTCAGCTGAAAACATGTGTATCTTTGCAGCATATTGTCTACTAATGGGTGTACTGTTGATGAGTAAAGTCGGTGGTCAGTTATATCAAAAGTCCTTAGGTTTCATTTCCCTGTCAGTCTCCATGAGCCCACCTCCAGCTCCTCATGACTGTGATTTTGTTTTTTCCCCTCTGGCTTGGCTCAGGGTTTAAGCAAAAAAAGCAGTTTTTTTAAGAGAGCTCTAGCATACAGTGGTGGAAATATTGAATAGTGCTCAGAGCTAGCACACCAAGCAGCACTGCTACCAGTTTGACTGAAAACCATTCCTTGTGAATCTGACAGTGATAAAGATTGCCTCACTTAGGATATATATATATACTATATATATATATATATATATATATATATATATATATATATATATATATATATATATATATATATATATATATATATTAGGGGTGGAACGGTTCACAAAATCCACGGTTCGGTTCGGTTCACGGTTTCGTGGTCACGGTTTTCGGTTCGGTTCGGAATATGTTTATTGTTACACCGAAAAATAAAAAAATTATTAAAATTTATGAAAAAAATTTTATTATGAAATTAATGAAAAAATTAAAAAAAATTAATGAATTGTAATTATTTTTAATGATTCGCGGAAACCCTGGATCATTTCCGCATGATTTGCTGCTTTGAATTTAATTATCTCACGCATGTCCTCTACAATCTCCAAGAAACTCGGAGCGGAGCGGACGGGAGCCACAGTGGAGGCTTTGCTTTGTGCAGGTGGTCTGGAGCGCAGCGGGGCGGAGCGCTGACGGAGTATGTGGAATTTTGGGGTTAGCCTGAGATGTTGGTCGTGTTGCTGTTAGCATAAACAAAATATGTTGCACAATGCTTGCACACTGTTGCACTTTTATCCACAACTTTCTTTTCGCCGTCACCGTAGGTCACTCTAAATGCAAAGTGGTCCCATACAGCAGACCTATAAAGTGCTGCTGGCGCGTCTTCCAACTCCTGTTCTTTCCCACTCGCCATACCCACACAATTCTTCACAACAACTGATTTTTTTCTGCTACACTACGCTGCTTTGCTTCTTCTTCTTGTTTACTACTGGTGGTTGGCTTTAGTCGCAGTACCGCCACCTTCTGCTATGGAGTGTAAACGCTTCGCCTATGAGAAAAAGGAGCCGCGCATGAACCGAACGCAACACACACGAATCGAACCGAGACAGTCGAACCGAACGGTTAGGACGGTTTTCAAAAACCGTTCCATCCCTAATATATATATATATATATATATATATATATATATATATATATATATATATATATATATATAGTTTACAGTTTTACTTGAAAATAATTTCTTTTCAGTTTAATCTTCTGTTTAGATGATTTTATCTACAAAGCAACAAGGTATGAGATGATTAAATAGCCATTTTTTTAAAGTGCATTTTCCAGGTTTTATCTATTAAATGAACAGAAATAACCAGAACCTCAATGTAGCACCATTTTACCCCAACTTCTATAGACTTCACACTGAATGACCTATGATTACACTTTGCATCCATTCATGTTTGTATTTTAACCCCATAACAGCTGTAAATGTCCATGTGGCCATAAAGAGGATGAGGGATGATTTGAGTCATCGACTGTACTGTCAAATGCTCAGTGGATTGGGACTAACTCTGCTCGGCCCTTTATGAGCGTCTCAACCCCCTGTGGAACAATCCACAATGACTATAATGAACCAGTTAAAGCCTCTATAAATATCGGCTCTGCATGCTTAGTGGACGTTTGAATACCTCGGAAATAGACCACCGTTTGCAAACAAGTGGCTGGGCGTCGGAAGTCGGCAAGCTAATACATAATCAATGTGGGGGACACTCTCCCGCAGCAGACCCTCGATTCATAGAGAGGCTGCAGATATGAAGTCACTTAGAATAAGCTTGAAATTGCCATATTGATCAGCACATTTTCATCATTAATAGGAGAGGCTTTATCTGGGAGAAGTGAAAACGGCAGGGGTATTGGAAAGACTGCGTAGAACAAAACAAGCTTCAGAACTGCACTGGGAAACATTCTGCTGGTAATTCAGGGAGAAATCCAGGCTCTCCAGCAGGGATGTTAGTATAAAAGATGCAGTTTAGATGTGAGTTCAGGTTCTTGTAGACAAAAAGATGCCTCACATGGAGAAAGATATTTAAGAGGAAGTTCAGTTTGTTCTTTTTGATCCCTTTTCTTCTCTCTTTATGAGAATTTCTTATGTCTTCTATATTCAGCATGCAGAGCTCTGGAGAACTTTAATTTTGAAGGATTTCCAGCAGGGGAACCAGATCCTCAGCAGTGCAAAATGGAGCTAAAAGGAGACCCCTATACTTTCTGATATCTAACAAAATGTCCCAGTTGTTTGTTCATACATCATATCATTGATTTTCACTCCTTTTTCTTTTTCTTTTTTAAATAAATGTACTGAACCTTTGTGTAGATAAATGTGGATCATCTATGTGACTTTGTGGATCATCTTTGTATAATAATTCTGCATCCAAAATTGTTTTTTAATGCATTTAGTCAATTCTAGCTGGAGCTGAGATCCACGCATTGTTACAATATTTGTGAGATTAAAGTTTGTTACAGGGAGATAAAAAAAAAAGAAAAACTCCTTAAAAGCCTAAAACACTGTTGGCTCCTTTAAACCAGGACTATGTAGAGCATTTCTTCTTGCAGCTTTCAGTCTCACCAATGAACTGCTTGCACAATTGCTGCTGAGTGATTGAAGTATGAAAAGGAAGATTATACAGATCAAAAAATCATTTTAACTATCTGTGTATATTTGTGTAGGCTAATGCTATTAGCTTATTTACATTTTTTAAACAAAATATCTTGTTTTGTTTTTTTACTTCCATCGAGGCAGTTATGTTTTGTTTGTCCATCTGTGTACAGGATAACTTGAAAAGTGATGAACGGATTTTAATATGACTTTTCCCGAAAATGCACCTCAGTGCAAGAAACAATCCATCAAATGTTGGTGATGATCAACACCATAATCTGAATGCAGCAGTTTTTAAAGGATTCTTTAACATTATTTGGCAAGACAAGCAGTTCCCCCCTAAACCAGAGAGTGGCAGCGGTCAGTACTGACAGCTTCAGCATCGGACTCAAAAAGTCCGGAAGTATTATACTTTAGACAAAAACACAGGAAAGGGTGAGTCATGCTTTACGCAAAGTCTCGATCTGCTGATCAAATAAGAAAGTTGAAGACAAGACAAACACCAGAGGCTGCAGACACAGGCTGTCCCTTATTTAAACACTTATGAAAGGATTTTAATTAAATTACCTAAGGTGATCCTCATGCCGAGGCACAGTTCAGTTAAATTTGGTAATGAGCCGGATCATGTGCGGGTTTGATCTATGTGTAAGTCAAAATATCGGGGGGAAATTTGCTGCTTGGTGGAGGTCTGCACTCTCAGAGTGCTTTTACAGTTTTTATTTGTTTCCTTTGATTTTCCTGTAAATCATTTTTTGTTGTGAATGACTAAGGCTAATCAAAGAAACTTCCCATCCTTGTTTATACTGTATATTTGTTTGGCACAGATTTCATTATTCCGCTCTGAAAATCTAAACTCAGATTGCTGACTCTTTACGTTATTTGGACGTAAGGATATTACCTTATCCTGTTACCTGTTTGCAATAGTTTCTCAGTAATATTACTGCAAATGTTTTTGTTTTTTTTCAGTTACGTAGATGCAGAACATGAGCATTTAGTGTTTGCGTCCGGCCACTAAGTGTGAGTTACTGTAATTTCTGATAAATGATATTGTGCTGTGAAACAATTCAATTAAATATAGTGAAATTTACTTGACTCAAAACTATCCTTTAAAATGAAGAGCAACTCCAATGTAACATGTTGAACTGGATATAGCTGTAGTGTACTATGATTAGGATAAAGGTGGATTGAATGCTGACTTAAAGTGTATACTGAACTAAATCCAAGGCATTAACCTATAGGTGATAGTTTAGCTCTATACCATCATCTGGTTTGTTGTCATTTAATCCTTAATAGAAGAATTAATGACAGTTATTTGCCTTCTTCTTTTGGAAAGAGACAATTAGTGATGTACTCTCAGTGCTTCATGTAAAACAGAAATACATCTACCTCTTAGGATTGTGGTCTCTTAAAATAATACATTTAAATACTTCAGTTAAAAACTTAAAAAATATGCCAATTTGAAGCTTTGATGAATAGATTGACTTGGGGTTATTTCTCTGGATATTATGTCTCCTAGTAAACAGGCACAGATCAACCTTTTTTGTTTTTGTGTTTTGTTTGATTTTTTCTCTGTTGTATTTATTATATTGTTTAAGAACTATACCTTTAGAAAAATAAATGTAAGAAAAAAAACAAGACAGTAGTTACTTTACCAAAAATCGTCTTAAATACATTGAACAACACTTACTTGTTTTGCAGATAATTCAGATTTGTTTGTTGTTTCACAAATTTATAAACCCGCAGTATTAAACAACAACATTCTTCATTTTTATACTATGTGTATTTGAGTTTGCAGAACACAAGTAGGAAATCAATGCAGAGGTTGAAGTGAAAGCATGTAGTTGACCTTGGCGAACTTTATGTACAAGAGAATGAACCTTATAAGAAATAGATGTTTGTGAGGGATTTGATTTTTTTAGATAATAAAGTTTCACAAAGAAATCTTCCAATGAAGCAAAATATATGCAAAACATTTAAACAGTAAAAACAGTTACAAGACCTGCTTAAGGATAACATGAAAATATTCAAAGAGCAGAGGAGACCTGGACCACTGCAGCATATTCCACAAATGAAATTAACTCAACAAAAAGCAGAAAAATCTTGAAAAGCAGAGTCTTAAAAGTACAAAACTGGATCAGTTCACAAAGTCTGTGTGCAATTCTGCATCAAAGCTGAGGCTCTTGAGTGAACATCATAGGACATCAAAGATAAGAGTCTCGTGTCTCCGCTGACTGTGATTGGGAAGGAGTTCTTCATAATAAAAAAAATAAATAAAAAAACTGAACGGACCACCCGAGGCAACAACAATGATGCTGTGCTCTCAAACTGAATGAAATTCCCTTTTATCACAGCATCCGCACATTAAATGTGACCACATTTGATGTAAGGTCAGGGGTATCTTAAAAGCAAGGTTTGTTTGTACGCAACACATTTAGACACACAAACACACAAGTTTGTATTTCTTCCCACATTAGGACTTTACATTACCTGTCATTCATTTTAGTTGCTGCATTAACACCTAATCTTAATCATTACTATCATATCCCTAATATTAAACTTAAGTTAACTCACACCCTACCTCTAAACTAACCCCTTAACAATAAAATAGGTGTCTGCCACTTTAAGACCAGACTTTGCTCTTTGTAAGGCCTGATGGTCCTCAGAAGGTAAATAAATATACCAGAAAGGGTCCCTAATAAGTATGTAAGTACAGAGAGAGCAAAATAGGCTTCTGCATCTTTAATGTTGTTAGATAATTTGCCAAATTTAAGGGATGGAGGATTCATTCATTCATTCCTAACATGCAATGTTCAATGCCCATCTCCCTACAAACACACCTCTTTAACCAAACTCCTGGTCACATTAGCCATGACCCCCATTGTGCCCCTTTCTTAAAGGATCTGTATGCACCCCTGTATTAAGAACCCGTTTTCTCAGCTGTAAGGTGGTGCAAAACAAATATGCAGTTTAGTTTTATAATCCAAGGTAATCCCACTGCATAAATAAACTCAAACACATAAAGAAGTTAAGCTTCTGTGCGCCTTGTCATACTTCAGGTGTTGCATCTAAACTTTGGGATAAGAAAAAAAGTATTTCCTCTCCAAACTTCCTCTTCCCCTGTAGGTCTTTTACTTTTCATCGCGCTTTCTCCAAAACTCCACCCCGAAGGAACCACACATCCCGAAAGGATATGTGGAAAAGCAGGAACGTAAGCCATGAAGTCTTTCATTTTAAAGTAGGCTCTTGTAAACTTCCAGATCTGTTTCTCAGTCCGTCTGTGCAAACGTTCTGCATCAATCAGTTTCTGCATATAGTGCACCCTATTTCTCGGGAGATTGTAATCGGCTTTCTAGATTATGAATGCAATCTGTCTATAACCGAATAGGGAAGTGGGGTGCTTACCTTCACCGGCGCACCTTCATGGACCTGTCCAGCAGCTCCCTCCTGGGCTGGAATGGGAATCCTGTCGTCACGCGCGGAGAAGTGATGGTAATGATGCAGTTTTAGGAGATCAGACCGAGCATCCTTCACACCCTCTTCATCAAACTACTCTACATCGACAGGATTTATGAGTAATAATGTAAACATGGGTGCGTACGGAAAACAAATTGCAATAGATATAGTAGCGCGCTACAACGGAGAAAGTTGAAAAGTTATCTGCAAAAAGTTGCCAGGATAAAAAAAAAAAAAGAACTCCTCTCTGACCTGCTGCTGTCCGAAAATGGTTTGGTATTACTTCACAGGAGTGGAGCGTGAAGAAGAAAGCACAGAGATTTGGTCAGGGGCGCGCAGGGGGAGCGATCCGGGCGCATGGGGAGGGATGAGAGAGCAGAGCAGGAAGCAGGTGGAGGGGGGGAGGTAACAGTGAAGGTGCTGAGGCTGAACCTCCACCTCACATCAGCATCTAAGTTTCTATCAGCTGCAAACTGCGTTCTGCACGCATTGCCTCGGCTGAAAATTGACCCGCAGAGTGCGGTGAAGTGGTCGCACGTGGAAAAATATAAGCAGACGGGTGGTGGTGGCCGGGAAAGCGGATCGATCGGGTTATAATTTTGTCCGAAGTCGAGGGGAAAATAAAGTTCACGGAGGAATGAAATCTGAAAACAGATGGCGAATCCCGTCGTTTCTAAATAAGATTCGATCTTCGGGAATGGAGTGTGGATAATATTTGGTTGGACCTTTGATGAAAATGACGGATTTGGCCGGTGGGGGGGAGGTGGGGGAGGATGGTGGAGGTGATGGGTGGGATACGGTGTGTCTGGGGACAGAAACTAAACTTGGGTAGAGGACGACACTGGTTTTTTTCAGATCCATCCAAGGATCTCATCCCCTTTTCTCATTTGCCCCCAGTGCTCACACAGGACGCCCCCCCCCCCCCCCCCCTCTCCTCCTCCCCTCACTTTCCTCCCCCGCAAAGAGGACTGCGGGTGAAGGGAGGAAAAGGAGAGAAAACAAGAATACCAAATAAATGAGAAATTTTCGTACAGGCCCCGCTTCCGTGCGTTCCATGCTAGCAATAACAATTAAATATCGACCGCTTTCCCGGCCGGAGAGAACCTGAGATACCCAGAGACTGCCAAGTACCAAGACCCCCCTCCCACTCCTCCCCTCTTTCCTCCTCTCCCCTCCATCTTTCCCCATCTTCCCCATATGCACTCACTCACTCACTCCTGCTCTTCTCGATATCCCGTCCCTATACACCTTTTTCCCTTCTAATCCAAGTCCATCAAGCCAATCTCTTCTAATTTGGTGTATCTCATTTCTCTTGATTCCATCCCACAAACCATTACAGCTCCACCTTTATCATTGCTGATTTGAGAGGGTGTGTGGTGGTTCACCCTCTGCAACATAGTCCCATTTTCTGTCGGTGCAACAGGACTTCCTCAAACGATGCGTTGTAGTTTATCAAAGATCAATTATGAGAATGAGATTTATGTTGTTTGGCTCAAAGATGTTTTGGTACAAGCTCTCTGAGTGGATCACCCTGTTTCATGCTCAGACTAGTTCAGGTTTTAGGTGTTCTGTCAAGAAAGTTCACCATGTTTTTCAAGGAAGACATGATAGCAATGATTTCAGCAGGCAAACAAAAAATTCAAAGTGCCTTAAACTTTTGTATGAAACAACCCAGTCTTTTTTGCGGTGCGGAGGAGGAATTTTCTTATATGTTGTTGAAAATTCCTCTCATGCAATCCCGCACACACATGTCAAGTGTGTATTGTCGATGTAAAGACCCTCGCCATTTGTAATTCTGACACCGGGTAAAGTTTATTATTCCAGGACTCATTTAATTCAAAGAAAATAATACCAAACACATGATGATCTAATCCTCTACTGGTCCGTTGTCTTTGGTTATCTCTAACAATCGGAATGTGTATTATGCTATGCTAAAACTCACCTCAGAAGTTATAATGTAAAGCTGGGGATTTGCCACACATGAGTTGAGTTGCAAGTAGTAAAACCAATATGATTAGCCAGACAAGGCAGTAAGAAATGGTTCTGTTTTATAAATGGAAGCACTTCAGGAACACAACTCTGGCTGTGTGTTGAACTGCCTACATCTCACTGGGTCTGTCTGTGTGTCTCTCTGTCTCTAACTCCTATAAACAGTAGACATTGTGATATAGATAGCAGCCTCATTAATCCTATTTTTTGTTGGCCTCAAGTTAAATGGTTACAATATAAATAAAGTCAGTCACAACTATCTTAGAATTTCTGACTTGATACATTTTGCTTTACTCTAAGAGTCACATACCAGAACATACAAGTTATTGCTAATAAGACCAAAGGAAAAGGAATGATCACTTCCAGTAGTGATGATTTGCAACTTAATAACTTCTTACATAAGTAAAATGGTCACGATTATTGCACAGATGCACAGAATTAAAGACTGTCAGTCTCAGAGGAATATTCTACTGTACTTTCAGCACCATCAGGAGATATCACATGCCTCTGCTGGTTTCAGGACCATGGACAGAGATGAGGTTTCAGTATGGTGGATTACAAGCAGTGCTGCTGGTGGTTTACCAAGAACATTTTCTAGGACATTAATTATTAGACATATGATTTTTAAAAATGTTTTTATTTAACATATTGGTTTGCAAATGTGCTGTTTGAAAAAAGTTAAACCTAAAAAACATTTACTCTTTTGTTTGAATCCCTGATTTTTCAAGGTGCTGAAAATTTAGACTTACTAGACTTTTGAATGGCAATAAGCATGCTAAACTGCATCAGGTCATTTAGTATATTCTTTACTTTCAGGGTCCAATTTGTTGATGGCTCCTGTTCCAAGCATTTGTAACTTAGGTTTTATAAGATTTTCACCTTTTGCCAGTTTCCTCACACTAAACTATGTAACACATGCAGCCATGGAGACGACTGGAACATCCACATTCATTGCTTTTCTGATGTGACCCAATAATCTTGGTGATGTAGTTTCTGTCCCAGAACAGGAATATAAACCACACCACTTCCTTCTGAATATTGTAGCCTTGGGCCAACAGATTTGTGTTTCTATTCTGATATGCATTCAGAACACAAAAGTTATAAAAGCCCTTTAATGAAGCATTCACTTCGTCTTTCCCCACAGACAAGGACGATTATTCAAAATCTATTAGATTACCACAAACTATAAGCTTTTAAATTGTCACAAAAAGGAAGGAAAATCTGTGTTTATCAATACAAGACACACAAAATCTTCAAACCATTTTGGTAGGTTAGATTTACAGTGACTTTACTTCAAAAATGTACCCCAGTATCGAATGTCTCTAAAAATATTTCTAAATGTCCTTAAATTGTTTGTTAAAATATTCTTATAACCCTTCTCAGATTAGAAAGCCTGGAACAAATTTCTTTTCTGAACTGAACTCTGATGTCATTCCCTCTTTGCATTTCGTATGTCATAATCTGGCCTGTTTGCTCTCCCTTAATTAGTCATTCCTTTCACCTGTCGTTTTTCCCTCCCTGCCTCATTATCATTTATTCCTCTCACCTGTTTCCTGTGGTTTATATTCAGTTCAGCCTGAGCATTCAGTGCCAGATCATTGCTTGTCTCTCTGTCAGTCTTTCTGTTCAGTTGTTATTTGGTTCATGTTGTGGATCCTAGCTGCCGTGGATAGAGGGTTTTAGTGTTTGTCTCGTCTCCTGATCGTCCACTGTTCCTCCCCCACGGAGTTCTCTGGGTTTTTGGCTCATTATGGGGGGAGGTTCAGTTTTTGTCAAAGTAAGCCTGGCTCCAGGGTGGAGACCAGTTTAAAGTCCAAGTTCCGGTTCCTACGTCCTGTCTCGGCTACCCTCTTCCACTGTGCCTGCCTGTCTGCACCTGATCCTGTCTGCTCCTGTGCGTGACCACCTGGTCATGCTTCTGGTCCCAGTCTGACTCTGAACCCTCCTGGAAGCCTGTGCTTGCCTGGAAGTCTGGATCCTGCCACCTGTCTCTGTTCCTGCCTGATCTGGATCCTGCCTGTTACTGTCTGTTTCTGTCTGTTCTGGATCCCTCACCACGATCAGCTTCCAGCATGACCTCTGGGACTGCAGCACTGGGGACACTCGTGGTCTGGACTGTTAAACCAGGTAAGTGACCAACCCAGATAATCGTATATCAGTTTATCGTGGTCACTTACCTGTGTTTCCTCCCCTAGAGTGTCTGAGATTGGGCGGTGCCCCGCTCCCCCCCTGCCTGCAGTGTCCGCGAGCCACAGCTCCGCTTTGTTTTGTTTTTATTTTAATAAACCTTTTGAACTTTTCTACTGACTGTCTCTCCTGAATACTGGGTCCATCTGTCCCTGATTCCTGACATCTTAAACATAAATCAATATGCTTTAGAACACCAAGCTATGAAAGCCCAGCATCCAGCTACAATTTCCTTCTTAAACCCTGTAAAAGTTGTAACAATGAACATAGTTCTTTTGATATTTTTCTGTTTCTGTTCTTATCAATTAAGTGTTTTGCTTGACTTATGAGTTATAATAACATCCTTTTTAAAACTTTTTTCATTTCTATTATGAGGAACCCTTGAAATCCATCCATCCATCCATACATCTCTTCTCGCTTCATTTGGGGGGGCTGATGCCTGTCTCCAGCAGTCTATGGTCAAAAGATGGTTTACATCCTGCAGACGTCACCAGTCCAGTCCCAGGGCAATGCAGAGCCACAATATCATACACACGCACACACGCACACACACGCGTACATACGCACACACACACTCACACCTAAAGACAATTTAGAGATGTCATGTTTTTGGACGGCTGGAGATAGCTGAAGTACCCGGAAAGAACCCACATATTCATGAAGAGAACATGCAAAATCCATGCAGAAAGGCTCAGAATCACACAGCTATCTGTCAAGGATGATTGGTAAGAGACCAGTAGTTGTCCGACTGTCTTGTGCCTAGTTTTAACTTTGGTTGAAGGGGGTTTAGGTGCTTTGAGTTCTTCAGCATACTAACTGATTTTGAAAATCTCAACACTCTGAATTCTGGGGGAACAGTTTGGACATGGCTCCTTCCTCTTCCAACATGAGGTGCACCAAGCGAGGTCCACAAAAACATTGATGAGCTTGTCCTCCTGAACTCTAGTCACCTTTTGTTGGGAGCTGGAGAAGTACCACCTTCCTCCAGCAGAGTCCGCCATGGATCCTCCTGAGCCGAGCCTCCTGCACAGCTGAAGCTCATCCCATCATCAGAGGATCCACAGTATTTAAGATGTCTTCAGACCTTGCCTCAACGCCGCAGTGTTTTATCCAGTTGGTTAGCACCTAAGCCTAGTATCTCTGAGAACCTTTGTTGACTTTTTGAATCCAGACTGGATTCTAACCTTTGTCTCTGTCTTCCAGGAAACCTGTTTTTCTCCTGTGAAGCTCAGGAGGAGCTTAACCTGCCGAGCCTGCCCTCTGAGCCAAACCTGAAGTCTCTCTCTGGATTTTCCTTGCAGCTCTGGACCAAGAGCTGGAAACTCAAAGCCAAGGTCAGCTCATTCTCAAGAAGTAAGACGCTGAAGCAGTTAACGGACTCTGCTGAACAAACTATCTCCGGACCCAACAGTTTCCCTCTCAAGGCTTTAACCAAGAACCCTCAAGGTACAAATCTGAAACTGTCTGAATCAAACTCCTCTGAGCAAACGCTAACTGAACTGTCTCCCACGCAGACTCCAGTGAACCAGTCCCCAGGCCAGAACCAGTGATTACACTGTGCTTGTGACAATAAACATTGTTAAACCTTTTACTTCTGTTTCCGTCTCCGTGGTGTTCTGCATAACTGGGTCTCACTAGAGAACCCATCATGACAACTTTGGGATGGATTAGAGATGTGAGAGCCAGACCTTGTTGTCAGACATCAGCCTGGCCTATGAAACACTCTTTTGGAAGAATGGTCAAAAATTCAACAAAACACACTCCTTCCCAGAAGATGTAAAGCTATTTTAGCTCTAAAGTGTTGACCAATGTCATATTGAACCCTAAAGACAAAGAATGTGACGTCACTGAGAATTAATCTAAGAGTCAAAGCAGGTGATTGGATATTGCTGGTATTATGTTTTCTATACAAGAAAGGGAGCTGTTGGAGTTGCAGACTTTAGACTATAAGACAAACAGCTTCTATTCCACCTTTCTTGACAGACGGGACCCTTTTCGATGTTTCCACACGTGGGGAGACTATCAGAGGAGCAATATTATGTTATCTGAATCAACTTTTCAAACGAACCTTAAAACTATCAAAAGTTTCTCCATCATTTTCGCTGTCTCTTCTTTATATATATATATTTTTCCGCCTCAGAACTTCTGTCTGCTCCCAACCAAACTATTCGATTTCTATTTATTTGCCCCTCGGTTCTTCCCTACCCCCACCTCCATCCCAAAACCTCGTCATCCTCCTTCTCACCTCTCCCTTTTTCACACCTCTCCCCATCCCTTCGCTCACCATTAAAAGCTATTCTTCTCCTGTTGTCTCCCTAATTCTCCATCCCAGCGTCTTTTCCTATTTTCTCTCGCACTTCCCTCCAACTCGTTATCTCCCCCATTTGACTTTAATTAGTTAATGCATTAATTATCTACGCCCCAATACCTGCACTATTAACTTACCCTCTCCTCCCTGTGGCTCGCCTCTCTGCCTCACCTCAAGGCCTCAGAGCAGGACGGACGCACAGCCAAGGAGTCACAGCCGTGCGCACGCACAGACGCACACAACCGCGCTCTGCCTGTCCCCTTTCCTACCCCGTGCTTCTTTTTTCACTCTATTTCTCGCTCTTTCACTCTTTGCCCCCTACCTATTTCCCCCCTCAAGTCATCTCTCTCCCCCCCGTCTATCTCTTTCTGCCCCCCTATAGCCTCCTCTCCTCTTTTTCTCTCTGTGCCTTGCAGTCGCCTCTGCCGGCTGGTCTCTCTCCCCGGCGACGGAATTATGAAAAATGCGCCCATCGACAGAGCGCCTCAGCTTCGATTAGCCGAGATGGGACATGACAGGCCGCGATCAATACTTATACCGTCCTATAACGTGTCAACTAATGAATCAATCTCGGCTAAATTTTCCATTTTTCAAAAGCCGACGCGAGAGACTGGAATATCCTCTTTTGTAAAGATATTATTATCGATTTCGTCGGCAATTTGACATCGGGGGTAGTTAATTCCACTCTAGAATAAAATTGAAAACACTTGAGATTGAAGTGAGAGAGGGAGAGAGGGGAGTGAGCGAGGGAGGAGGGGGATAGGGAGGAGAGGAGGGTGGGGGGCAAGGGCAGGCAGTAGGGAAGGTGGAGACGGCTGTTGACTTGATAAAAGAGAATAGGAAGATGGAAGGGAAAGGGAAAAGTGGTGAGGAAGAAGAGATACAACTACTGAGAGACAACAGCAGCCTATCTATCTATCTATCTATCTATCTATCTATCTATCTATCTATCTATCTATCTATCTATCTATCTATCTATCTATCTATCTATCTATCTATCTATCTATCTATCTATCTATCTATCTATCTATCTATCTATCTATCTATCTATCTATCTCTTTGTAATATAAACCTGTAACATTTGTGTATTTTGTTTTTTGTTAAAAACTACCACAGCGATCTCCTTAGAGAATTTCTTCCTCGATCAAACAATTCTTCCATCTACATTACCTCACAGAAGATATTTGTACCCCTTTAATTTGACCTATAGAATTCACTGTATCTCTGTTTGGATGCTATGTGGTAGAGCAGCACAAAGTGGTGTATTTTTGCCCTACCCCGAGCTTTACCAATCTCTAGTATGGGTTTCTATTGATTCTAAGATTAATTTAAGTCTTGACTTTGGCTAGGCCTTCCTAACAGATGAATGTGACTTGATAAAAACATGTCATTCTTCACTCTTAGGTTTGCAGCGTTTGGAAATATAACCTTGGTACCTGTTCTAATTTCTTTTAAACTTAAAGCTCTTTTTTTTATTTGTCTTTTTTAGAATTACTCATCTATCTTCCCACAAACCTTAAACCAACTTTAATGTTGTGTTCAGAGCGATGTTCAGTTTTCTAGTAAATGCAGAATTTTGAATTTAGATCAAATTCAACTTAGAGACTAGGTCTCATCCCCTCCATGGGCTTTAGCAAACCACCCTTGGCAGCTTTACAGTTTATGACTATTTTTCAAAATGTTTCTTCTTACTACTTTTTTTCTAAAAAAAAATAATAAATAAATAAATAAAAAACACAATCACCCACACCTATTGCACTATTATATGCTACTTTGGAATGTATACAGTCATTGATGTTTGAACATTTTAATATGGCAAAAGGGGAGTTAGCCCTTATATAAGGCTTTGTCATGAGCAAAAGAATCCCCATGATTTAAGTTTCGGACAGCTAGCCGGAGGAACTAAGGAAGACATTTCTATGTTGTGTGTTCAGTTCTTTGAGCTTATGAACTAACCTAAGATTAGAGAAACATCTCAACATATTAACCAACTTTCTGACATGTTAAAATTACCCTGAATTGGCTGTTGTGCATTTCCACTGCTGCAGTTTACTGTGTGTGAGTAGAGACAAAAGCAAGGCAAGGAGTCAGCATGTGTGTCAGAGTGAAATATAGATGGAGGAGGCCAGTGCATGTGAGGGTCAGTGAGGTGCAGTGTAACTGTCGACAATCACAGCCTTATTTACCTGTCAAAAACACTATCATCCCACACAGCCCGAGCCAAGCAATTTCTCCTGTCTCTTCCTCCCTCCTCTCCCACTTTCTCTCCCTGTGTCCCTCTCGCTCACTCTCTCCCTCCACCTCCAATTACAACCCAGAGGGCTATTTCTCTCCAGGACAAAAACACTACCCACAAGCCATCCCTCTCCTTTCCGATAGCCCCCTTACTCTCTCTCTGTCGTATATTTTTTACCCTTTTGTCTCTTTCTTTTCCCCCACCGCTCGCCCTCGTTCCTTTCCTCTGCTGAGAGCTGGAGAGTGGAAATGAACAAGCTGTAAACACACACCACTTATCGCGCTGTATGCTGTTGTGTATTTGTCGGCGGAGGCTGGAGAGGTGAAGGCTCTGGTATATGAGGCCAGAGGTGACGGCTACCATACCAGACCGGCAGAAGAGAAATAAAGATGCACCACAGGTTGGAAGGCGGTTTGATCAATGCACCATTTGGCGCTCACTTTACCCTCTTTTTGCTCTAAAACTGCTACCAAGACTTGTTGCAGAGCAATAACACTTGTAGAGTATAACACCTGCTCATAAACAGATTGTAGACATTATTCTTGTTTACCAAACCCTTCAAAAAAGACCATACACTCACCGGCCACTTTATTAGGTACATCTGTCCAACTGCTCGTTAACACTTCATTTCTAAGCAGCCAATCACATGGCGGCAACTCAGTGCATTTAGGCATGTAGACATGGTCAAGACAATCTCCTGCAGTTCAAACCGAGCATCAGTATGGGGAAGAAAGGTGATTTGAGGGACTTTGAACGTGGCATGATTGTTGGTGCCAGAAGGGCTGGTCTGAGTATTTCAGAAACTGCTGACCTACTGGGATTTTCACGCACAACCATCTCTAGGGTTTACAGAGAATGGTCCGAAAAAGAAAAAACATCCAGTGAGCGGCATTTCTGTGGGCGGAAAAGCCTTGTTGATGCCAGAGGTCCGAGGAGAATGGCCAGACTGGTTCGAGCTGATAGAAGGGCAACAGTGACTCAAATAACCACCCGTTACAACCAAGGTGGGCAGAAGAGCATCTCTGAACGCACAGTACGTCGAACTTTGAGGTAAGTGGGCTACAGCAGCAGAAGACCACACTGGGTGCCACTCCTTTCAGCTAAGAACAGGAAACTGAGGCTACAATTTGCACAAGCTCATCGAAATTGGACAATAGAAGATTGGAAAAACATTGCCTGGTCTGATGAGCCTCGATTTCTGCTGCGACATTCAGATGGTAGGGTCAGAATTTGGCGTCTACAACATGAAAGCATGGATCCACCTGCCTTGTATCAACGGTTCAGGCTGGTGGTGGTGGTGTCATGGTGTGGGGAATATTTTCTTCGCACTCTTTGGGCCCCTTGGTACCAATTGAGCATCGTTGCAACGCCACAGCCTACCTGAGTATTGTTGCTGACCATGTCCATCCCTTTATGACCACAATGTACCTGACTTCTGATGGCTACTTTCAGCAGGATAATGCGCCATGTCATAAAGCTGGAATCATCTCAGACTGGTTTCTTGAACATGACAATGAGTTCACTGTACTCAAATGGCCTCCACAGTCACCAGATCTCAATCCAATAGAGCATCTTTGGGATGTGGTGGAACGGGAGATTCGCATCATGGATGTGCAGCCGACAAATCTGCGGCAACTGTGTGATGCCATCATGTCAATATGGACCAAACTCCCTGAGGAATGCTTCCAGCACCTTGTTGAATCTATGCCACGAAGAATTGAGGCAGTTCTGAAGACAAAAGGGGGTCAAACCCGTTACTAGCATGGGGTACCTAATAAAGTGGCCTGTGAGTGTATATTCCTACTATTGTTTTAACAATTCTTAACTACTTCCAAAACTTTCTTACATATTTTCATGTTTAATCCTCTATATTACATATTACAACATTTATATTACATATTATATTATTTGTTTATATTACAACTGTATGAAGGTGATTTTGAAACAAAAAAGTTATTTTTTGAATTTCCAACTAAGACGTTTACGCCTGCTTTCAACTTTGTTAAAAACATATCTGGTCAGATACAGTTAGCCTGATTTGTGGGCTCAGTACTCAGTATCATTTCTTTTCACTGGACCATCCCACAAACAAATGATCTTATTTTGCAGATGATATTTAGTTTTCCTCTAAGGGCGTGTGAGTGTCAAGGTCATAGTTATGGTTTTTGTTGTAAAAAAAAACAACCAAATTAGCTGGACATCTAATTAGATATATATATATATAGTTGTCAAATCATCATGCAGTGTGGAAGCTAAGTGATAATGGGAAAATGGGTGAAGGTAAATAAAGAGCGATTCTGGATCAAAATCTGTTAGAAGTTGCAAATAACTTGAGGCTGAATGTCCTGATCTAAGTCCAGACATAGAACCAATTTAGGCTGTGTAGGAAGAGTTGACAAAAAAAAAAAATGTGGACATTTATCATCCAGACTAACAAAGTCTGAGCAGTTGTGGAGAGTGGAATAAGTAAAAACCTATAATTGCAGATAACTTCACTGTTAGGCAAAAACCTTGTTTTCATTTAATAATATAAACCCCATGAAATATTATACAAGTTTATAGTTTTCTAATGTGAAAATATTACTCGGTTGGGAAATTCAAACAGTAGATCTTAATGTAGAATTTATAGGAAAAATAAAAAAAGTTGAGCATCAGAGCACTTTTTCTACAGTTTAACAGGTTATTGTTTTATTTGGATCCTCATTAGCTTCCACAACAGTGGTTGCTCGTCTTCCTGGGGTCCATAAAATCCAACTACATAAATACAATTAACAGTGCAGATAATTAAAACTTTAATACATATTTCATTAAAGGTTCAATAGAGTTTCAAAGCAAGGGTTTTAGATATAGTTTTTTAATTTAGGTTTTTAGTCTTTAGTTCAGCCCAAATTGAAAGGCTGGTTGTTAAGATTTAACACAGAGAAAACAGTCCATAACATATATTAGAGAAAAAAACCTAAGATTTGCAGATATTTGACTTAAATCATTAAGCCTACATAACTAATATATATTAGAATAAAAACGTATTTGCCTGGAATTATTCCCTAGAATAATGAAACTAATGATGTCATTTGTCCAAAAAGTGACATACTGGATGTACATAAAATTTTCAAAAATTCAGGCATTATTTTAAATACTATAACTCTATTGCATTACACAAGAATCTTTGGTGTTCTTTATGACACACACAGACACCTGCTCTGCTTTCCACCTCAAAAGTCACACACTTTTATTGGTACTTGACAGGCAGAAACCCAGCTGGCATTTTATTTCCCGACTAGAATCTTGATGTTTGCAACTGAAACGTGTACACATGTGCAAACACACACACACATTGACAAACACACTCGTACTGATAGAAGAGCTGTCTGTCTTCCTGATGGTCTATGTGGAAGGGCCATCTGACAAAGCCATTAACAGGGTGGTGTAATGCCTGTGTCTGAGTAGAGCTAAACGACACAAAAAGACATTCATGGGCACTGCCATGACAGGTGAAGCACAGTGACAACTGACTGACAGACTGACTGTCTTGAAGCTGTGCTGACTGGTAAAGGCAGAAGGACACCAACACCAGAGACACGTTGTGATGGAGACCAGACAAATGACAAAATATGTCAAAGAGTGAGTAGGTTCAAATGTTTTGGAAAAAACTTCTAGATATTTGTGTGCAGGAATGGTTTAAAATAATATATCACTGACTTTATTGCCCCTAAAACACCAACTTCTTCATAGCAATCAAAAACATATCTAAACCGGAGCCAAGTCTCAGCCACCAAGGCGTTTGAATATACTCTTTATCAGTAAATGTAACACTTTGCCGCAAATTATAGAGGGATTCGGGTCTCATTTTAGGACACTGACTCATAATGGATGCACCAATGCAAAGGGGGGAAATAACAGGCAGTGAGACAAAAGGAGAGAACGCAAGGAGATTTAAAGAAAGAAGACAAAGACGGAACAAAACGATGTGTGAAAAAAAAGCTGAAAAGAATAATGTTGGATTCAGCGTGTGTTCTGTGGTGTGTGCAGACAGAGGCAGCAAAGCAGAACCAGCCAGCCCTCACAAACCAATCAGGCCTTCATTAGGCCGGGCGGGAGGGATCGATGGCCAGCCCGCATCAATTAAACAGCACCCACACAGCACTATGTAAAAGAATATATAAACAGAAACCCTCTATACCTTTCTGAACAGCTTAAGGTATGATGAGTATGAGAATACTTTCAAAACAGGGTTTAATTCTCTATACAGAGCACTCATTATTTATTGTCACAGTTTGGAAATAAACTGACTGGAAAATATAAAACTCCAATGATTGACTATGAATGATAAAATCACCTATGCCATAATTATTGGCACAACAAACTATTTCTATCAACATTATGTAAAGCATTTGAAATAAATATATTTGTTGTTAAGTAGCTCATAGAGTAAATGATTGAGTATATATTGACCATATATGCCATGTATAGCATCATATATGCTATTGACAGAAGTGAAATTGAACAAAAAAATGTTTCTTTATAAACAAAATCAGTTTGTGTACTCAATGATCTGCATACTTTTTTCAGGTACGACCAAGGTTGAGTATTCAAGGAAAAAAAAAAAAAAACTCCAAATACTGTAGGTCTTACAGCAAACTAAGGGGGGATGTTTAAAACCTAAGCTACAATAAGTATGGTGGAGGTTCAGTAATGCTGGGGGCTTACATCTCTCCTAAATGCCATAGTAGCCTTATTAGATCAAAAGAGCAAATGCCCTTAATGGCACATTCTAGATTTTGCATACAGATCTTTTAAACTGAAAATTGTAATACACATTTTTCTCTCAAGAGGACAACAATCAAACACAGAAACAGCTAACCAGATGCTGAATCAACCAACCTTGGTAGCCTTATCTATCCCCAGACCTGAGGCCCCTCAGAAAATAACAGCAGAAATGTGAAAGACCTTTTGATCCGAATGCTCTATAAGTTTGTGAAATACCTTTGCAGCAAAAACATGTTTTTATCTTAAGCGGCTGTTCTGTTGGTGGATTTTATGCAGATGGTTTAGTGTCAAATTATAAACCTACTTACATCAAAATGTTTATTTTGTGCAATTCTTGTAAAGGAAAATGCAAAAGTAAGTTATTCATTATCTCTTGTAATCTATTGCTGATATAAATCATAATCTCCTTCAGAGACACCATACATTCAAAAAGATTGTAAAATACTGGCAACAAACATCCTCTGACAGTGTGTGGTTGTGTGCCATTTCTGTGTGTTGGGGGGTATTTTCATACCTATCTTCAACTCTTTGAAGCTGCGTCACACTGTAACCTCACCACTCGCCCTTTCATCCCTGTCTTACACTCACAACATCGATAACACCCAATTACACATAAGCTCACACATGGCAGGTCCTGAAAACACACAATTACATGGGCTCCGGACACACATTTTATTAACACTCAATTACACACACGCATAAATCACAGACAAACTGTGCACCAAGACAAACTGATATGTGAGGGACACATTGTTTTTTGCACCTTATAAAATGATTATCTATCTATCTATCTATCTATCTATCTATCTATCTATCTATCTATCTATCTATCTATCTATCTATCTATCTATCTATCTATCTATCTATCTATCTATCTATCTATCTATCTATCTATCTATCTATCTATCTATCTATCTATCTATCTATACAATTTAAGTATTACCCCGATGTTGGGGAAAAGGTGTGAGGGAGCATCACTATTAGTTATATATCAGCTTGTAAAAGTAATGGAAAAGCAAACAATTGTTACAAACAATAACTTAAGATAAAATATTAGAAGTGATTCAGTGAGGAGGTTCTCTGAAGGTTAAGAATGAGTAATGCTGTCACCTGGCCTGGTACACCTTGAACTTCTGCTCTGTGGGAATTATTTTGCTGTAGCTCTGAATGAATTATTATTCTATATGAAAGAAGAGCCCAGAGTCCCCGTACAGGGGAATTGACTATCTACAGTCTGATATCATGATTTGGATCAATATAACAATATGAAATATCTGATGTACAGTAACACTGAGCCACCACATTAAAGTCTAACCATCTCAATTAAACCAATCAGAGGTGATAAATTTATATATATGATGAATATTTAAGACAAATTAGACTGAAATCATAATAAGCTCAAACAAAAGGTCAAGGACTAATCCCAGTCAAACAGAACTGAGCAAATGTTTTCATTGATTTTCCATTTCTCTATATATTGAGTCCAAGATAGACTTGCTTTAATGTTTACATGTTGAGATGTTGGATGGTTTAAATGAAGACTGGAGGGATGTTGGATGAAGGAGAGGGGGAATTGTATTAAGAGAACAATACCATTAAAACATGCTAATATACTGAAATTAAAAACAGGACAGGAAAATGGCATGAGGGAAGCACAAAAGGAGAAGAGCGACAAGAAGCAAATGGGCAGAGAAACAAGCTGGGAGACAACTACTAGGAGCTAAAGGTAGAATATGTTAAGAAATGTGTAAAAATGTAATAACAACGAGAAGGAAGCTGACTTTTGGAATAGAATCAGGTGTTGGAAACATCCATCCATCCATACATACATACATACATACATACATACATACATACATACATACATACATACATACTGCAAATAGAGCTGGTGTCAATCGCTAGCAGGCATTTGGTTGCTGCTTGTGATAGGAACCTCACATGCACACACATATTGTGTTACACTATCCTTGTTGGGACTTTCCATTGTATTTATTTCTATGGCCTAAGATTAACCCTTACCATAACGATTACCAACATATACAGTACCTAACCCTAAACCTAGCCCAAAACTTGAATCTCACCTTAGTCTTAAACTCTAACTCGCACAGCAAGAAGGTACCTTTTCCTCAAGAGCACCAATTATCCCAAAATGTAGCATATTTCTGAGAAATTGTCCTGATGAGGTTACAAAAACATGGCCACCCAAGGGCGTTTGAGATCAGCAAATCTATGATGGATATATTTTGGACTGTGTGAAGAAGCATGGAGTAACCAGAGAGACCCAACACACACAAAGAGAGAACATGGCCAGAATGCAAACCTTATTGGCGCACAGCAACATTTTCAAAAAGTAAGACATTAGACAGCCCGAGTATACACCAGAGTTTACAAATTAGGGTTTTGGAAAAGTCATGTCCTGCAACATAAAAGAAGATAACTGAAAAAACCCCACACGCACAGAAGTTCTACATTATATTATAACAAAATTTTTTATTATTTAGATTTGCTGATGCCCAAATGTGCATAAAAACTTGCCTAAAGGTTACCAAATACCGCTTCTCAAAAGTAGGACCTTTCAACATTGCACTGCTGGAAGCATTAAGGAAGTTGGAGTGGCAGCTGCTGCTCTTTGTAACAGGGAAGGCTCAACGGTGTTGATCAAATCCATATGTCAAATATTGCATTGACAAATGTTGAATCACATAAAATATATATTACTACAACAGGTGAAAATAGCTGCTGTGAAGCTCTCTGAAGTAATAAACAGCAGGAACCACAGTTCAACACAAGATGACTGTTCTGATTGAATGATCACTTTTCACACTCTGAATCATCCTTAAGTATGTTTGCCAATCAGCATCGAGCAGCCAGCTTCACAACCCGCCCCTGCTCCATAGACCCCATAAGATGTTTAGCCTCACCGGAAGTGATGTATTTAGCTGTGTTACCCAATCATGGCTCTACTCTCCTGCTGCTTACCTCAATAAAGCATGGCTCAAACCTCAACCACAATTTCTTATAGAGGCTGACAGGCAGAGTCCTGCTGCAGAGTGGAGGGGAGATCGCATCTGAGAGCGGAATAAACAGCGGATTAATGCACAACAGGCTCATTAAATCAGGAAAATTTTAGCACGTATTTAATGTTGTTAAATGACTTTTATTTATGAAGTTTGACTATGTATATTTCACCAATAATTTTGAGACATTTGCAGAGGAGGTTTAGCCTCCCTAGTATTTAATGACAAATTGCAAATTGCCAATGATTTTATATATATATATGTATGTATATATTATGTATATATATATATATATATATATATATATATATATATATATATATATATATATGTATGTATATATTATGTATATATATATATATATATATATATATATATATATATATATATATATATATATATATATATATATATATATATATATATATATATATAATCTAAAGAGTTACATATCTTTAAGTCTGAAGGTGGATTGGCGGGGTAACTGTAAACAATACATTCCATGCATTCCAGTTTGCCTTGTGTGTCTAAACCATAAAAAGGCCTCTAATGATCCAAGAGACTTGATGAATAGCAATATGGAGGCAGAGGTTGAAACAAGTGATGTCAAGGGTAACAATCCTGGTCCAGGAGTTAAAATGGTCCGAAGCTAAATAAACATTGTACATAACTAAATTTTTTATTTTGTATACTTTTTATTTGATTGATTTCCATGCTGGCCTTTATTGTGAAACTTGTGTACAACTAAATTAGTTAGTAAGTTCATAATGTTTCCATTACTGTTTATGCTATAATAATATATAGAAAGTCTTTCATGTGCAGTCACATTAAGCACAGGCAATTGATGTGAAGCCATTGTCAGTCTGTCTGGTTGGTGAACAAATCTGTTACTCTTACAGTTGAGACAGATAATATTTTGGAGTTTTTTGCATTATTTTCACTTAAGTTCAGCTTTAGTTGCAGATCAATCGTGAAACCTATGAAGTGTTTTAAACAGATGAGTTTTTTTAGGGATTTAGATAGAACATAAGAACCTATAAAAGAAAAAATAGTAAAAAAAAAAATAGTAAATAGTCATAATTGGAGCACATAAGCCATACAATGCCTTAATCCATGGGCCTCAAACTGGTTCCAGAAAGGGCTGTGTGGCTGCAGGTTCTTTCCAACCAAGCAATAGCACAACAAACTCCAGTCATCTCATCAAGTGAGACCAGTCTTAACATGATGACTTGATGAGATGAATGGAGTCTGTTGTGCTATTGCTTTGTTGGAAAGAAAACCTGCAGCCACACAGCCCTTTCTGGAACCAGTTTGAGACCCCTGCAAGGCTTAACCTAACTTGGACTCCTTGTATGACCTCCATACCACAAGTTAGTTGTAAAGTGAAAATCTTCCGTTTTTGAATATTTAAATTTCAAAAACTTAATCTAAGAGTATAAAGGGAATGAACTAACATGAGTTTACCCCTAAGTGTTGTTACACTTAAATATTTAATATAAACATTATATAAACTATTTATATAAGAGAAAATAATGACGTTCATTTTCTCGTTTAGAAAGCTTTATGTTCCTCCTAAACAGCAGGACTGATAACAGCTCTCCTAGTTAAAATAGGCCCACAGGTGCAGCGCTTCACAGAAAAGCAGCGTGGAGAAAATATTCCGCTGTAGAATGAATGTGTTTGTATTGGACCATTACCGGGGCGCGCGTCCTGAGCCCCGCGCGTCACCTGCTCGCCGTGGCATTGACACGTCAGTCTCCCACAGCTAACGCAATGTGACAGTGTTGAGATTATAATATCTGGCCCGCATTACCGGGCATTAGCGCCATTACCGCGCCCCGCCCGCTCAGGTGGGGCCGAGCAGAGAAGAGGAAAGGAGGGGATGAGGGTGGAGGCATGGGGGGGTGGGGGGGTGGGGGGTCAGGAAATTGAGGCGAAGGCGCAGGATGACGACGAAATGGATGCATTTGAGAAAATGGGAGAGGCAGTTTAGATTCAGTAAAAGGTCTTATAGCAGCTGTGGGGAGAAGGTAAACATCTGACGATCAGATGGGGAAGATATGGCACTTTAGTAGGATGCGTTCAAAAACAGTGGATGATCGCAACTAAAGCATTTACTGAATAATGATGATGAAATGTGGCATCCACATCACCAGAGTACATGAGTTTGGGTATTTGTGTGTGTTTGTGTGTGACAGAGGAGGAGCCGTTGTGTGGTAATAACAAAGAAAAGGGGTAAGAAAGGGGGGGCAACCCAATTGGTTAAAGCTATTTTAATAATGAACAGCTGAACAAGCACCATCACTTCACATGATTTAATATTTACACCATGGCACGCCTGGTTTCATATTACTTTTCCAGGGGCTTCATTTGTTTCACCCAAAGAAAACAGTTCTATTCCACAGCCTTGTTGTTTTAATTAAGGAAATTAATAAATAAAAATAAATTAATGTGGCCTCCTTGCCTCCTCCTGTACCCCCAGAACTGTGGCAAGCACCATCGCCCGCCTAGCTGCCTGCTCGCCTTCATGGGGATGTATGTGCGTGCCGTAATTAACGCTTAATAAGTAAGTGATTCATTATGATTAGCGTACGGATTCGCTGTAATGGCCCCTCTCTGTGCTAGCAATCAACCTCACCCTGTTTATCCACACATAAACCCCCTGATCCATCTCTGTCTGCAGCTCCCCCCATTCTGCACATCCAGCACGATGCTCCATTCCTCTGGTCCTGATGCTGGGCCATTTGTTGGGCGGCTGGTGGAGGTCTCTATCAATCCGAGTGTCATTAAGCAAGATGAAGAGGAGGAGAAGGAGGAGGAGGAGGAGGAAGGGAGGCTCATTGTCATCAAAGTGGTAACTGTCAGTATGAGGGGAAGATTACTCACGTCTGTGATGCTGTTGGAACGTGATAGATACGTTCATCTGAAAAAGGGAACTGATGCATTTGCCAAGTACAATAATAAGCTTGCGCAAAGATAACCTCATGCTTTAAGAAATCACTTGTGATTCTTGATAAAACAAGGATTTTATTTATTTATTTATTTTGCACTAACCTCAAGAATGAATGCGATTAATTTCCAAAGGAGATCATTTTTAGGGTGGGGTCTGCTGGGGGATTGCTCAAGCACTGTGATTCTTGTAATGTGATAAAAACTAATTTAGCTAAAGTCTCTCGGGGGAGTTTGTATATTATAGGAATCTAATTGATGGTGTTTTTAATACACATATCGTAGGGAAATCAGAAGACAACAGCATGTGATAAGAGGAGAACTGAAAAATTTCACAGGAATCACTTCGTAATAATAAATGTTCCAGAGTTAACACATAAAAAGCTACATTCTGATATAAACTCCTGTCTTATTCAGCCCTCCAGGCATGGTCACCAACCTTTGCTTCCAAAGGTGGTAGTCTCAGGTGGAGTTGGTTTCAACATTCTTTATGGCAAAGTCTGGCAAGACGTAGTAGCAAGTGAATCCCCACTTTGCTTTTTTTAATGTCCTCATCTTCATCTGTTCGGTTGGTATTTTTAGACAGGATAAGTTGAAAGGTCGAAGTGGGGCATCAGCATTTTAGGGAGAACAAAATAAATGGTTTTAAAAAGAAAACATTTTTTGTGTGACATTTAAATTTTTTTTCAACATTCCTCACCCTCACGAAGGTTTCCTTATGCCACAAGTGTGTAGGTATCAAATATTTGTCTTCTATTATGTTTCATGCATGAAACTACTATATGTTTACATGTTTCCAACATGATCTGATGCCAAGTGCCTTCATTGCAGATATCTTTTTTATGAACAATATATAATCTTTTTTTTTTTGAGTGACTAAAGGTAATAAAGATGCAGTCTATTTCCAATATTCCAGTATGTGTAGTAAGTGGCTCCTGAACCACTGTAAAGGGGTTTGAAAAACTAGATCTAAAAAAAATTATTGCAGAAAACAGGGTTTAATTTATGTTCTTTTAAAGATCTATAGCCAACTTAGTGGTGCTTTCACCCCTTGACAATTTAGCCAGTGTACAAAAATTTTGATAAACACGCTGGCACGTTATTTTATGAGTTATGAGTATGCTGAAGCACGCTGGCACACGTTGACATACGACAAGTATGTCCAGAAATTTTGAGCAAAATTTCTTGCATGCTCACGTATGCTCATCCGTGGGCTATAATTTATAGGTATGTTATGTGATTGTTGACAAGCATTACTTGTAAGTTACTCATAAGTCGTGGTCTCTACCTTTTACAACCTGTATCATTGTGAATGAATGATGGATCGTCCCTGCATTCAAGCCCACGGCCACAATCAAAATACTTCATAGCAGAGATGACGCTGAATCTGCTGTAACTGCAAGCGTTCTTTTTTTTTTTTGCCGGCCGGTAAACAGCTGCTACCACAGAGTTTGGAGAAATCTTCTTCTTGAACTTTTTATGCAGGACAGGTGCCTCTGGGTGCATTGCTGCCCCCCCTCAGGACACTGGCTTGTGACATTTCATGGGCATTATGCTGCCTTGCGTTATGCATAAGTTAGGCTGTCGTTAGACATAGGCTCTGGACTCATTATGAATACTCTATTGAAAAAATTACAAAATTGAAAAAAATACATACCGGTAGAAAGTTGAGTGTATGCCGGCGTTTTAGAAGATTCTGGGACGTCAGGCACTCAATGGCTAAATCATCAAGGTGTGACAGCGCCATAAGCAAGGTGTAACCTTTATCCATCAGGGACACTAGACCCAAAGCTTCCAGGTTTAGCGCCTCTGAAAACAACTGCCAACAGTCTCTGTGTTTTGAAATGTTGTAGTAGCCCACTTTAGACCATACATGTCTGATGAGGTTAGGGTTACATGTTTTTGGTTAACAACAACTTTTAGTTTAGTTAACCTTTATGTTTAAAGGAAGATAAGGCTACCATAATGCAGTGCTCAGGTCACATGACTCAAGTGTTACATATTAACCTGAACAAAAACTGAATATATCTCAAATCAAGCTAATACTTGATTAAAAAGTGGCAGTGTTGCTTAATTGAGTATCTCTTTCCTTAATCTAAAGAATTTTAGTTTTTTTTTTTTACATTATATAAGGATATTCCCTCTATCTGAAAATCCAAATTTGTATTTCTTAGTTCTATAAGGTGTTTGAAGGAACATTCTTCAATCCATTTGCTGGTCAGCCGCCCTTACAGAATAACCTTTAAGCAGGTAATCGTTCTGCAGGTACTGAAATTCCAACAAGGCAGAAACAGAGGCAACAATTATGGTAATTTTGTCAAATAAGGAAGTTAAATGTTTTGATTAGAAGCAAGCAGATGCAGGAAGTTCAGATGTACTCTGTGCAAAATCATTAATGTATTATTTAGCCATTTTAATCCAATAAAAGAAAGTTGAGTTTCTTAGCAAATGTGATTGATGATTGTGGAAAATGTAATCCCTAGATTCAAATGTTCTATTTTGATCTCAGGAAAGATTATGTGGAAAAAGAATCCATCATACTATAGAGCTAAGATTAGCTGAGAGTTTAGATTTTCCACTTTCGGTGCAATTTTAAAACAGTGTGCTTTACATGAGGTCTGATTTACAGGACAGATAAAAAATCTCTTGTAGAGTTTAAATAAGCTAAAGCTTGAGGTTAACTTTCTTCTGGTTTACAGATTAAGTTGTTTTGATAAAAATGAAACAGCTTAATAAGGTATTTAAGTAAAACCCTGTTAAACAAATTGCTAAACATGGAAATAGTGGAAAAAAACAAACAAGCTAAAACAACAGATAAAATTCATTAGATATTGAAGTGTTAAAGCAAAAAAAACATTTAAATCTTACAATGAGTAAAAATTCAGTGAAATTCAGGTTTTCAAAGTAGATCAGAAACTCTAGGCATCAACTGAATTATTACAGCACATTGTCAGAACAGCATTGGAAACATCAAAAAGTTATAATTTAAAGAGAACAAGTATATAAGATAAAACAACCACAAAATAAGCATATATAAACTTCAAGAAATTGATTTGTCATTAAATACACTAGATCCACAGCCTTTACAGGATTTAAAACAAACTTTATACATGAGCAAAGTCTGATGAATTCAAAGTACAAAAAGTCATACAAATGTGTGAGAGTAAATTTACAAAGTAGCCAGCCTAAAATTATATTTGTCTCTCTTGTGTGATTATTTTGTGGTTAGTTTTTATAAACACTAATAAGGCAAACTATAGAGAACAAAGGGACTTTAGGGTCATGACTGACAGTATACAGATTTTATTAGTTTTAATATTGATAATTGTTTTTAACAAAGCTTTTGTGATTGTAAGTTTGTTCCTAGATTAGATTCATAGTTCTTATGACTTTCTAAAGGTATGTTGTTTTGTGAACTTTTGTTGATTTTTCCTTATTTTTTGCTACATTGTGTGTAGCTGACTGTGACATGAGAAAACGTAGACAAGCAGAGGAAAAAAGCATAACAAAAATCCTTGAAGGTACATTGTTGTTTTCTTTTTGTTTTTTTAGCATGATGAACCAAACGATGTAAAACCAGCTGGGTAAACTTTTAGAGAAGAGTTTTGAAAGTTTCTCACTACTAGACACCAAGCTATACCCATCTCTAACATTTTGTTCTCTCTGTCTTTTCTCATAGTAGCTTCATCTGGTCTGTTTCTGTTTGGCTGTGACACCATCCTGGAGAGAAATATCAGCTGTGCTGCTGCCATTAACACCTTTGTGTATAGATGTTGGAGATCGGCCTGTTTTTCAGTGTAGTCCTGTTGCAAGTAGACTGTGACTAACTGGATGTGCTCTCTTTGTCCTCTGATATGGGAGCTGTCTCGAAGCTCATCTGCCTGGCTGTGTGTTTCCTGGATGGGTTCTCCTGTGGAGCTGGTTGAAAGTTGCCTTTTGTATCTCTGGTTCTTTTTCTTTGTCCACCTCATTTTCCTTCAACCCCAGTCAGCCTCAGCAGATGGCCGCTCACACTGAGCCCGGTTCTCCGGCTCAGGCTCAGTCTTCCTGTTAAAAGGGATTTTTTCCTCTCCACTGTCACTACAAGCATGCTTGGTGTGAGGGATTGCCTTCAAGTTAATGACTCATGCAATCAGCTGTTTTTTTGTGTGTTTTTTTAGATAGAAAATTTTGTACCAATCTGACTGTATGATCTGGTTGAACTGTCTCTGTAAAGTGTCTTGAGATGACATGTGCTGTGAATTCATGCTATGTAAATGAACTGGATTAAATTGAATTGACTATGTGCTTTTCATTTAGAAGCTCTTGCTGCTAGTTAGTTGTTTTTTATTAAGTTTCTTTTATAGTTCTAGCCTGTACATCAGTAAGTGCACAATCATACTCGAACGCCTAACTTATACTCACACACCCAGCATATATGCTCTAACAACCCCTCGGGATCTACCTGAAGATTCACTCGATGAGCTTTCTCACCTACAACTGCACTTGACAGCAGCTTGCATGAGCCATTTTGTATCCTTTAAGAAAGCCTTATGCTCTCCCTCAGACATCTTTTCTTCCCCCTCTGCACCTCCCAGAATGTTCATCGCCCAGAAAATAATTTCTCAAGTCATTTCAGCGCCTTTGTGAGCGGCAATCAATTTCTCTTCTCTTCATGATGGTCCTGTGTGTGGGCACAGAAGTTTGACCTTCTCTAAAAGATCTATCAATTTATCCGTCCATCCTGCAACCTATCCATTAATGTTTTCATCTTGCACTGTTGTTTTTTTCCTCTCCCTTGTCTCTGGCTGCAGACTGCTTGGTGGTAAGTGGCTTTAAGCTCATGTGCTTATCAACGCCTGGTGGGTGTCTGTTGGTGCAATTATTTTGCAGACTTAGAGTCGCACCAGAATCAGCCGCTGGAGAAAATGATGGTCATCTTGACTGAGAAGAATATGCACTTGAGACAAAGGGAAGGGAAGACCATTTGGAGGGTTGTGACGGTGCTGAGCCCTATGAAGGGATGAGGTTGGGCTAAGGCTACATGACATATCACATTAACAGCAAGGGGTCATCCAATTCCTTCCAATTTTCAACCAGCATTTTTGCGGCTCAGTTAAAAGCCAACATATAATTTATAAGTCTGTGTTGCCTCAAGACAAGCTGCTGTTAAAATGTATACCAGAAGAACAAACATTGGAATGCCATATGATCAGGAATAGAGTAAATGGATTAGCACTACATAGAAACATAGCATGGTTAAGACATTAAATAATGATTTTTAAAAACAAACTTAGCTGCTGTGGCAGTTTATTTCAATCTTAAATTTCTCTAAAAGTGATAAATGATCACAGAAAAACTTGTTAAGAAGCTGCAAGAATTACTGGCAAGCGATTTGTCAACAAGAGATGTCCACTATATCTTGTTGTGGTGATGAATTTGACAACCTTTGTGAGTCAGAATGGGCAAGTAAAGTAAAATAAAGATGAAATATGTTGATTCTGAAAAGATCAACCGGATTTAAAGCTGTTCCAACAAAGTATTACTTTAAAGTTGTCAAGAGTTATTAAATCAGCTTACCTTTTTTATAGACATACAGTGTAATTTCCTCCCAGATCTGGGTCTTAATTAGTTTCACTGAGTAGGAAGCAATGTTGTCAAGATTACAGCTTGTGGTTTAAGCTCATATATGAGATAAGTGACTACTGATAGCAAATGTACGGATCTATGATCGGAAATTTCCAGAATTTTCTCCAAGAATCTTAAAAAAAATCTGAGAAAACTTACAAACTCATCCAATAAAATGCAGGTTAAAAAAGATAATGGTTGTCCGAGCAGTAAAGGACCAAACATATAAGCTTTTCTAAAGACACGACGATTACAAGTTTATCATCACAGATAATAACATGTTCTAATAGAAAAGTAGCTGTTAAATCTTTGTTTTGGATATCTTACAGGCGGTTAAAACCTTTATAGAAAACTTTAGGTGCTTTTTGTGCATCTATGAACATTTGTCTGCATCTTACTGACTCCCTCCACATTTCCACCATCCACCCCTAACCTTTCTATTCTCATCACTCTCTCCCTCACTCGTTTTTCTTTCTCTCATTCACACTCCTCGCTCTGTCCCTTCCAATCTCTCTCCTCCTTTCGTAACCCCTCTCTTTGGCTCACAGGACAGTATTATATATTCCAGTCTCATGCTTTGCATGATTTGGGCAATAGATGAAGCCATATCCCCCTCTCCTCTTCGGGCTCTCCCCTCCCTCTAAATCTCGCCTTGTTGTTTAATGTTTCAATTTGGAGGAAGCAAACATTCAATCAGACAGATTAACTGTTTAATGCATGTCATCAGTCAAACTGTCTACGAGAGGGGGGCCCCTCGGCCTGGTGCTGCCTCTCTCCCCCCCAACTGCCTCCGCGTCCTTCTCACTCCCCTGCTCCCCTCACACACACTGTCTACTCTCATATAGAAGCGTATATCCAACCAGACGTAAGGGTATGCACACACACATGCCTACAAGTAGAAAAACACATTTTTACTTATGCTGCTATGCACACATGCATCCAAATACAAAGAGGTACGTATAAAACATATTCTCTGACAGATGCAAATGGAACAGGATAAACAGCTTTTTATCCAAAGAAGGGGATGCATGGAAATATCAGCACCAACAGAATAAGGTGCAGGATTCTGAGCTACATGGATTACAGAAGACATTCCATGTAATTCCAATGCTATGTCTACTGATCTGCTAAAAGACATGTCCGCTGATTCACTTACAATTGTGAAACAGTTTTACACAATTAAGTCATGCTCTTTTAACGGACAGTGCACACGCTCACGCATGCACTCACGCTTGTATTTCCTTCTCTCTTACACACATGCACACATCCCACAGGCCAGTGGATAGGGAAATCAAAGTGACAGAGAGGTAGAGCAGGGGGGAGTGAGAGATTAGAGGAAATGAAAAGAGTAAAGAGGAAAGAGGGGAAGAGGGAATGGGAGGCCGAACATGCTGCAGATGGAGTGGACTGTAAAATAGGCCGCAATGCTCACATGGTTTGTAAGTGATACTGTAGGTATTCTGAATCTAGAAGCGCCTGTTTATTTTTTGTCAACAAACCATGCAAATGCAGGACATTCTAAATATTTAAAAAATGTTTACCAAAGACTTTAAAAAGATTAGAAAAGGTATTTTACCTACTGCAACAGCTATCAGACTATCTCATCTTTAATTTGGTAAATTAAATAACCATATCCCTTTTTTTTTTTTTTTTTTTTTTTAGAATGATCTCTGCTATATTGGAAAAATCTCCAGTCTTTCCTCATTTATCTATTTTTTTAAGGGTTGTTGTTTTCAGAGGAACACAGAGCAAAGAATCAATCGGTCTTAAAAACGGCTCTTAAAGTCAAGACAAGGAGCTATTTGGTCTTTAGACATAACAGACAACTCCTGAAAAGAATACAAGGTGCTTTGATACTAAAAGTTTCCAGGATATATTTTGTTCCAATTTCTTGAGCTGTGTAGTTGTAAAAATACCAAATACAGCAGGGTCTATATAACATATATATGGCTATATTTTTTGTCCAAAAACTACTTGATAAAAAAACGTGACAAATTGTAGATGCATCTATTAAGTCATGTGTTCTGTATTTTTCCATGAAAAAATTACCGTATTTTCATTCATGTTATGATGCTCAGTTCAAACATTATTTTAAAGTTATGTTCTTCACATGTATATAAATACAGCATGCTGCTGTGATGTGATTGGATTAATGAAAACTTTACTGTCTGCTGGTGAAAATATCTTTAAAACCTTTGCAACATCTTATAACAAAAGAAAAAGAAAAACACAAACTAAATTCTGTAGATTAAATTTGCAATGAAACTCCAAATAACAAACTGGGAACTGGCAAAATGGTGAACAGCATTGGAATTTTTGAAGCCAATGTGATACTATGCCCATCACAGACAGCTTAAATGCTTTTACAATTTTTGGGGATACAATTTAATTTATTTTCATTATAAATTCTTTACTGCAACACCCTTTTTTGTGCTTTAGTCAACTGTAGCTATTAATTCTTGAAATGTGACACAAATTGCATATTATGTGTTAATATCTATCACTTGACTTCTTTAAAGGAGAGAAGCAGGCAATGGGTCCTAATAATAAACTCAGAATAACTCCGCTTGTTTCTGTTATTTAAAGCAGTCAGGGTTAATAAAACCTAATAGTTGTTGATGGCTGTTTCATATTGCTCCTGATATTGGACTCTCCCTCAAATTCCTTCTTTTTTAATTTAATCACTGTGAAAATCTTACATTCAACTTACTAAAAAGTGAAATGTCAGGCTCTTGCCCTGAGGTCTTTTACTTGCAGCAAGGAGTTCAGCAGAGTGAAGCATGTACAGGGTTGACAGCTGAAACAGTTGAAAGCAGACATGAATTAATCTCCATTTATTGTCTATCCTACAGTATGCCTTTATGTTTGCAGGCACAGTCAGCATCTACAGCTTAAACACTAATTCACCATAACCGTAACTACCCGTGAATGCAGACTCTTTCCTCCTTACGCCAGTAACAGAGAGCTTAGCAATATTGGAAAGCTCAGTTTGTATAGAGAGTCATTTAACTTTATTCTTTATGATTACAGAGTATAAAAGATTTTAATAACAGTATTTTTCCAACAATCTCCCCCACAGCTGGAAAACATCAGGTGTGTCTGCCTCTCCATCCTACAACTCTCCAACCGCAGCGGCGAGGGCGGCCAAACCTGGTAAGTATTGACAGTGAGCTCCAGTTACATGAGGAAAGCCAGTCAATGCCCAGACACACGGGGACAGAGGTCAATGACAAAAAGGTAGGCTCCCTGGAAAGAGGGAGCTCGAGAAAGGAGTAAAAAAGGGTGATAGATGGGAGGCGCAGGAGATACAAAGCAAGATAATATTACCTTTAGGCCAGAGGAGAAAAAAAGGTGAGAGTAAGAGGCTTGAAACTGCTTGTATGAGTGATGAAAAACATAACACTCACGCACCCAAATGATGCATTACTGAAAATACTTTTTCATAACATTATACAAATTTCATCAGCTGTCATTCAGTAAAAAATGGTTTAACGTCTAGCAAAAGTATTCACTTTTATTTTCATTTTTTACATTTATTCAAATAAATTAAAACCTATTTAAACATATTTCAGTAGTTCCAGCAAATGACTGGAAGTAAAATCGTACATAAAGGTCTTTAACAAATAAAAATCAAACAAGTTGTCTATTTTATTCAAACCCGTAGAGAAAAGAATCCTCCTAATAGCAAATTTAATAACAACATAATTACAGATTTATATGAAGGCTTTAGAGGTTTATTAGACAACATAAGGGAATAAATAACATTATGCACTCTGCGGAAGACACCAGAAAGGTCAGAGAAAAAGCTATGGACTTGCTTAAAGCAGGTAAATGTAATAAAGCTATCTATAAAGCTTTAAACCGTTTATAAAGAAATGTTTAGTTTATAATCCAAAAATGGAAAGTGGCAGGTAGCAAAACATTACAAAGCCACCACTATGCAAAAAGCTTAGATTGGAGCACAGCTTCAAACCTTCAAACCTACCAAGACATGATAATTCATCTAAACTCACAGGCGTAGGCAGAAGAGGATGAATCAAATCAGCAGAAAACTGTGGATAATCTGAAGATATCCACATCCCAAGCAAAAAGCAATATCTGGTGAAAAACAAATACTGCATATTACCACAGATCTCCATCACTATGGAGAAATATGATGATGGCAGCACCATACTGTGGGGATGCTTTTGTTTAATGCCCACTCTTATACTGATGATACTTGGCCACATCTGCCACTTTCAACTTTTCCACTTTTCCCCAAATTTCAGGCTTCAAACATAAAAATAGAAAATTGTAATTTTTTTCTGAAGAATAAAAAACACGTGGGACACAATTAAGTGGAATGAAATGTATGTGATACATCTTTTTTTTTCACAAATAAAATACTGAAGAGTCAGGCTGCAAAATAAGTCGGCTCCTTTACTTTCAGTGCAGCAAACTCTCTTCAAAAGTTCAGAGAGGATCTCTGAATGATCTACTGTTCACTTAAATGACTGATGATGATAAACAGAATCCACCTGTGTGTAATCAAGTCTGTGTAAATGCACCTGCTCTGTGATAGTCTCAGATGTCTATTTAAGGAGCAGAGAGCATCATGAAAAACAAGAAACACATCAGGCAGGTCTGAGATACTGTTACTGAAAGGTTTAAAGCCGGATTTGGATACAAAAAGATTTTCCAAGCTTTAAACATCCCAAGAAGCCCTGTGCAAGCGAGAATATTTTAATGGAAGGGGTATCAGACCACTGCAAATCTATGAAGACTTGGCCATTCCCCTAAACTTTTAGCCCAAACAAGAAGAAGACTGATTAGAAATGCAGCAACGAGGCCCATGATCAGTCTGGATGAACTGCAGAGATCTACAGCTGGGGTGGGAGACTCTGTCCTTAAGACAACAATCAGTCGTATGCTGCACAAACTTGGTCTTTATGTAAGAAAGCCTTTTCTTAAAGATATCCAACAAAAGTATTGTTTAAAGTTTGCCACAAGCCAGCTGGGAGACACAGCAAATATGTGGAATAAGATGTTAAATGTTATTTTTGCCATAAAAACACACAGCTCATCACCCTGAACACAACATCTCCACTCTCAAACATGGTGGTGGCAGCATCATGGTTTGGGCCTGCTTTTCTTCAGCAGGGACAGGGAAGTTGGTTAAAATTGATGGGAAGATGGATGGAGCCAAATACAGGACCAATGTGAAACAAAACCTGTTGGAGTCTGCAAAAGTACTGAGACTGGGATGGAGATTTATCTTCCAACAAGACAATGATATAAAACATAAAGCAAAATCTACAATAAACATATCCAGTTCTTAGAATGGCCAAGTCAAAGTCCAGACCTGAATCCAACTGAGAATCTGTGGAAAGAACTGATAGAGACATACCCCAAGCGATTTGCAGCCATGATCACAGAAAAAGGTGCTGCTACAAACTAATAAATCAAGGGGGCTAAATAATTTTGCACAACCAATTTTTCAGCTTTTTAGTTTGTTAAAGAAAGTTTAAAATGTCCAATAAATTTTGTTCTTCACAGCTGTTTCCCAATTCTTTTTGATTCTTTACAAAGAAGTACAGTTTGAAGCCTGAAATGTTGCAAAAAATCAGAACAGTAGACTTGAACATTTCACAATGTACTGTATATTTATTCATTCATCCTGTTATACCCAACACTACAATAACTGCAGGCATGTCTTGAGAAGATAAAAACCTGGGTGACTTCAAATGTCTTTCTTTTTAAGTGGGACAAGACAGAATTTATTGTCTTTGGACCAGAGTCTTTGCAAAGGAGGTTGATATTTATATTTATCATGACATGATATTTAAATCCTATATCAAACAGTTTTCTGGAATTCACTTTTTTGTCTCCAGAATAATACAAAAGTTACACATATTTTTCCTGGGTTGATACTGAGTAACTAATCCATGCATTTGTTACATAAAGGCTTGACTATTGTAACTCTTTACTACCAGGATGTTCACTAAATATTTGGGTTAAAAACGTTCAGATGATCCAAAACCCTGCAGCCAGAACTCTGTTGAAAATTAAAAAGAGAGATCGTATTATTGCTATTGTAGCCTTCCTTCTTCAGCATTCAGTTTAATCCAGAAAATAATGTGAAATCCTCCTGAGGTATGAAGCCCTATCTTATATATAAAATCTGATCTTTCCTTGTCTTCCTAACAGTACAATTTACTCAATCTGCAGGATTATTAGTGGTTCCTAGAATTTCTAAAAGTAGAACGGGAGGCAGATCTTCTAATTATTAGACTTTCCTATGGATTCTACCAGTTTTGGTCTATGAGGAAGACACCCTTTCTACATTGAAGACTGGGGGTTAAATTTTTCTTTTTTATAAAGTGTATATAGTGGCTCAGGTCATCCTGAGCTATCTCTATAGATATGCTGCTATAGGCTTAGACTGCTGGAGGACACAAAAGTCACTTTTCATCACTCTACTTCTTTCCATCTCTATTCTACCGTATGCAATATGTGTTAGGTCAGTCCCTAACTTTATGCTCTGCTTTTTTTTTTTGTAGCTTCATCTGATCTGGCGCTCTGTTTGGCTGTGACACAACCCTGGAAGGAAATATCAGCTGGGCAGCTGCAGTCCAACACTTTTATTATAGCACTTTTCAGTGCTTTGCCCTTCATCTCTTCTAGACATAGCTATGGGCTCAGCTTTTACCATGACTAAATGCATCTGCTCTCCTTTATCCTTTTTATGGGAAAACCAGCTCAGAGCTCATCTATTTAACTATTTAATTCAGAGCCACCTATGGAGCTAGTTTAGCATTACCTTTTCTAACATAAAACATTTTTTATCGATCAGTGCTCCTATGTTCCTTTTGTATGTCTAATTCTGACTCCTTGAACCCTCAGTCAGCCTCAGCAGAGGGCTGGTCACCCTAAGCCTTGTTCTTTTGCAGGTTTCTTCTTGTTTATAGGGAGTTTTTCCTCTCCACTGATCACTGCATGCAGTGTGAGGGATTGATAAAGAGAGAACACAATGCAAGCAAATTTCCACAGTTGCTACATGCTCATCCAGGAGGAGCGAATCCTTCAAAGTGACAAAGCAATTAGCTTTTCTTCAGATAGAAACTTTTAAAACAAATATGTCCAGAAGATTTGATTGAATTGTCCTGGTAAAGTGTCTTGAGTGTTGGGATCTGGAGCTGTACCACCTTCCTCCAGCAGAGTGCGCCGTGGTTCTCCCAGGGCTGGAGTCTTCCAGCAAACCTGAGGCGCATCTCCTCATCAGAGACCTGCCCTATATAACCAGCTGCCAGACCTTGCTTCGACGCCGCAGTGTTGACCTAGTTTGGTTAGCGACCTGAGCCTAGAACCTAGAATCTTTGCTGTCCCTTGAGTGAGATCTTGATCCTAATTCTTCCTTGTTTTTGCCTCACAGGAAACCTGTCTCTACCTGAGGCTCTGGATGAGCTTAACCTGCCGAGATAGCCCTCGTGAGCCAAACCTGAAGATTCCTTTGTGGACTCCCCTGCTGCTCTTGGCTAAGAGCCTGAAACTCAGATCAAGGTCTGCCTTCAAAGTCAGAAGCAAGACGCTGCAGCATCTCTTGGACTCTGCTGAACAAACAGTCTCTGGACCCAACAGTTCCTTCTCTCTCAAAGAGAAGCCCGGACACCCTCAAGGTATTCTGCTGAGTAAACAAGGACTCATAAAACTCATCACTCCGTTGTCTAATCAAACTATCATCTCTGCAGACTCCAGTGTTCCAGCCCTGACCAGTTCCAGTTTATGATCTTGTGTTTTGTGCAAACCAAAATAAACTCTGTTAAACCTTTTACCCAGCCTCCGTTGTGTTCTGCATATGGGCTTGAAGCTTTAGACCCATCATGACAGAGAGATGTTGTGAATTGTACTGTCTGTGACACTTGAATTGAAGTTTCAAAGGTCCAGGACAGCTGAACGGTGCTAAACACTGTACACTTTTTCTTTGAAGAAAGAAGAGCAAACTGCTGGACTTGAGGCTGGGTTAAAGCCTTGATCTTAAGCAGGGCACAGTCTTAACCATAGAATCAGAACTTCGAATCAATGGTTCAGGTTATAGCAGGTAATGTAGGAGGGTGGGAGAGGTGGCCTAGTGGTTAAGGCATTGCAATTGGATCCCAGAGGTTCTGAGTCAAGGCCCCACTCCCACAGACTGCCACTCTGGGTCCTTTAGCAAGACCCTTAACCCCATACTGCTGCCGCACAATGGCAGCCCACTGACCCCCAAAGGAATGTGTTAAATGCAGAGTGTATTTTGTTGCGCCTGTTTTCTGAGAAGGTTGCAAGTACCCAGTTCAATCATAACAGCCTGCACTCTGGGTTCCTGAGCAAGACGCTTAACCCCACAATGCTCCCTGGGTGTCAAAAATGGCAGCCCACTGCTCCCCAAGGGGATGGGTCAAAATGCAGAGAGGGAATTTCATTGCTTTCTACTTCTGACAATGTTATGACAATAAAGTTCAATTCTATTCGGTTATGTTTCTATCCTATTTCTAATGACAATAAAAAGTTTAATTCTATTGGCTTAGAAATTCCCAGACAATTACCTTTATTCAACTGAGAATCGTTTGCAAAACTTGAAAGCTGATCTTCACAGACACTTTATCCAAACCAACTTAGCTTTAGGTATTTTGAAGAATGGGCAAAGTACAAAACTGGTAGTCATATTCAAAAGAGCTTCAGCTGTCATTATAGCAGCAAAGTTTTGACCCAAGGGTGACATTTGCTGACATTATTAAGATTATAAACAATTTTTGATCTTGTGTTTTACATGTATAGTTATTTAGACTGCTCTATCATCTCATGAATACAATGAATACTTCATTGTATTCATGAAATACAATGAAGTTTAAATACTCCTGCAAGGAACTGTATGTGATCAATATGAAGAATAATTTTCCATAATCTAATCTGTGGATAATATGGAAGTTTCAGAAATCCAAGAAAGGAAAAAGCAGGTCGACCTGGACATTACTGGAAAATGATAAACAACACAAGGAGATGCCTGGATTAACAGACTTCCACCAGCCCACACAGAAACACACTCACATTGTGTATTGACACACGGGGAGGGTGTCAGTATGTATTGAACGGCGGGCAGTAAGTGAACCCTCCTCTCCCACCCATTCCCTTCTCCATCTCCACTCTCTATTGGATATCAGTCCCTTCTCCTCTAATCATTTCCTTCCTTTTGGCCTTCTCTTCTTTCTAATGCAATTATCTCTCATCCATCCATTCCTTTCCCTCTCCTTCCCCTCTGTCCTTCTCTACAATGTACGGCGTGCCGCTTCACATTGTAAAATGGCTTTATTCCTTCTTTTTCCTCTTCTTTATTTGTGATGTTCTGGGAAACAACACTGTGTCTACATTTGTCAGCTTTACTTACCGTTCCTCCATGTTTGTTCTTACCTGGCGCTCTCCTTTGTTTTGATCTTTAGCAATCAGTCGCCCGTATCCTCAGTGTGTGACAACAAGATTCTCATTAATCAATATCATTCTCCAAATGTGATAACATTCTTCTCTGAGCCGCTGCAATATGTCTAAGAGAAAAATGCATTATACCTCTGAGCAAATGCATGAGTTAGAAAAATAACCACCAATTTATCATCAAAGATTTTGAAGCAAGGAAATCTAAAAAAGTATGAGTATAGGCTGAATTGTTTCAGGTAACCTTGTTCTTGTTTACCCCTATTCCACCAACATGTCGATGTTCATATATACATCTCTTTTCCTCTAAGACAATTAAATCAATTTGAAGTTTTATTTACTGATGTTTTTTCACTGAATTTTTGCCTTGTTTTTAGGCCTGTTAGGTTGCCTTATGTTACTATGCAAACTCACAGAAAGTGCTAATTACCAGAGCTGTGTTGTAGCCAAGGACTGCTGTTAATTGGCATTGTACCTAGCTGCAATGTTTGTAATTGCAATTAAGTTATTTAAGGATACTCCTCTACTCTGCTTCATAATTAGCTAAAGTTATTTAGAAGACACCCTGTAGTTTGGAAGCACAGAGATAAAGTTAGGGTTAGCTGTGATAAGCAGCATGATAAATAATGAATTGTACAGAATGGGAAAACAAATGTCTATAGAATGCACATCAACTAAGATCACTTTCTTGGCCTCAGGCTATGATACTGTTAGCGCTTTCCTCTCACTGTTAGGTTTCTGCAGATTCCTTTCATATCCAGCTACTGTAGGTCACATGGTCTCACCTTTTGAAGCCGTGGGTGAAAACTATTATTCTTGGTATATTGCTTTATTTTCAAATTAGAATTCAAGTTTAAAATGTATTAATTACTGTAAGCTAAAACATAAATGTTTTATGTTATTTATTGTTTTTTTTTTTTTTTTTTTTTTTTTTTTGCTTCCTGCTCATGTTATTGTCTTATACTCCTCCTAATGAGTTTCATTTTCACAGTTTTGTGGGTCAGTACCAGTTTGATAGACATTTTGTGTTTCCCTTCTGTTCTATACAATATTTAGTTTTCCATCCACATCACAATCATTCACTTGTGTTTGTCACAAAACAGGAAACAATTGAGCTTCAAAGAAAATATCATTAGTTTTTGTATGGTGTAATGTTTTTCCTACTGTTTTACTGGGCATGTTGTTAAAATGTTGTGCTTTGACTGAACCCAAACAAGTACCTTGATTATGGATGCTAATAGCAAGCTGTGCCAGCCAAGAGTTTCCCTGAAATCTCTTTGGCATTACATTAAACAAAAAGTTATCCCCTCCCTCAGAGTTATTAGCTTGATATTCCGTTCAGCACCCCAAGACTTCATTTCTCGTGTTAGGCTTATAACTAAACAGAAAATGATTACAGTGGAGGAGGAGGAGGAGGAGGGAGCGTAGAGAGAGAGCGATATTTCTCAGTGAGCGCATTGGTAGACAACCACCTTTCCTCGCAAATTTGTGAGCCTCTCTTCCTGCGTGCCCCGCGCACGGCGCTCTGCCGGAAACAGATGGTTCCCGGAATGTCCTCGAGCAGAGTTCTGAGGAGCCGCGAGAGGCCCGAGAGGCGCGTGAAGGAGGGGAGGGGCGCGCGGTGTCTCACCGACAACTTCACTTTATCCGCATGTCCCTGCAGCTCCCCGCCTTCCTGCCCTATAGGATTATATAACGGCTAAATATTATGAGAACATAAGAAAGAGCTTCTAAATGACAGAAAAAATGGGGCTTCATTTGATTTGCTATTCAATTTACATATTTATTAATAAAAGTTAGCTGTTATATAGAGGTTAACTCCTACTCTTCACTGTGCTGTGCAAACAGGGTTTGTTGTAAAAGGTTAAACGCTAGAAACATTGATAATGTGTTTTATATCGCATTTTGCTTCAGAACCTCTTTATAGCATCAATCAGTGCTGATAAAAAGATCATATACCTGAGAGCAAAACAAGCCTTTGATAAACTGTTTTTGTTGTTCTTTCACTTCAATCCATCCATCCATCCATCCATCCAGCCTTCCAGATTGTTTTATAAGTAACAGGTCACTTGCCACATTTTAAAGTATATTGAATTAAAAAGGTAAAATGTTTGATGGCATAACTGATATATATTCTTCATTGCTTGCTTGAAATCTTTCTAAAGTTCAGAGAGCTGATTCTCAAAAGGAATAAACATGCTTAATGTAAGTCCAATATATTTAACAGCAATGTGCAATGTGTACAGCTGCATCTTTAGCCCAAGTTTAAAGCATCTTAACCTAGGAAGTACATAGAACAGAGGGTGTAGTAAAAACTACTAAAATACATTTTCAAGTGTTAAATGTTAACCAATAGAACTTCTTTAAGTTAAATGCCAGCTTACTGTTTTGTTGATACTGGATTAAATAATGGTTACATTGTAACATCGGAACAATTCTAATAAAAATCCCACCTTCATCAGTTGATTGAACTTAAATGTTTAAGTCAACTTGCTGTTATGGAGCAGATAACAGTGGAAATCATATTTTATTTGTTGAAATATAAGCACACTACACAAGAACACTTAGTTAAATCATTGTTAAAGAAAAGAATTGACATTAGATGTGAAGGTGATGCAGAAAGAATTAAACTTTGTATATAGTTTAACTACTTTAGCAACAGTGCTAATGCTAATGAAAACAAAATAAGTTCCTTAGCCCTGAGGGAATGGATGCCTTTGAAAATAGCCCAACTTGGTTGTCAAGTTAAAAGGTTTAAATGCCAACTTAATATGTGTTGAATGTTAACATTTCAGAAATCTATGTGACTTATTCTCAAACCATTATTTGTTTTTTCTGTCTAAAAGTAGTAAACATAATAATGTGTTCATAATAACACTGTGAAGTTGGTTTGTAATCATAATTCTACAGAAAATAGCCAAGAAAAAAAAAACTATTATTAAGAAATTAAGCTACAGTTTAATGAATTAAAGCATTGCAATGGTGAAGATGTCACCTTATATGTCTGGCATTTATCAGTTTAAGTGTGTAGAGATTATATTTACAAAGTTCATTCTGGACTGAGAAAATGATGGGCCCAGGGTCGTTAAAAAAACTGTCAATTAAATTAAAAATTTTTTGTACTTTCAATAATTGATCAATTGTAAATAGGTAATTGTCTAAGGTTTCCAATAATTAAGCCAAGATGAGACATATTTGGAAAGTCAGACTTAATTAATAACGGTCAATCTGAATTTGTTGATAATTTTTCAAACCTGGAGAAAAAGGATTCATTTTACTTAGTGCTTTATTTCATCTATTATACTAATCTATTACTCAAAATTTTAGAAAATAAATATCCAGTGTGAAATGTATACCTATTGTACCAGTTTCTTTAGTAAACTTCTAATGATTTGCTTCGTCATAGGCTGTCAGTGAATTCAGAACCATGGAGAGTGACAGAATCCCTACTTCACAGAATTGGTATTAGAAACCAAAAACCTTTGCATAAACTAAAATAAATCCATAGCTCACAGACTCAGGACTGTGTTAAAGCAACAGACTGACATGCGCTCATTCCAATTAGCCAGCTGTAAGCCTCAACCCATCTCTGCCTGACTCCTCACGTGTTCCTAAACCCAATACTTTGATCCTGACTCCCCGGCACTTGACGATCCAGGCTCCCTTTTGTTACACAGCTTCAACGCCGGGGCTAATCTCGCTGACCCGATGCAACCTTGGCCACCCACTTCCCTCGGCCTTGGGCTTGGCTCATCGCCGCCCCGGACACAGAACGTTTCCCGGGAGAGACAAAGAGTCTGCCTGATCGTTTCATCAAACGCCCGTCCCCGCGCTGCTGCTGGAGCGTGCGCACACCGCCGCCGACCTCCCCACGCGTCCCAACAGCAGCGGGGATGAGAGGGGAAGTCGATGCAACAGCGCCAGCCAAGTCAATGATCCATAAACAAGAGCCAATTGGCGAGCGGGTAATGAGGGACTTCATTTGAACTTTATGTAAACAGCGGGTTTGACGGCGTGGAGGTTGTAACCTTGATGGATGGACAGCTTAAGTTGGAAATAATGTCAGATTTCTACAGAGATTAGTGTTATTGTTGTTCCATTTGATTAAAAATGACGAACAGCTTTATGAGGAGATAGATATGCCCAATTTTAAAACAAAAGCGTCTAGTCTCATAAGAAACACGCGCACACAAACACTAAAGTCAAGAGTAGAGAGAAACAGAGAGAAGCACCTTTCACCACCCCTCTCTTTCCCCCTGTATCTCTCCTTTTCACCCCCCTCACCCCCTACACCTCCCAACTCTTTCTCTCCAGAAAGAAAAAAAAGGCAAGGAGGCGCGACTCGCAGGGCCGCACATAGCTGATCAATATTCGATTTAGTTGCTAATTTAGGGCCTTTCTATAGCTGTCATCCCGTGATGTATGAGTCCTAACCCGAGGTCGCCGCGGAAAAGAAGAAGAAAAAAAAAAAAAAGAAAAAAAAAATCAAACACCAGTCAACTTTTCACTTAACAATAGAGCGACTTGAATATTATTTATGGGCGAAAGACCCACTTTATGGGTGAATTGCTCCTATCGCTGGTGGGAATGATGAAGCGCCTTGTAAGTGCACGCCACACAGGCTCTGACACCGGCGTAAACAGACGTGCAGGCAGGCGAGAGAAAAAAAATGCTGCTTTTAAACTAGGTACAAACAGAGGGAAATATTCATGTTAGTACAGGTTAATATTTCAGTCTGCAAAGAACACATTAGATTAATGATGCTTGGTGTGATGAAAGTTGATCCATTATATATATATATATATATATATATATATATATATATATATATATATATATATATATATATATATATAATAGATATACTATTTGTCCCGAAGATTAATATTATGTGTTATGGAACTAATTGTTTTTGTGCTCCCATCAAATTTGAATGCTGCTGCTTTATTTTGCCACCTAATCTCTTCCCGATCGATCACTGTACTAAGGATGTTATCAATAATTTGGAAGCTTGATTAACTTCAACGTTTCCATAACAATGTGAGCCCGTTCATCCTCTCCTGAATTTTTAATTAACGCTTGCCTAATTAGTTCAAGATCGTTTGAGAGCGAGATACTTTGTTTTAAAGAGGAGGAGTAGAGGGGGGAGGAAATTAACATAAAAATCTCTGCTGATAAATTGATATATTATGAGGAAAGAAATGTTGTAGGAATTTCTAAGCGGAACGACTCATAAACAGACATCCATCAAGATGGGACAGCCTAAGACAACGTATAATTCTTTGGCAGTATAATTTAATTATTTAATGACTATACGATTCTAATTTCTTCAAATAATGAGGATATACATTCTTTCTGCCTGAATCATCCAGAGACGATCAGAGCGATTTATAACATACGGCATAAACAGGAAACCAATTTCCTCAGGTGACAAACTAGTCCAAGGAACAGACAGCGTGCATAGTTTCCACACTCTGAGGGCCTTAAACTAGCTCAGATGTGTTACAGCCTGTTTAAAGAAAAGGGAGTTAACACTTCTGAAGTACTAAAGGCATAAATCTGTAGAAACTTAGGCAGTTATCAAAGACAATATGTGAATACTGATTGAAATTTCTGAGTATTCTTGTGGCGATTGATCCTTAAATGGAAGTAGTAGGCTGCATGTAAACCACTGAATGAATAAAAGCCATTTTAATTAGAGTGATTAGTTAAGGAATCAATGAGCTGGCACTAGCAGAGCTCACATAGAGACCAGGGATCAGCTAATGGAGCAAGAAAACACTAAAGTGAGCATTTACAAACAGGCTTTTGCTTGTTTTTTCTTTTTTGTCTTGATCATGTAGGTACAACTTTTCTATTTCTGAATGCTTCAGATACTGGAAAACAATTAAGGTCCCCAAAAGTAAATAAATAAATATATTCTGCAGTACCTTTGTGATTCAGAATTCTAGTGTCAAGAAAAAGTCATTCTAGAACTCTGTTTTTGTCATGTTAAACCTCAAAGTTTTATTGAGAAATATAATCATATATCAACATAAAGTATGGAGTAGACAGAAAATTATATATATTTTTTTTACAAATATAAATCTGAAAAGTGTGGCAGAAATGTGTCACAAGTACCCCTGAACTTTGCCTGCAATTACATCAATGCCTATATCTGTTCTATAGATCTGCAATAGTTTTGGCCTTTCTTTTGGTTGTTATGGTCATTAAGTGACCATAATGATGTTTAGCTGAGTTAAGCGCTCATAATGCACATATAAGACACACACACACACAAATCACAAACACTTTTAGAAAAAGTGAACATAAAAATCCTAATAAATCCTCAAAAATATAAAGACTTTATGTGAAGAATAATTAGAAATATTAATCATTTCAAGAAGAGTTTTGAACAGTTGTAGAAGATTTAAAGTTTAGACAGAATTTCCCACCTTACCACAGGTTCTTAGTCAGATTTAAGTCTGGAATAACACACAGATACTGCATGTATGAATGTAAAACATCTCAAGGCAGGTTTGACCATATGTTTAGGGTCTTTGCATTGCTGTAAGTTGAACCTCCATGTTAGTCATAAGTCTTGCATCTCCTGAAAAGTTTTTGATTAAGTACAAGGGTGTTTCCTTGTCTTTATCTGTATTGCCTTCTTCATAGTTTGGTCTTTCCCCGTAGTCAGATCACTTTCACACAACTTCATCCCAGACACTTCTGTTCCTTGCTGTAAGTGATACCTTTCATTCACTGATGCTGGCTAAGCAGCTGTATCATTACTGACTCTGAATTAGATGGTGTTTTGGTGTCTGTTGTTTGCACTGGATTTTATTTGGGGTTATTCCTGTAAATTAATGAAAAAAGAATGCAAACATGACATAAAAAAATAGATACATTTATGTTTCAGGTTATAGAAATAAAAGGGTGTGAAAACTTTTGAATCAAGCCTCCCAATGAGCCCTAACTTCTTCTTTCCTTTTCTATAGAGGTCATACTCTGATCCTGTGTATTAAGGGGTTCTCTTTGCATATAAACTATAGTATAAGGAGAGTGGGAGTTTGTATTGGCTGCTGCCAGCTGCCATGCAGCCTCCAGCTTGTTTAGTTGAAAGTGAGAGTGTGATTTCCCCAGACCCTGCTCTCTGGGGATGCCCCCCCCCCCCCCCCCCCCCGCCGCCATCTCACTGCAACCCCACTGGTTAAACGGACAGGTCATTGATACATACACACACACACACTGAATCACACACGCGCTCTCCGCCCGCCGTTCAATCTACTCTACTTAGATGGGCCCCCACTGGCGCATAAAGGCCACATTTCCCTGGTCATTACTGGTGAGTCACAGTGAATATCTCACCTCACTGTATACACAATAATCAAATCAAACCTGGGATTACTATCATTAGAAATACTGCAGGAGGCAAATCATAAGGAAGCAACCCCACGAGTAATAGCTTGCGCTGCCAAAGAGAGTTGTAATAGTAAATCTGATTCTACCCTTCAAAGCGCATGGTGTAATGAGCACCAGGCATTGTTTAAATGACTAAAATGAAATTGATGCCGATTCACCAACCATGAATGACAGCTCCTATGAAGACGTGCACTGGGAATGAAATATGAACAGGAAAGGGGGCGGAGGGGTGGTTGTGTGTGTCAGGATGTGTGGATGATGCTGCTGGTGGTGATAGCCCCATGAATGGGGTGTTTAACAGTCGTATTAATAATCGCCGTGATCTATGAGCTCGTCTGGTGTCAGCGGCCCATTAGAGACACCGAGACTTTGTGTTCTCCACATCCCGTTTCCTCCCCCTCGCCAGTGTCAGACCCCCCTAAAATAATTGTGTGTTAATAGTTGAAGGGTAGGGAGGGGGGATTAGAGTCAAGGGCAGGAGAGGAGGGATTATAAAGGAGACGGGTCATTGTTAACAGAAGAGATGATTAGGTGCGATGACTGACCCTTTGCCAGAAACAGAAAATGTGTGGTAATAGAGTTCAACTGCTGTAAAGGAATTAAGAAAAGATTTGTACAGACAAAGGAGATAGCAAACACATAAAGGCTCATTCCTGTAGGATAATGTGAAACCATAAAGTAGCCTAAACTGTTTAAAGGTGTTAATCTGTGTGAAATGAGGTGAGGGGAAACTGGAGCAGACTGGCAGGTCTCTTCTGACCCCTCTGCAACTCTCCTGCATCTACTTCCCTTGTTCTTCATTTCCTCTCCACTTCCAAACCATTCTTCCCACCAATCCCATATACAAAACAGAGTTGCCTGCCATTGACGGGAACCTTGAGGCCTTCGACAAGCAGAGGAGCAAGTCATACCCAGCTGTGAAGAAGTAAGAAAGAGAATAAGGTAGAAAAGAGAGAGGAAGGGAGAGGGAGCGGGGGTGAGGAGATTGGAGCGTTTCTAATTTAAATAAACCCGTCGGCAGACTGAAACTGGCAGCAAGCTTCCCCTTTGCTCACATGAAGAAAAGGAAAAAGGGGGAAATAAAGAGGTGGCAAAAGGAAAGCAGAAATAGAGAGATGGAGATAGAGATGTCTCCATGTGGGTTTAGCTATTCGCACGGGAGAGTTAGAGGCCAGAGGATGGAGAATGGAGGAATATAGAGATTGAAGTGGAATAAGATGGGGACCTAGATAGAGGGGAAAGAGAGGGGACACACACAATGGAGTGAAAACACTGACAAGATACACAGGTTAAGTAAGGAGAGAATAGGAAAGAGCTGGGAAAGTTAGGTAATGGAGAATTTTAAGTGTGAAGAGATGGGAGGTGCAATCCATCTGGGGTTAAGACTTCATCCATCCTCGGCTGGAAACAAAGAGAAAAGAAGAAGAAGAAAGAATTGAGGATCACGCAGCTCCGGGTCTGATCAGTCTCCCCTAAATAAAACCTAACCAAAGTTTTTTGGATGGCTCTCAGTAGCCAATCTGCCCAGGCCTCCACAGTCTTCTTCGTCACACTGTCTCCCCCTGTCTGTCCCGGTGGCTCGTCACAGCAGCTGGCTGCTTAATCGGCTGCCGTGAGGACAGGGGCTTCAGCAATGAGAGATTTCACCACTGCTGCACATTTAATTCTCAATAGTTTTTCATAGATAGTTAACTAACCTAATAAAACCTAACCCTTCAGTGCATATTATTTAACAATATTAGCTAAATCTTTAATTCTTTATATTTGCAATTATATTAGTTCCTTTTTGTATTTGATTGTACAGCTAAAAGCATACAACTGATTTATTCTGGGAAATGGAATTGCTACAGTATGAAAATTTGGATAAGGCAAAAATGCAGATAGTAATAATACTAAAACAACAAGATAAGAGTAAAAATATGTGTATAATGCTGGCAAAACTAGAGGAAGGAAGCTTTGTAGCAGTTTGTAGCACTCTTTTGTGAAGAAAGCAGTTCTAAGAATTTACTCAATGTTATGAGGAGATTTTGAGAACCTGCTGCAGCTTAGAAGCAGACGTAGGACAGAGGACACTCTAGTGACCTTCTCAGCTCACCTCTTTTCTTTTATGCAACAGATTTTCACATGTATTCCTCCTTCTGACTCAACTTGCATATAGACTTAAGTGATATCCCATTCAAGAACAGGGCCAATACTATTACCATCATTAAAAGATATGGAGCGGATAAAGGGAAATACAGCGAATAAAATATTTATTATTCTTCATTCTTCACAATGAGCATATTTCTAAAGACGCTTACAACTCAAGTTATACATACATGAAAATAAACCAAAACAAAAAGTTTCAAAACTGAAGTTCTGTCAAATTAAGTAAAACTATGCAAGGAAAATGTACTGAACATGTTTACTTAAATGTATTACATACTTTACTGTATATACAAGCCTTCGGTGGTAATAGAGCCTTAAGTCTCATAGTGCTCAGTTGTTATTTTGGCCCATTTTTTCTCACAAACAGTCTTCAAATTTAAAGTTCTGCAGGAGATCTTCTATTAACTTAGATTTTTATTTTTTTCAATGTTTTTCCAATGTTTGGTTTGGTCATTCTAGCCAGCTTTATTTTCTTTTTTTTGTGTTTGGAACCACTGTTTTGGTGAAATGTCCACCCTAATTTCCTTCTCACCATTCTGGTAGATGGCAGCAGAATTTTCCTAAGCATGCACTGGTGTATTTTGTAATTTATCCTCCCATCAGTTATATGCAGTTTGTCAGTACCAAGTGCAGAAAAAAAGCCCAGACCATGATGTTCCCTCCAAATTTCACTGTCAGCTTTTTGGAGTGATGTAAATTACCTAGTTAAACAAGCTTCAACATGCTTTTTCTTCCAAAATGATACTTGTGTAGTGATTGTGGATACAGGCCATGGCCATTGAGTGGGTTGCTTATTGTTTTCCTTAAAACAATAAACAATTAACTCCAGAGCTTAATTACTTAAGCTTTCCACAGGTGGTCCTTGGACAACTCCACTGATAACTATTCTCCATCTTCTGTCAGTTCGGACATTTGGAGACGCTTCTGTAATCAAACAGCCATCAGAATGTTTTGCAACAATAAGATTGGGAAGATCATGAGAAATTTGTTTGTCATCATGAGATGTTCCTTGAAGGAAAACTTGGTAAGGATACATTTTATGGGCCCTCAGTTTGGACTGCTGCTATTCATCTGCACTGATGTTATCTATGTTTTTTTCACATTATAGCACATGACTATATCTCTGTTTTAGGGTATTTATATGTATGGATAAATTGGGCTGACTCGGGACAAGCATGTAAAGAAAATGGATGGATGGATGGATGGATGGATAAATTGGGCTGTTACCTTCACCTGCTAAATTTTCATGTCAGTTGCACCTTTAGAAATATGTTTACTTTGATATATGGTGACATGTTTAAAATTTCTTTTATATCTTTCTATACCTTGGTGTTTACTTAGACAACAGTCAGAGCAGGCTGTACTTATTGGGGAAGCTTATGTCCTTCAGTGTTTGCAGCAAGATGTATATCTTCTATGAATCTGCAATGGAGAGTACAATTGCTTCGCCCAACATCTGTTGGGGTAACAGCCTCAGAGTAAATGATTAAAAACACAATATTATTATCGGCACAATAAGCCGATAATAACAGATCAGGTCTATTCTGGGAACTCCTCTAGAACCTCTGGAAAGGATCCTTACAAAATAAAATGAAAAACCTAATGACAATTACATCATCTTTCAGATTAGACCGTGTTACAGCATCTCTTTAGTCGGAAGCTTTCCCAGACTTTCTGTAGGACCCACCACTACAGTTGATCTTTCTTACCTAAAGCCAACAGAACTATAAAAATTTGTTAGGGGAAAAAATACTATAATACACTGAAAAAATAATGCAACTGTTTTTGGCATTTACTTAATCATATTTAGTCACTTTAACACAATTTTCTCATGTTAGCAGGATTGTGTTAAAGTAAATGCCAAAAGTGGTTGCATTGATTTGGCGTGTACAAGTTAAAACATCCAATTTTCTGTGGTATAATAAAGTATTATGAGTTGAATTGAATTCTTAATCCATGCAGTACCAAATGATGTTGGGCCAAGCTAGAAAAGCTTCAGCTCACCTGGGAAGGCTGTCCACAAGTTTTATGCTCATATTAAGGGACATTTTTGACTATTCCTTCAAATTTACATTTGTGAGTTTGAATGAGAAGCCCTTACTCGCTGCCTTCACTCTTATTCATCCACATGTTGTTCTTGTGGGTTAAGATCAGGACAATCAAGCTCAACTACAACAAACTCTCACCCATGTCTTCATAGACACGGGCTTAGTGTTCTGGTTAACAGTAAGATGGAAAGAAGAAGAAGAGAGCTCCAAATGCTTCCACAGCTTTGAGATGTTCTACAGTATCACTAATGTCCTCATCTTTTCACAGCGCTGAGAGAAGATCATAATGGAGTGATGCTTACTTCACTTACTTCAGAAATTGCTACTTTTGTCCGTCTTGTTTTATGACTTGTGGTGTTTCTTCAACCCAGTACTGTAAATAGATCAGAGATTTGTCCTCTGAGGTGTTTAAAGCTCTCCACTCTCTACAGAAGCTGATCCTGAGGGTTGTAACCTGCAGAAGTCAATGATCATCAGCTTCATTTTATCCACACTGAGCACCAGGTCTCTATCTCTGCAGCAGCCATTTGGCTTTCCTGCCTTTATATCTTTCTCATGGATTGGTCCCGTCATTCTGTCATCTGCAACTATAATGATCCCATGCTCAGCATGATGAGGTTGGAGACGTAAATGTAAGATTTAAATAAACACATTCTTTTTAGTCAATGAACTTACAATGATATAAAAAATCTTTTATTTAATTTAAAACAGGTAAATATTTGAAATTCAAAAAGACAAAATTATTTAAGCTAATCTAAGCCCTCTCACCTATTTTCCACAAATGCATCCTTTAATTTAAATCATAGCATGCAGTAAAGACTACAAATGACTAGAACGATATTAGTGCACAAAGAGAAGTACACGGCAGTGAATGAGCTGAGCTCCTCCAAGCTGGTCTGCTACCAGCCAGGGTTGATCATCTGACTTGGGCTGGAGCGGAGCTTGGCCTGTGGAGCTTGGTTTGGGCCTCTGGTAGATGGAGATTGGTGCTCCTTAAGATTAAGCTGTTGTCAGTCTGGCCAGCTGCCTCCACTTCCAATCAGCACCAATTAGAAGTTCCACACAGGGATGTTAAGGACTCAGGAAAGGCCTTGGGCGTAACATCACCATATTGCATCTTCTTTTTGATCCACTTCTCTAGCTGTAACAATTTGGTCACCTTTATCACATCTGATTGAGCTTTCAAACCAACTCTAAAGGAACAAATTTTCCCCTGCTCACTAATATATTCCAACCGCTAGCATGTGAGAAAAACCTATGAATGGTTATATTGTTATAGCTGATTGGTTTATGTACTGATTATGCAAGTAAAGCTTTTAAGAGTGTATTCACCCAGGTCCGTGACAAAGGCCAATAATAGAGAAAAACTAGCTAGTCTGCTAGTGTCCTAATATATTTAAAAAAAAAGGACCACAATGAAAAAAGGGAAAGCTATTTCCAAGAGTTCCTCATTTAATCTTGGTAGGTGAATCGAAGGAGAAAAAAGGCTATCTACTAACAAACATGCGACAAAACAAAATTGAACAGTTCAAAACACCTCAGAAAATGAAAGAAATTATTACATTAACATTACCTTAGCTCGCTGTTAACTTTCCTTTTAGGCTTTTAAATATTTTCATGGTCGATGTATATGCTTATGGTGGCGCCTGGAGGCAGCGACCAGATACAGCTAAAAACTCTAAATAATGTCACAGACTCCTCATCAAACTGACCTTATCAATGGGATTCCTTTTGTTTTTTGTTTTATTTGTTTTTTGCGCCATGTTTTTTCTCCCGCAATGTTTACATTTAATCACTGCTGCACTTCAAGAAAATGGAAATGTCATGAGAGCTGTAAAAAGCTAAATTTTGTTTTGTATGCACTCTGTGTTTAAAAAAAATGACAATAAATGTTGTCTCAGTCTAAATATCTAGGAGTATTCACACAACTTTAGCTTTTCCACATCTTCTGATGTTGCAGTCTTCTTCCATTCTGATATAGGTTAATTTACTCCTGCATAGGGTGGCCATTTTGACAACACCAAAAAAAGGAGGACACTTTTCAAAAAACATTAAAACTAGGATAAAAACATAATATCAAACCTATAACATAGTAGGGCACCGTTGTACTCACCAAAGATGTGAAGATCTAGTTCTTATATTTGTGTCCCTTCCTGGCTGCTTCCAATAGTTTCTTATTCGAGAGAAAAATCCTGTACATGTCTGTGCACTCCAGTGTAAAGTTGACACAAATTTGTAGCTCTGCCTTGACACTTTCCACATCGAGACGATTTCTCTCATTTCTCCATGCTGAGGACATCATTGAAAAGACGCGCTCTGTATGTGCATTGCTGCATGGAATGGAGAAGATGTAGGCACTGACTTTTCTTAGGTTTACCAGTGGAACATCAGCTTTGGCAAATAGTTTCAGATATCGCTCCTCACTGTGGCAACCTTCCACTTCTGGGGAGCTGAGAATAGCTTCCACCATGCCATATTCCTCATACAGTCCATCCATATTGATGTTTTTCAGTTTGCATGCCTGGACTGCATCACTGTACTCTTCATAGGACACAGCAGTTGTAAGGCTGAGCTTTGTCATTTTGCTGTGAAAGCTGGTCTCAGAGAAGTCATACCTCTCACTCAAATATTTCAGTGCTCTTTCATAGAACTGACTAAAATCAGCTTCACATTTTGTTGTCAAATAAGGTGTTAGTTGTTTAAGTCTGGTGTTTACAGCAAAGCCAAAAAAATGGTCCTTCAGCCTCCTCTCAAGTTTCGCTTTAAGTTCAGTCATCACTTTAAAGACTGAGGTTATGCTGAATGATTTGGCCTCTAGTGCTTCAATACAGTCTGAGAACACCTTAAGAATGTGACTGAGGAAAAGGAAGTACATCTCAGAAACTTCAGTGCTCTCCTCTGCAAAGCACCTCCACAAAATCCTAGGACATTCTTCTTCACCCAGGCTCTGAAAGTAGCTGTTCAGAGGTTTCCAACACTTTAGCATTCGGTCGATGGCCGGCAGCAGAGACAGCCACCTTGTGATGACGTGCCGCAGCAGGTTGCACTCATCCATTTCCACAAACTCACAAAACTCTTTCAGTTGCGCTGTTCTACTGGCTGAGATACTAAAATGGCTGTATACTTTTAAAACAACATTTTCAATGTCTAGATCCAAGTTGCCAGCTGCATATCTTGTTGTGTTGTGCAAAATATGTGCTAAACAGTTGGCGGCAAGCACGTCACTTTGAGCTGCTTTCAGCTTTTGATAAACACTGTTGTGTTTTCCAAAGTTCACACTTGCATTGTCTGCTGTATATGCTGACATTTTTTCCAAATCCAGACCAGATCCCTGGAGTTTTGTCATTATCTGATTTGTTATAGCTTCCGATGTCTCATTACTGTCACTGTAGAAATCGAGCAAAGCATGCTGCACGCCATCCTTAAAGTGGAAATATCTCAATAGGATGGGGAAACACTTGATCGTACCTTTGTTTGATGCATCAGTCGCCAGTGAATAATGCAGATCATTTTCTTTTATGTAGTCCAAATGCGCCTGGATGGAGTAAGGCGCCAGAACATTTACACACAAAGCTTTAGCTTTCGTTTTTCCACAGGTTACCCCTTTGGCTATTAATGAGTCGTGGTAGATTTCTCGGTCAACTTTTACTCCACAGTCTACACTCCGGTACGATTGGTGATGCTTGACGGCGTGATACACTTTGTAAAGTTCCGCAGCTGATATTTTGTCATCCTGCGGAGATGTGGCTTCGTGGAAAAAGGAAAAAAGTGAAGAGGTTCCAGCACTTCGATTGTTGCTCCTGTGCTTGTCTGTGCTAGCATGTCGATCGATGGCCCCTTTGCCTTTACTGCTCACATCCACATCACATCGACACAGCGTACAATATGCATGAGAATCATCCTTCCTGCTTTTGGATATAAATCCATAGTCTTTGGTCCATTCAGGATTAAATGTTGTCTTCCGTTTAGGCATTTTTGCGGTCTGCAGGTGCGCTCGGTTCTGGCGGACTACCAGCTGCTGAGCTGACGTCAGCACGTCCACATCGCTGATTTATTTAAAAATTTCATCCAATTATCTGCCACAACCTCGCGATCCATGAGGGATATGCATGTCAGAAAACGGATGGATTGATGGAAGCTGCCACAGTGGATTATGATGGAATTATTTTTTTTATTTAAGTGTATAGAATTTTTAGAATTTGCTCCTAAATATGTATACCTTTTACAAATGGGCATTAAATTAGAGTTCCTCATTCCTGTATAAAACCTGTGAACGCTTAATTTAATCTGACATATTAAAAAAATCCCCATCATCATCCAGCAGATGTTCAGTTTCTGCCCAAATATTTTCTTTCTGTTGTGGATTTTTGTAACAGGGATAACTAGGATCATACATAGTTTTTATGAACTCTGTTTATTCTCTGCTTCCAAACTCATCATCTCTTCATCCATTCCTGCAATAACAATTTTCTTTTAAAGTTGTGAGATGCGCTCTAGAATCTCACAACTTCTTCCTGGTCTGTTGAAGCACCAATAGTCTGCATCAACTTATTTAATTAATTGCTCTTAGTTTTTGGGAATATATACGAACTATGCTCTAATTTCTAGTTACCGATCTGTTTTTACTATAATTTAATTTGACAAACCGGGTCTTCTCTACATTCTTTTTTCTGTTTGGTGTGATTGCAATAGCAGGTCTTGATCTGGACGGACCGGAGGGGAGCAAAAATAGCTCAGCTCCGTATTTTGACGGTGAAGGACGGAGAAGACGTACGTGGGCGGTGACGAGCGGAGGATGTGGAACAGCTCTCATTGATTTACATGACAGACAAGTACTCTGCACGACGTACGTGAGCGGGGCGGAGCGCTGACGGAGTATGTGGAATCTGGGGGTAAAGGAGGACAAATACACGTCCGGCTGGGTGCAGTGCCGGACGCCGGACAGTGCAATGAAAATCCGGACTGTCCGCCCTAAAGCCGGACATCTGGCCACCCTACTCCTGCATGATTTTTATAGAATACTCCATCAGGAAAAGATGGGGGGAAAAAATCTTGTTGGTTTGCAGCAAGAAGGTCCTGAGTTAAATTCCTTTTCTGGGTTTTTTCTGCACAGAGTTTGCCTGTTCTCCCTGTGCTTGCATGCATGAGTTTTCTCCTGGTACTCCGGCTTCCTGTAACAGTCAAGAAATGTGAGTTAGGTTAATTAGCTTCTCTAAACTGCCCGTAAGTGGGGCTCTGTGTGTGCATGGTTTTAAGATTATGTGTTGCCCTGTTATAGACTTGCTACAGTACCCGTCCAGGATGTACCCTGCCTTTCACACATGTAGTGCTGGAGATAGGAAGCAGCCCCACCATGAACCTGATGGATAAGTGGAAGAAGATGGATGGAAACAAACACAAAAAGAAACATCAAATGCTCCGTAGATGTTTCTTCAACTTGATTGTAGACAAGTTGAAGAAAACTTGTCTACAATCAAGAGGTGTAGATTATAGACAACTTGGAATGGAGTATATTATTGTTCATGTGAGGTACAGGGTATGTTAAATGAAAAAACAAAAAATAAAGTTGAAAAAATGTCTATAGAGCATTTGATTGTCACAAATATGGGTGATATATTAAAAACAAATTTTGGCATAATTCAACATTAGAAAAATGACTGAGATAACCATTACTCAAAACTAGTGTTGCACCGATACTGATACCAGTATCAGACGGGGCCCCGATACTGCCCTAAAATGGTGGTATCAGTATCGGCGAATACCAACAAATAGGGCACCGATACCATTTTGAGAGCCATAAGTTTATTCAACTATTGTCACTCACTCCTGGTAGGCAATAAAAAGTTTAAAGTGGATTCACTTTGTTTTAGATTTTTTCCTGCTTCACAAAGGTAGGCAGCAGCTTGACAAAGCCATGATGGCAATTATTTTACATTATTATGGTATCGGTATCGGCCGATACTGCACAGCCAGGTATCGGGTATCGGTATCGGGGCCAAAAAATGGCATCGGCGCAACACTACTCAAAACTGGAGCAAACTTGGTACCACTGGTCCCCTCCCCATATCTGACGGTCAAGTCAAGGATGAAGGATTCTGCCCAAAGAGATGACTAAGAACCCTGTGGTCACATAGACACAGTTATCATGTTCCTTGTGGTGATGGGAGAACAAACCAGAAGATCAGTGGTTTTTCAAGTTGATGAAACCAAAGTAGATTTTTTGTTCATGTATCAAATCTGGAAAAAATGTGTATTTATTAGACAAGCTTCAACTGTAAAATACGGCAGTATCAGGGAAGTTCTAGGGGGGAAACCTGAGCAGTCACACTGAAAGTAAGATGATACCAGCTCAATTTAGATTGACTGATTCTGAACATGAGATTAAATTCTCTGGACCTGAGACATAGGTGTTGATACTTATGAACACACCGAAGCACATTGTGAAAACAATAAAGTAGTCTGGGAATGTCACAGAGGGAGAAAGCAATAACCTGGACTTAAATCTAATTGGACATTTTTAAAATCAACTAAGAAACATCTGTTTAAATGTGCTGTCCATGCAGCCTGAGAGATCAAAGAACATGCTTCAACAAAGCCTTCAGCAAACGCTGTTAATACTTACATGTCCTCATATAGGTTTATTTTATAAAAAGGCTTAAATACAAAAAATAGATAAAAGAACAAATTAACATAAAGCAGATAATAGACACAATCTGAAAGTAATAACTTTAACAAATGGAAAAGTATCTAAGAAAGCTCTCAAACAGAACCTGGGATGGTCAACATTCATCAAACAACTGTGGGTCCAATTATCAACACAAGGCAGCTAAAATATATATTCATTACTTTCAAACTATGTTATCTGTGCCATTGTTAAAACTAATCAAAATAATAGCAACAACTTGTTTATAGAGTTTACAAGTTTTTAATGAAGGTTAGAGCAAAATCCTTAAATTTCCCTATGAACACTTACTTGACTGATAATGGGTTTAAAAAAGCCAACAAAACCTAAATTAGACTTAGACAGACTTTGTCATTTTGTTTACACAAGTGTGAAACAAACAAAAAAAAAAACATTTCATTTGGAACAGCTGTCTGGACAATTTCATCTTTTTTTATGTGCAGCCTTAAAAAAATAGTAAAAATGACTGTAAATTTACAGGTCTAACATAAAAAAAAGAGAAATTAATGAGAAATAAAGAATGGATATCAAGTCAAAGACTGCATGAAAATGTTATTTTTAATCAACAGTCAGGCACATGTGGGTTGACTCAAGACTTTTGCACAGCTGTTTTTTAAGTAGAAAGGGGCCTCCTGTTATAAGCATCACTTTCTTATTTATAATTTTCCATGTGTTGCCTGAAGGTCATATGGAGCCATTTATATTTTCCACAACATCACTTATCATAATCTTTGATTAAGAAGCATGCTCATATGCATATAGACCAGCTATTACGAGTTTATTTACAAGTCAGCCATAGAGTCAGAGCTTGACACGAATGTTGACAATAGATGACAGGATGCGATTACACAGTCTCCAGATTAAAGGTGTGTGTGTGTGCTTGAAGGCGCGAAACACATTCTGTGTACAGGCCCACAGGTAGGAGCAAAGTCTACAGGATAGATGGAGAGACAGGAGGAAAAGAGAGACTCCCCGACCCCCTCCTTCAAACATACACACTGAGAACTGGCTCTGGCTTTGGCTTCGCTGGAGTGGAGAACCATAAATCTTCATATAGCGGCTGTTTTGATTAATGCAGCCTAGTCGAGCTAGGGGGCTGGACCTATCCCATTACGGCCTAATGGAAGATGGAGCGGCGCTGTCTCCACCACTAGGCCCCTGTCATTTGTTCCACTTTGCAGTCCATTTGGCCGAGAGACTACAAGCCACTCCATCAAAAATATTTTCAGAGTTAATTTCCGCCCGCTTAATTCGCCTTGATTCGGATTGCGTATCGAATGGCAGGATCGATTTTCGCCTGGCGTCTAAATTAAATAAAAGAGAAGGGGGTATACTTTAAGTCTACGTTTTCTTTCTTTTCTCTTTTCCATTCCAATTTTCCACCTCTTTTCCTGCCATCCTTAACCGTGAGCCCCTCATTCTTCTTTTTACGATGCATCTCATTTCCTTCTTTCTCTCAGATTCTGACAAACACACATTCGCAGAGAGGGAGGCACAGATCTGACTGTGGTTAGTGATGAAGGAGCACCCACTGAAAGAAGAGTTTATGGATTTACCCTGCAAAGGAAACACATTTTAGGATATAAAGAAGACAGAAAGAAAAGAACTCCTTCATCAATGTGAAGCGATGTCATCTCTTGAAGATTTGGAAAACACATAGTGAAGAAGAATTGGACAGGCCTGCATGGGAAAAGTGGGGTAAATTAGGGGCATCGGGGTATAGAAGGGGTGAAAAATAATAGGGGGGCAAAGTATCAAAAAAGAAATGAAAAGAGGCAAAAAGCACAGTGACAAATTGGTCGAGTGTGTCGCAAATTCCCTTTTAGATTTAAAGCCGCGTGTAGCCTATCGTCATATCTTTCCAGAGTAATTTATTTTCTCATTTTTCTCCCTCTCCCCTCACTACCCTTCTGCCTCTCTGTGTGGATTTATCTGGTAGTCACGTGGACCGAGGAGGTGGGGGAAAAAGTCAATAAAAGTCTCTGGCGACAACTGTTTCCCCCACGGCCTCTCGTCTCCTTCTTGCATTATCCCTCTTGTTTTGCTTTCTATTTGCTTATTCAATGAAGCCGCCTTGCTCCTCCCCATTTCCTCCTTCTTCGGCTAGGTTTCCTGTATGGGATTCTCTTTTGTATCATAGGAAAACGAGCCCATACCTGCTCTTCTCTGGGGAGGCCTATTGATTTTATTCTCCCACTATCGGCAAGCTCCGCACTTTGAAATTACAAAATCAGGAAGCTGTTGGATCCAACTCCTCTATCCATCTCTGAAATGTTTGATAGGTGTTGAACATTTCATGGAGGCTTACGGGTTGAAAATGAAGGCTAAGTGATGCATAATTTGGGAAAACTGGGACCATTTCCAAATGTAAAAAGGAGTTGAAGTGAGATCATTTAATTTGGTTACACTCTGATTTACACTTGATTGTGTCTACAAGACAAATGTTAATTTAACACAAAAACAGTGTTAAGTTTACAGAATCAATCAGGACCAGATCTATTATTCCTAGTTTAATGCCCAGTCCACCGACCAGAAATAGAAAGCTTCCTACCAGCGAAGAAGAATCCGCAGCAGTGTGGCACAATCCTCTGCAATGCAGAATTTAAAAGTGAGGCTAAAGTTAAAGGTATATTTTGAGGATTTTTTGCGAATTTCTAAAAAGACCCACCCTCTCCACTTTAAAAAAAAAAAATAAAAATGCACACGCACAACCCTGTAACCCGCTCCCGAGAGGGAACGGCACTTAGACGCATACGAGAGTATCCACAAACCCATTTCTCCTTGTGCATGCTCTGTTTTAAAGTTGCTGTTTGCCTCGCTCATACAAACTTACTTTCAAAAAGAAGATTTGCAATTTTTCAACTATGTCAGACTCACCAACAGCAAGTGAAAATGAGACAAGCACGTAGGATGGCCTTATGTAAACATATCACCAGAATGATTGACAATTAGGAGGACCACTTATTTTGACGATCCACCCAGAAAAAGAAAATCCTCCACTATACCTTTAAGTAAGATAATGATCAATCTGCTACTAGCCTGGCTATGGGATTAGATACTGCAAAGGGTGGCACATGGATGACATGATTAAACCCCTTAGTCAGGATGAGAGGCCGCATCTTTGACCTGCTGCACTGCAGTTGTAGGGTAGGCTTCCTGGGGAGATTTTAATTATTTTTAATACTTCTTCCTTTTACTTTATGTCTTAACAGATACCCCCCTGTTTCCTACCTGTTCTGGATAGAATGGAAAGCACCTTAACGTAGATCTTACTGCTTATTAATCATTTTAAATGTAATTTTATAGATTACTTATTTTAGTCAATTTTGGATCTGTTTCATATGATTAAAACCCTTGACTGGATGATGGAGTATAAAATCTGATCGTTCCTTAGTCCATAAAACTAAAGTATCACTACTTTCACATCCAATTGGGTTGGAGCTTGGGTACAATAAAAATGCTGAGGATATAAGTCTGTCAGAATGCCTTCCTGCTGTGCAGTTTCTTTTTTTTTTTTTTTAGCTTAAACACTAATAGCACTGCGCCGCAGTCATAATCAGGAAAATGAAAGAGTAAAGCTGTCTTATAGTGTTGGGAGCCACCTCTTATGTTGGGGAGCGTGTGGTGTTCCTAGAAGTGCCATCACATTGTTTTTTTCTTGGATGTAAGTTTTTTTTTAATTTCATTTATTAAACGTTTCTCCAAGGTACCATTTAAATTTAATAACGCTTCAACAAATTACTTCACCTACATTTACTGGTTTCCTGGAATTAAGGGGTTGGTGAGGCTGTGGTGTTAGGGCGGAACCTTTCTTCTGTCAGGCGTTTCTTCAGGTTGGTTTTGCGGCGGATTTCAGGTCTTCCTCAAACGTCTGTCTTCACTGCTCTCGCCTGTCTCTTTATTTTTCCAGGTCAGTACATGGCAAAAACGTGCCAAAATGTTGTAACATAATTGTTTATTGTTTTGTCAGTTTATACTGTTACGTGTGTTTGCCCGTTTCTGCTGGAATTGTTAGACATTGATAGACGATATTCAGGGTAGCTGGCGGTTTTCCCGCGCCCGAGAAGTCTCGCGTGATTTCGTGAACTCCGGTTATTTCACTCGTACATGAAGGTCATGTTATTTTTGTGACTGGTACAGAATAGCAGAAAGTCTGAGAGTGAGTCTAGCCATATTTAAAGGCATGAGAAAATGTAATTTGTTTGGTGAACATAGAAATGTATTATTTAGCATTTAGTATCATTCCATGTTTGTTTGTATAATTGCTTGAACTCTTATGATTATATTGTTTATCTGTAAGTTAATAGAAGTTAAGATTTCAATGTCCAGGTCAGTTTATATGCAGCTAGATGTAATAAAAAAGGCTTATTAACTGTTAAGCAATCCTGCTAGAGTTCTGCACCTTAGTGGTACACATTTATCAGAGGCATAATAGCTCAAAAGTGACTAATAAGGAATAATAGGACAGAGTTGATTACAGCCTGGGAAAAATACTTTTCTTGATGGAAAATGTAACATAAGTGCAATTTATATATGAAAAATATTTTGTGTGATGACAAATAAAAAACGTAATAGGATGTTAAAGACTGCGCTTCGTCTCTTCACTGCTCTCGCCTGCCTCTTAATTTTTCCAGGTAATAAACATCACTGTTACACCAGTCCCACTGCTTGGGGCCTGTAACAGATTGTGGGGGCTTGTCCGGGATCAGCGCGCCGAACACGAACGGACTGCTGCTGATCCAGTGATACTGAATGCCAGGACCTTCAGCACTCCAGGTCTTCAGAGCAAGGTTTGATCCAGTGTGCGACAGAAAGGTTGGGATCACCCAGCCAGCAGGGTGCAGCACTGGTAATGCAAGCATCTGAGAACAGCAGGATGTCGTCTGATGAGAGAAAAAGACTCCTTTGGAGTATCAAGAAAAAGTTTAATCGGCTGACTGCCAGCGAGGCCCACCTCATTGCCACTTCCCTGGGTGATGTTGAAGGTCTCAGTTCTAGTCAGCTGCATCAGGATGATGAAGAAAGCTGTGTGGAATATCTGACCATCTACCTGACATGTCCGGCACTCCTGGAGCTGGAGGACCAGGGCTTACCATTAATGCAAAGGCTGGAGTGTCTCATAGACGGGCCATGGTGAGTCGTGGACAAGCATCCTTAGCAGCTGAAGCAAGCACTAATGACAGGCCATTTACCCTGCTCAACCACAAGGGGATACTGATATGCCAACATTCCTTTCACATTATGGTGATAATGAAACTCAGCCAAACCCAACCCACATGGCTGAAACTGCCCATAACCTAGAGGGATTGCAAACATTACGTGGTGGTGGTCCATTTATTTATTTGTTATATTTATTTTGGTCACTTTTCTGGTCACTTTAGTTTATTCTTTGTCAGTATTTAATAACATAACTCAGGTCTCTTAAGTTATTTTTCTTTAAAACAATTCTGTTATGGTTAAAAAAGTTGATTAAATAAAGATTTAATTAGAAGTCTGTGTTTGTGTTCTTTATTATAATTAAATCATTTAGCAATATCATAAAATGTCCAGGCAGAGCTGCACATAAAATATGGTTTCAAATTTTTTCAATAATTATCGATATCGATCAATATGCTTTTTTTTATCGATAAGCTTTTTTTCTATATCGCCCAGCCCTATGATGAAGCACTTCTTCGCCAAGTAATAAAGACCACCTCAGAGGAAAATGAGAGCAAGCGCAGACTGGGGCGTAGTTCTACGCCCCAGTCTACTCATGCCATACAACTAACACTGAGTCAAAAGAGAAAATAAAAGAAAATGTGAAAGAAAATCAACCTGAAAAAGACCTCACACTCCAAAGACTAACTACACTAGTAGAGATACTGACACAAGCTATGGAGAGTCTGAAAGCAATGATTGCTCTTAACCCAACAACTGGGCAAAGAGACCCAAAACCCCATGTAGGAAGAAAGCCCCAAATAGAAAATAAGAGCTGCCAGGAATGTGCCTCCCACTCCAACCCAAACTGTAACCACTGCTTTGCTTGTGGTGAGGAAGGACATTGTGCTGTTGGGTGCTTAAAGGAGTCTAGGCAGTCGGGAAACTGGAGATGGTCAGGGCAGAGGGACCAGCCCTGATCGAAAGACCTCAGCAGTCCCACTCAAAAGAAGGGCTCAGAGCCTACTCTGACAGAGAGACTGACGGTACTGGTTCAAGAGAGGCTATTGGGCAAGAAAACCCTAGGGGTTTAGTGGCTCCCCTAGTAGGTAGCCATTCCCTTCTGAGATGCATGATGGCTGGCTACCTGGTAATAGTGGTACTAGACATTGGAGCAGGGGTAAGTCTGGTAGACCATGCTTGGTTGAATAGGTACCTACCTGGGCAGCAGATTAGGCTTTTAAGTGAACTAATGGATGATAACCTGAATGTCAAAGCAGTCACAGGGGATTCCGTACCTTATGACGGGTGGGTAGAGGTGGTAGTTAACTTGGAAGGCAACGACAATCCAGATTTATCTATCCGTGTGCCCTTCCTGGTGAGCTGTCTTAAGATTGAAAGACCTATCGTAGGGTTCAATGTTATTCATGAGTTTATTAAGGATAATGGGGGAAACTATAAACTCATCAAGCTTATTGGTAGGGCTATAGGGATCGACATGCCATCTGTAAATGCTCTAGTAAGCTTTATCCAGACTCAAAGGTGTCCAGTAGATAACACAGCTACTTTGAAAGTGGGCTTTAAAGGGGTAACAGTCTACCCAGGTCAGGTGGCCTATATTAAATGTAGAGTCCCAGTGAGCATTAGCTCTTAAGAGTCACAAGTGTTATTTGAGCCTGAGCTAAATAATGCACACCTTGAACAACTTAGTGTCAGAGCAGGACTCTTACTGATTGAAAGGACAGACAGGCCATATGTCAAAATACCAGTGTGCAACTACTCTAAACAAAGTGTGGCCCTACCCAGTTCAACTGTTTTGGGTTCTCCGTTCGTCTCTGTCTCCGCTCTCTGGCTCTGGGTTTAGCTCTCTCCTCCCGAGGCAGGGGAACGAGCTGCTTCCTGAAAACCCTTCCACTCAGCTCTTGAAATTCACACCAAAACTTCAGCAGTTCCCTAAAAACTGAAATCTGTGCCTCCTTGAAGATGTAAGGGCTGGGCTGCTGCCGCTGCTCCAGGATGCACTGTGCCTGATCAAGAAGGATGTCTATCTGGAGACTGGGGGGCATGGAGGAGTTGATGAAGCAGATGATTATTGTGGAAATCTTCTGCTGGATGATGGCCAGATCGCTGTGCGAATGATAAAGGTCCTTGTATCTCTCTGCCTCCACCCAGAAACTAGGGCTGGGTATCACCTGGGATGCCCCGATTCAATACGATTCTCGATACATTGCTCAAAATACGATACGATTCTCGATATAGCTCGTCTCGATTTGATTTGACTCCAATATAGAGATTTATTACTTTCAAATTAATGCTCAAAGTCCATTCAATCAACAAAACCAGCCAAATATTATATTTATGTTAAATTTATTGAACACTGATATAGTAAACAGAAAAATAAAGTGGATTTGGTTCAACGCATTTAACATATTACAGAAACCAAAAATGTGCCCAGTTTTCTTGGACAGTATAGTTGGCTTATAACAACGTTTTGTACAAAAAGAAACCTACCAAATATTTATCTTCAGTTTTTTAAACATAAAGGAAAAGTGCATCTATATTGCTTTTAACAAAACATACTGAAAATCAGGAGTAACAAAGACTCTCACTAACTTATTAAAAACTTCTGGCTAAAACATCAGCACTGAAGAAAGACAGAACATAATGTCAATTTGACATTGTCAAAGAACTCTTCTTCTTCCAAAAAAAAAAAAACTAAAGTTATTACAAATGCAACTGTACTCTGTAATATTTTTGTTTAGAAACAGTAGTTGGTCAACCTGTTCTGGGTTAAGTGAACTTCTCTGTGCAGTGACTAAATCTCCTGCAGTGCTCTGAAGAGACACTTGTTGCTTCAATACACAGGTAGTTTTTTGCAAGACGTGACAGAAGTGGATATTCTGTCTGGTGCTCTTTCCACCAGTTGAGTGGATTGTCACCTGCAAGAGACATGGGAAGAGTTTTTTTGTATCGTGTCAGTTCCTCTTCAGCCCAGTCCTGTGTGGTTCTGTGTCTCGCTGCAGTATCTGTACTATATGTTTGACCTAGAAGATCTGCTAGACTGCATGTCTGCCTTGCTCTCTTTGTGGGCGGACTAGCTGCGGTGTCTTGCTTGTTGATATTCACAGAAGTGTCGTCCTTCACTGGCACCTCATTAGGCTCTTCTGTCTCAGTTTCAGGCCGTTCCTATAGAAGTAAATAATAATAAGAAAAATCAGTTATTACATCAATTAATCAATTAGTATAACATGCATCTGTGAAATGAAATTTACCATAAGTTAACAATCTGCCCTGTGTCTAACCTCCCAAATTTAACATTATGGAGGTACCCATTATAAGCATTTTTTTAAACCTAAACATATGACTATACATCTTAACAGGGTAAGAACAAAAATATTTGTCTTTAAAAATTAGTAACTTAGAGATAATTTAATCAAATACATCACCCGAAATGTTTGTTGGCTCTCTCCTGCCTCTGCAACTATCCTCATGTAGATGTCCTGACATTCATCATCAAAGAGGAAGGGAAGGGCATTGAATCTTGGATCCATAGCTTTACACACATATAAAGTCTCTCTCTGCTGATCCCTGTATCTCTTGTTCAGGTCCTCACAAATGGCTGATTTTATTTCTTTCCCTAATGCAGAATCAGATGGATTTTCTTGAAAGTCATGGAGGAGCTGAGCATGAAGTGGTGCCACAACTAATAAGGTTGGGGAGTTTTCCTCAGACATTACAAGTGTTGCTGCCTTCATGGGTTTCATGGCCTCCACTATCTCCTCAGCCGATGTTATGTCTGATTCACTGAGGGTGCAGACTTCTCTCTCTGTCTTCCTTACTTCACCGGATAGCAGAGCAGCAGATATAGCAGGTTGCTGCTCCAGGAAACGTTGCAGCATGTCATGAGTGCTGTTCTAGCTTATTACAACATCAGTTAGGAGTTTATGTTCAGGAAGCTGAAGTAGCTTTTGTTTTTGTCGCAGGACGTTGCTTGCTGCAGCGCACCACCTGAAAAAGCTGGTTATGCGCCTCACTCGCCCTAACAAACGGGCCACATCGGGAAGCTTCAGTGCGCACTGTGATGCCAGGTTAAGGGTGTTGGCAAAGCACTTAAAATGTAACATACCAGTTTGCTCAGCTGCGATGGTCATGTTAGCTGCATTGTCTGTGACAATGGCCGAGTCTTTGGCTGCTATGCCCCACTTATCCAGCGGTGTTTTCAGTAACTCCGCTATGTTTGTCCCAGTATGGCTCTCATGCATGGCTTGTGTTTGTTAAACAAACGCCTTCAGCTCCCAGTCCTCAGTAATGAAATGACATGTGATCGTCACATGTGATTCTGTGACTCGAGATGTTCACCCATCACACGTAAGGGCCACTCTTGCAGCTGAACTTAGTGAAGTTTTGACATGTTGTTTAACCTCTCCGTACTTCTCAGGCACCGCTATATCAGTAATATAGCGACGGGTTGGAATAACGTAACGTGGCTCCAGTGTATTTAGCATGTACCGAAAGCCTCTGTTTTCAACCACGCAGTAAGGATGCAAATCCAGGCAGATAAAGCGTACCAGCGAGTCGGCAATCCTGATAGCACGGGGCGAGGTAGATGGAAATTTATACGTGGTGTTGTCCAAAGTCATTTGCTTCGGGTCTACAGGTTTCTGTTGCGTCTTTGGTGCTGCTAGCTTGTCAGCATGGTGCCTCTGTAGGTGAGCCCGCAAGTTGGTTGTGTTTCCAGTGTAGCGGACTGCACCATTACAATATTTACATATGACATTCGTTTTATCGAGTCCTTGGTTCTTTTGATTGACTTTGAAATCAAAATGAGCCCAAACATCAGACTTTAGAGATGAAGGAGCTTCAACAATCCTTTCAGTCATTTCGCAAGTTCTTCCTCGCTGTGAACAGTAACAGCGTGCTGTAATAACGCCCCCTAGGGGTAGGGAGGTATATCGATATTGAAAAGCAGAATACCGATATTAAATAATTTTTAAAAACATCGATATCTATCTTTATATCGATTTTTATGCACAGTACTACCAGAAACGTACGTCATTTAACAGGAAGTTTCCTGTCAGGGAGACAAAGTGCTGGAACTGGCTGCAGGTGGACGGATGCAGAAGAGCTTTCCGAAACAGCATGATCTTTATGGTGGAGGTCAGCCAGAGCCCAGGCTTCAAAGCTGCCTCACTTGCTTCCTTTTGTGGACTGAACCCCTTTTGGCTGTTTACAGCTTTTCCTTCTGTTTCTGGCACTCTCTGAACTCTTCAGTAGACAGGAACAGAGGCATCCATCGCTCCTCGATGTGATTCCTGATTATTTCATGGATTCCCACCTCCACTGGTGCAGAGAAGCCTCCTTCCTTCATGCGCTCCAGTCCACCCACCCAGTGCAGTATATATTCCTGTTGCTCTGCTGTAGCAGGGCTATCTGGCCCAAAGAAGTAGTTTTTGTTGAGGTACTCGAAGGCAATCTGAGATAACCTCTCCTTTGTGAAGGCCTTGTCCTTCTTGAAAGTCTTCCCGAACCGTTTCAGGTCCAACCAACACATCAAATGGATGCTTGCATCATGTTTCTGTAAGAAAGCCATGAAGTGTCCGACCTCATCACGCAGACCGAGTATAGAGGTTAAACGATAACAGCGGGGAGCGGAAGGAGGAACAGATGGAGGAGCAACCATGGACTCCCACTGCTGAGGAAGCGACTGTTTGAGCTGCTGAACCGACGCCTCGTAAAGCTTCTGGAGTTCTATGTATGCGGGGCTGTCGACGCAGCGCACCCCTTCCTGCACACACACCTGCTGGAGCGTCTTTTTTTCCCCCTTCATCAGCAGCGTCCACGGCTCCAAAGGATGTCCAGTGCGTGTTCCTCCACCTTATCGAACAGCTTCTCAAAAGCAGGCTGCAGTCTGTTGTACACCTCCCTCCCGATTTCTGGGGGAACATTAATGCTCCTCCTGGCATAGCTAATAATGTACGTGGAGTAAAGGAGCTGTGCCTCTCTCTGCTCTCTGTTGGGGTCCCGTCCATCCTGGTGGAAGAGTTCATGGTACTGCTGTAGGTCTATGCATAAGTAAACTGCATTTAGCCAGAGCTGGTTTCCAGCTGGTTCACAGAAGAGTGTGAAATAAAGGCCTGACTGGGACTCAACAAGGAGACATAGCAGCATCCGTTTCACTTCTCCATCGAATGACGAACGACGTGTGGTTGACATCTGATTAAAAACAGAAGGAGAGAAAGTGGACAAACACAGATCAGGGTTGAGACTGTCTGGAGCTGTAGAGCCCCAGCAGGGCTTCATGCCTGAGAGAGGGAAGCAGCATGTTTGTGTAATGTCTTATTTACCTGTGACAGTAGGTGATAAATCACCTGCTAATAACAGAGTAAAAAGTCATGGGGCCAGTAAAAACCAAAGTAATCGAGACAGTGACACATCGGGCTCTGAAAGTGACTCTGGAATTCAATATTGGCTCAGGGTCCCAGTAACCAAAGGACCACCAAAATCAGTTAACCCAGCCCAACCCAGCCCATCCAATGCCAGTTCAAGGAACCAGATCGAGCAGGCAAGGGAGGCGTTCACTTCAAAACACAGAAAATGAGGACATTCCAACGGAGGATCATTGTCCAGGTGGGGACACTGCAACTGAGGACTTTCCGGCAGGGAATCAATATCCACAGGATACAGCTACACCTGAAGATTCTCCAGTAGAGCATCAATGTCAGGGTGAGGATGACCAAAGAGAACAGCAATCTGAAATGAGCTCAGAACTGGGGGAACACGTATCAACTCGGGGAGAATTTCTCAGGGCATCTGCACGTATAAAGAGACCACCTAGAACCCTGACTTATGAGGCCTTGGGTCAGCCCTCTTACCAGTAGCTTAGACTTGTCAGTCACGTTGGACTATGTGGCCCAGAAACACTGCCAGTGTGGGGGATGCAACCACAAGTGCATCCTTATGCTTCCTACCAGTTTGTGCCTTACACTGTGTCTTTGCCTTATTCATTGCCAACCAGTTTCATCTACTGAATGTAAAGACTCTAAGATGGTGTCAAGAAAAATGTTGGGAGCCACCTCTTATGTTGGGGAGCGTGTGGTGTACTTAGAAGTACCACCACATAGTTTTTTTCTTGGATGTACGTTTTTTTTTTTTATATTTCGTTTCTCCAAGGTAACATTTAAATTGAATAACGCTTCAACAAATTACTTCACCTACATTTAGTGGTTTCCTGGAATTAAGCGGTTGGTGAGGCTGTGGTGTTAGGGCGGAACCTTTCTTCTGTCAGGCGTTTCTTCAGGTTGGTTTTGCGGCGGATTTCAGGTCTTCCTCAAACGTAATCTGTATGTCAAAGACAGCGCTTCGTCTCTTCACTGCTCTCGCCTGTCTCTTAATATTTCCAGGTCAGTACATGGCAAAAACGTGCCAAAATGTTGTAACATGATTGTTTATTATTTTGCCAGTTTATACTGTTACGTGTGTTTGCCCGTTAAGAAGAAAATCATCACAGATTTTTTTTTCTGAAACACTGACTTCCTGTTCCCAAGTTTTAACTTTATACTTGACTTCAATAACTATTGTTAATTTTTTCCTCACAATTAAATCTTTTAAAAAACACCCACACATAAAAACGTTGCCACTCATGCTCTTCACAGTTGGGATGGTTTTCTCAGGGCATGTAAGATGTCCCCCTTTTTCAGCCAAATGAAAAAGAGGTCACCATGGGAAAACACTTCAGTTTTTGTTTCATTAGGTTCTTGGTCATGTCTCCAGATTAAGAAGGTTTCTCTTCTTCCATCCACTTTCCATCTGCTTCCTAAATTCCTCCCATTAGAACAATAATTGCCCCTCAGTACCTATAACTGCCTCCTCCTCTTAAAGTTTTCATGGAAGTGAAGCAGAGTGAAGCAAAGTGCCCATGTCTAACCTGAATGTTCAGCTATTAGAACCTTACAAAGTCATGACATCATTAACTGGACTCTCTCAAATTGTCTAACGGCGTAGTAATCTCAGTGCTTAAACTTCTGAATTTGCATAAAGGAATAAAGCATTTTCTAAAAATAAACACAATCGCCCTCAATACTTTGTACTTTGGCAAAGAGAAATTAAATGAAAATGAAATTAAAAATGTTTTTAATTCTGACCTAAAACAATTTTAATCAGACTTAATGTGAGAAATTGAAAGGAAAGTAATGGTTATGCAGCTTTTTATGCAGCTTATGTAAATATTTGGTTTCAGGCATATGTCCTCAAATTATTTTTAGTTGGAAGTAATTTTAAATGCTGTAAAGTACTCGTACATGTAACCCTTCCAATACTACTGTCAACTTTAAATCCATCAACAACTTACAATAACACAATTTACAGCCAATGATAACTTTCTAAATGCAGACGCATAGTAAACTTGAAACACTTTTGCCAGACAGAATCTTAGAGATTTTTTTTAATTGGTCAAATTTATGATATAATTTTTAATACATTTCAAGGTTGTAACATCTGAGCTACAAAGGTAAAGATTAAATGGATGCGTTTAATCTGCTTTCTACTTCCTGTAACACTAATGGTAGTCATAGTGATATCCCTGACATACTCATCTGTCTTGTTTAATCATTGTTCCAATAAAGTTTCTTTATTATCCTCTAATATACTTAAGCTTTGTGTATAAAGTTAATTAACCTTAATCAATGTCTTTTAAAATGTATTAATTACCTTGAGGTTCCAGGTGAATCAAATGGGCAACAAAAAGACACAGAGCTGTTTGGGCTGCTTTTTAATGTCTAGTCAGTTTAGAATATTCAGTTAATCTTATGCATGTTTTTTTTTTTTTTGTAAGTGGGAAGAAGAGTATCCTGAGAAAAACAAGGGATGAACTGGAAGAACATGCAAACAAACTGGGGAGTGGTGGCCTACTGGTTAGAGCATTGCAGTCCCGGAGGTTCTGAGTTCAACTCCCACAGACTATGACTCTGAATCACTGAGCAAGACCGTTAACCCCATAGTGCTTCCCGGGTGCCACACAGCAGCAGCCCACTGCTGGGTTAAATGCAGAGAGTTCATGTTGTTGCAAAATACTTGACAAACTCCCCAGAAATCCCAGGACCTAATCACTATGACCCACAGTGTTACACACTGCTGCACTGTACAATTGCAGCTCAAATTAGGATCAGTGTTGCTTCTCAAACATAGAAAAAAATATTTAATTCGACCATCAACTGTAACGCCACAATTAACATAAATTCAAATATTTCCCAAACTGTTCTGTTTCAACAACTTATGTATCCATGATTAACTGAAGAGGTTGATAAAATGAGAGGTTGCTGCACTCTGGGAGCCTGGAGGGGGGCCTCACACCACCACGGCAAACAGGACTGATGACCGATGCACCCAATATGACTTGTTCACTCAGCCCCTGCAACACCAGTGCCTCCATTTCAGTCACCACATCTGTTATTGTCTGATTCTTAAGAAAAAAGTGGTTGAGCGGAGGATAATGAAATCAAAGCCCAACACACACACAGTCAACAAGCCCTTGGTAAGAGGCACACTGTGTCAATATTAATCTCCTGGACAGAAAGTCGAAATATAGCGTCTGTCACACATCATCTTTTCTCTCTCCTGTCTTTCTCTGGAGAGGAGAAAAGATGAAGAGGGGCTGGTACTGGGGAGAGGGGAAACAGGCAAGTTTGTATGAAAATAAAGAACTATGGGAGGTTTGGTTTCCAGTAGTCATTTGAACAGAAAAATGTAGAAAGTTTACTAAACATTAATAACAGAGAAACAGGACAAGAATTTTATTTTATTTTTTTGCTAAGCACCAATGATCTTAATATCTGCAATAATGTTTTTAATTTTCATGCTACCAACAACTGGGCAGCAAAGTGAATTTCAGCTCCACTGCCGCTAAGAATTGGGGGATGATGGATAAATGTTCTAATAAATAAAGTCTGTGCACCATATTTGTCCTCAAAAGCAGAGTTTATTCACCACCTAAAAACTGCATCAAGATACTTTTTGTATGTTTTTGCTAAAAAGGTTGAAGGGAGCTTTTAGATAACTTGTTAGAAATGATTTCATTTTAGAGGATAATATAAAAATGATTTTATCATTCAAACATTGGGAATCTCAAGAATCAGGTGCAACTTTTGTTAATTTTATCCTTAAAATTCTAACATTTAAGTTAACAATTCTATTGCTTCCTTTTTTAATACATTAATTTATTTTTTATTTGCCACTTTCTTATAGATTGATTTTGATGGCACACACCAGTTAATGTTACTGTGTTGTTTTTGTTTTTTATGAAAAACAAATACATGTACCAAATATTTTGTGCATACTTCTCTCTAATTGACCAAGTAAATGTATCCAGCATCGGCATTTAATTGCAAAATGCGCTGCAGTTTCCTTTTAAAGAAAGAGGAAGACGCTCATACTTTGCAGTTCTTGACCACAATCAAACAAGAGATAATTAACAATTTTGTCAACTTATCTAATGACTGGTGCATCTGTTTTTAAATGCTATCAATGACAAATTGTATGAATTGTTGCTTGCAACCTTTAAGTAGGCATTTATTCCTGTCCAGTGCACTACAGGCATGCACAGGAAAAGGGCTTCTAGATTGTCTGCAACTTGATATAATTGTTTTGACTTCGTTGGATAGATAGCATTTACTAAGTGACAAAATATATGCAACTCCATTTAACTGTGTTGTTTTATAAATTAAATGGAACTTGTCTGGATTAATAATCATTCAATTCTGACTGTATTATTGTATTGTATTACAGATTAGATGCAATATATTTAGATATCAACTAAACCTCTCTTGAGCCTTATGATATTTGTTATTAACTGGTACCACAGAAATAAGCTGAATTATACTCAATTGAAGCCAATAATGCAAACAAATAACCTGTGGCTCTGAGTCGTACAATTAACCTGTGTAAAGTATGGTTAATAATGATGGTCATTTTTTATATGGTTCAGGGTTTTGTTTTTATTTATTTTGGAGTAGAATAAATCCTTTAAGGGGTTGGATCTCTGCATTTTTCCTCACTGATACAAACTTATATATTACTGGAAAATAGACTCAGGTTTGATTAATTTGTTGGGTTTTATTTCCAAAGACATAAAACACAGACCTAAACAACACAAAGAAGAAAAACAAAGTGTGTTGAGGTCTGTGGTAGGAGTAGATGTTTTGAGAGAAATGGTGCCATAAAAAAGTCCATATCTGTCCGTCCACCTTTGCTATTATGGGGACAATTATTCTGATTTCTCCATCAAACTGAAGGCTAGGTTTAGGGTTATTGTCAGGGTTAGGGCACAGAACTGTTTGGAAATGACTGAAAATCAATGGAAGTCAATTGATTTAACGCATTGTCCTCTCTACATATAGGAAAAAGAATTAATGTGTGTGCATAACATGGGTTGTTGTTTTGTAACCAGAACTTAAGGAGCTCATATTTTTGATGCTTTTAATCAACTAGAAACAAAAGGAACATATTTATCCCTATTAGGAATCAAATGAGAGAAAACAATCCCCTGATTCCAAAGTATTTTTGATTTTATAAAAGCGTCACTATAACACATTTTAACCACTTCTCAACTGATCATAGATTTTGTAAAAAAACAAACCAAAAAACATAAACTCAGACCTTATTCCTTAAAGTGCATATTCAAGGTCAAAATATGACAGGCAACACATTAGTGTGGGACCTTCAGGCCACAGGGCTGCAAAACTAATATCAGTGCTGAAACAAGACGCTTAAGGCCAGTGATCACAACAAGAGATCCCTTGGTGATGAGATATAAAATGCCCCTCCATTGCTTTCATCAGTTGTCCCTTGTTTTGAGACCTTTCTTCCTCCTGCACATCCACCATGTGATTTCTCTCTCTCTCTCTCTCTCTCTCTCTCTCTCTCTCTCTCTCTCTATATATATATATATATATATATATATATATATATATATATATATATATATATATATATATATATATATATATATATATATATATATATATATACACTTCAGTCATCGAAGACTTTCTCACTCCTGCTTTTCAGCCTGTTATTTCTTCTTCCCACTCCTCTCACCCAAAACACTTTCTCTTCTTCCATCCTCTTTCCATCTGCTTCCTAAATTCCTCCCACCTTTCCTCTGCCACCCTCTTTTTCTCCCTCTCTCTGTCTTTTGGACATTTCTCTTCGTCTTTTCCGCGTGCCTCTCCGTCCTCTGTTCCCCCTCTTTCCCATGTGATGAATGAGTCTGTCTGCTGGCTGCAGTTCATATTTACTGAGCAGGGGAGCACACACTGTCAGTCTCTCTTGCCCTCCACATCTCTATCGCTCCACTAAAGAGACAGAGAGAGCAAGAGGTTACCATGGGATAAGAGGAGGAGGGAGGCCGCCGTCACCAAGATTTTCAGCAGGCTCAGAGTGGAAAAAGTCCAGACCGTTTTAGTTTGTCTGAATCGGCTGAGGGAGAAAGAGAAATCTTCCTTACCTTGTGAACAACCTGTCAATGCGATGATACAATCTGGGAATAAACAGTACCCTTCCCTCTTTTTATGTGGAACTTTGGCTGCCCTCTAAGCACTCAGTGCAGCACAATTTAGCAACATTTTCTCTCTCAGTCCTTTCTGCAAGCCGTGCTTTTAGGCGCATTTGGAATTGAGAGAGGGAGAAGTAAACTGTAGCTTTACCAAAGGGCCCTCCTAAAAAGACCCCAGTTTCATCTCCGCCCACTCACACCAGTGTGCCGAGGCAAGCCAAACTGCGTGTATTGACCCGTATGCTGACCCTCCTCTCCTGCGAATGAGAGGAGTGGATGTGGGACCTACAGGAGCCCAAAGGGACAGGGCATGAGCCCTGCAGAGCCACCAGCTCTTCCCACACACTGACCTCAGAGGCCAGCTAACACCAAAACCACTGTAGTGTGACGACACGGATGACACCCGGAGCCAAGCTCACACAATGTGTTCCTCTGCCAAATTGGCAAAATATAGACAGTAAATACAAGGAAAATTGGATGGCTTGAATTATATTATGAAAAGAAAATCCTCTCAACTGGACTTTATAGGATTCAATAATTCAATTCTCAGCCTCCAAACTAAAAAAGCCACCTACTGTCTGTCAAACAGTGCAAATTGAAAGTTGTTTTCTTTTCTGCTGCTGCTTTGTGACGAGGAAAGATAAGTAGATGTTAACGTTAAGATTTATTGATGATTTGTGGCAGAGTTTAGTTGACATTCGCACAACAGTGGCATGTCTTTTGTTCTAACAAGTCAAATTAAAATAAAAAAGAGAAGGAGTTGAAGTGGGAGAGGAAAAAGGAGCGGAACACCGAAAAGGAGGGAAGGAAAACATCACATCGTAATCATCTGATTATTAAGGAAAATTGGGCGCAGGGTAGGCTAAAATTGGATATGGGGGAAAATTTTCTTAGGAGCAGAGAAAATGTGAAAACAATGACCGATATGAAAACGGATGGAAACAAATGTGGGGCCCAGTGGAAAAATAACCGCTGTAAAACATCCTAAAAGCCAACAAATGAGAGGGTCAGAGGTCCCACACTGGATACACTATTACAGCCAGAGGAGCACTGTTTATGAGAGGACATGAAAATGTTTTCTACACGTAGTGCTCTCTGCAGACTGACTGTCTTTCATGGGTTTTAACTTTGGAGTGAGAGATGTGTCCCGAGGTTTCCTATTCCCTGAAGCATCCTTTCCACAGCTATCCATTTCCCCCTGGTGCCTTAAGAGAGGAACTACGGCTGTTTGACCTAGCCCACTATTAACACAGGGACTCATTAGACAACATAGAGTAATTCATTTTTAGTGTGTGTGTGTGGAGGGGGGGGGGGGGGGGGGGGGGGGGGGGTGGTGATAATAAATCATTTCTCCAACTAAAAACTATGCTTATATAGAATAGAGTATATAGGCATGGTTTATATCTAATGTTTATAGTTTTATGAATAAACTGCTTCAGTGGGGAGTGGCCTGATGACAATTACTCTGTTGCTTTGCAGAGGTGTTAAAGAAGTTGTTAATCTCATCAGCATTGTTGAGTATATTGTCTCTTATCTTGCTTTTAAAAGCACTCCACACTTAGGAGTAGGCCAGATGAGATTGTCAATCAATCAAGCAAAGTGACATCATCAAAGATTATTTTGTTTTTTTAGGTTTTTGCAGCACCAGTGGCTCGTTATTGTACTGTAGTCTGACAGGAAAGGGGGTACAAGAGAGAGGGAGGGACATGCAGCAAAGGACCGCAGGTCAGATTCAAACCTAGGTGGGCCAAATCGAGAACTAAGGCCTCCGTACATAGGTTACGTGAGATAAGGACTCACCACCGAAAGACGCCCCGGCATCAAAGATTTGTCAAATCCTCTCTGCCAAGTCTTTTGGTAGAGGTGGCGTAATGGAGAACGGTGAAATTACATTCACAGGAAAAATAAGGCTTGTGATTACTAGAGGTAACCTAAAAGCAGAGAGAAATAAAGATGAGATTCTGAAATAAGGGGGAATAAAACATCTTCACTCTTGGAAACCAAACTTTATTTACCAAGATCGGCGTTTATAAGAGATGGTTAAATTCTGAGATGGAATTACTTCTGTCCTGCTGTCCTATAAACACCCTAAATGCTGCAATGGGATCTTGGGTGTGTTGTTTGTCCTAGAGGGACAAAAATCATCACGTGTTGTATTGTTGCACAAGCTCAGTGATGAATATAATGCCCTCACACAGCAGTGTGTGGCCAAGCCGGTGCTATGCATGAAGAGTAGATACCAGGCTGCTAATTAGAAAAAAAAATTGAATCCAATGCCATTGGGGAAAAAAGAGTGAAAAGCAGAAAAGGCTGTTTGAATCTAGCAGAGAGAATTTGGCAAATTTTCCACTGCCTCAACTCTGCTGTTCAAAAGACAAATGCATTTGCCTTCCAATTGTAATAAGCAAACCTATAAGATTTATTGCCAAAAAACACTGCTGAAACCAGAAATAATCAACAAAACACACATTTCATTACAGTTTGTGCTAAGTTTATATATGAGTTTCACTTTTTGAATTGAATTATCTAATTGAATAAACTTTTAATGACGCTCTAATTTATTGAGATGCCCCTTTACCAGAAATCTTTATCTGCCACCCTGAATTGGTTTGTGCGGCGCAGCTCTCTCCCCAACTCCTCATCCCTGGATGATATTTGTCCATCTGCCTGCCACGCCGCTGGAACGCTCCAAAACTGGCTTCTGAGCAATCCATCTCAATTTTCCAAATCTATTAACTTTCTTTGTGTGGCCTGCCTCTCCCTGAGTCCGATCTTTAAAAACCGTGGTTGTTCAACAATTATGATAACTGCAACGGGGGGAATTAGAGAATCCACCCATTCATCTCCCCGCCCCTCCTCCCGGCACAGACATGACGCGGCTAAATGAAAAATGGACACACTTTAAGAAGTATTGATTCCAGCTTTAAACAAAGGTACAGTCAATATTATTTACTCCTAAATATATCTTTGTTATCTTGCTGGAGTCATAGTTACTGCTCTGTCCCTGTAATTGCGGACATAAAAATAATAGAGCAATTCCGTTTGAATTGACTGAGACAGGTTTGGTTGCAGGCCTTGTCTAAGTGATGTATATCATGTGTGTATATGAACGTTAGTAAGGTTTTCCAATGATTACTGACCAATGAGGCAGGTATATGTCCCAATCCACGCAGAGGGATGTGAAAAAGATGTAGTAGTAGAAAAAGAGTAATAAACCTGCATTTTTTTCAAAAATACTTAAAGCAACAAAATCAACAATTAATCTTCACCCTGATTGTTTTTAGAAAATAAGTTGTTTTCAGATTGAGTTTCTGTCTAATACCATAATGGGAAGGTTTTTTTTTTTTTTTTTTACCTTAAATTAAATAAACTTTAAGAGTTTCTTTCATCATTTAACGAAAAAATGTATGTTTCTTATTGTTTTTCAGACAGATTTAAAGTACATTTATGTGTATAAGTTTAAGCTAAAGTGTAATGTATAATCATGGTCTGCCTTTAATGTTAAAAAAACAATAATAATAATATATAATAATAAATAAATCATTAAGAGCAAACTGTATTAATTTACAGTTGACAGAATACATACTATATCAATGAAAATTAAAAAAAACACTAGTAAATATGCTGATACTAACACTTTTTACCCAACCACCTCACAAGTTTTACCAAATAAATATTATCTTGTAAGGGTTGAATGGTCATTGTGGGGCCCAAAGCATGGGCTGCACAAGAAATTGTTGTGTTATGTTTAAGTCTTGGGAGTAATCCATTACACAAGCTCTTACACCTTAAAATAGGATGTTAACATAGTTTGGGTTAGGTCTAAAGACAGGTATTTACTGATAATGGTTAGTTCTAGGATAACGATCAGTTTATTCCATAGAAGGGAGTAAAAAATGTTTGGATGTCAATGCGAGGCCCTATAAGTATAGAAACGTGATTGAGGGCTGGATTGAACTGGGTGTAAGTGTGAGGGCTGGTTGGTGGGCTCCTGTTTTGACGTTACAGTGAGGACCCGTCCATCAATCCTTCTCCACCTAATCAGTCAGGGTCATGGTAGGGCTGGTGTCTTTCTCCAGCATTCTATGGGTGGGAGGCCGGTACACCCTTGACAGGTCGGCAGTCAATCCCATGCCAAAAAAATAAAAATGCCAATTGGGATGGCACTGAAATAACCAGTACATTCCAAGTGTAATTGTCATATATTAACGTTAAGCTTAGATGTAATAAACAGGAAGTAGAGGTAGCAAACTAGCACAGGCAGATCAGTTATAGATTGAGTTTTAAATAAACATGTTGCAATTGGGCAAGTTGTGCTTATTTTATCATGTCGGATAGAATTAATGGTGTTACATCCAGAGATGTAGAGAGATATCTGATTCTACTGCTTGTATTCACAACACTTGTACTGGAAACAGCTTATCAGTCTAGTAGGGAAAAATGTTTGATACTTCAGAACTTACCCAGCAAGTGTGTTTCCATCTCCTTTTTAGAGCATTTACTCTATTTCAAAAAAGTCAAAAACCACCTCAAATATTTGTGAGAACTTAGAATGTTTTTGTTGTTTTCATCAAGCTCTTCTAAAGTGATACTCCGTAACGTGCATAAAAAACATTGTTGGAAACTCATCTAAGGAACTGTAATCAGGCTTCCTCTACTTTGTAGCTCTTGCATTCTCCCATTCTCTTCAAGCATACGCCTTGTCTTACTTTCAAAAAATAAAAAAATCATTTCAAGAGTCTATTTCTGAATTTTAGTCCTCTACCTCCTTGTTCTTCCTTGGAGAACTTACTTAAGATCTCCTCACAGCTCCTCTTGATGACTCCTCCACACTCTTTTGCCATAACTCGTTTTTCAACTCTTCAGCACTCTAGCTCCATCTTCATCTCCTGGACACAGAAAAAAAACATACTGCAACACTCACCACAACTTGCCAAACTCAGCCTTTGTGGTTATATTAACCTGCACCTCATTCCACCATCTCAAAATCAGTAAAATAACCTTTACTTCTTCTTCTTTACAATTTAAAGGACATCACTTCCTCCAACAGCCACTTACCTTTCCTCTTCCGCACTGTCCAACCCTGAACCCAGAAGAAACATTTATAATGTCACTAATGTCAATAAACCATTGCAAACTTTCCTAATTGTGCATAGTTATTACCTGCACAAGGCTATCACACAGGAAAATCTCAACATTGATAACATCACAAATCTCACACTTAGAGAAACTTTAATCTTTTTAAAGAATATGTGGAGCTCCATCCATCCATTTTCCATCATGCTGTCTCCAGCTGTCTTCAGGCGAGAGGCGGGGTACACCCTGGAGAGGTCCCCAGTGCATTGGAGGGTAACACAGAGACAAACAACCATTCACACACACTCACACCTAAGGAGAATTTAGAGAAGCCAATTTATGTTTTTGGACTGTGGGAGTGAGCCGGAGTAGCCAGAGAGAGCTCACGCATGCTCAGGGAAAACATGTAAACTCCATGCAGGAAGACCCCGGGCCAGGAATTTAACACAGGACCATCTTGCTGCAAGGCAGCAGTGCTACCCACTGCACCACTAAGCAACCCGCAAATATTCTTTCCCACTCTGAAGCAACCAGCGCGACTGAGAACTTTTATTTAGTCATCCATGACTCCCTGATTTCATGGAGTTGAAATATGAAGAAACAAAGGAACCATTATTGTAACATTATTTAAAACAGGAAATGAGAATGCGTTTAACTGATGCCTTTTGTTAAGTCAAAATGGGAGCAAGAAATCACTAACACACCTAATGTTGCTTGAACTTTCAGCCAGAGAGCTGCATTATAGGTTTCTTGATGAGTGAGATGGCAGCAGGATTTAGGTTTGTTCTGTTAACACACACAATGTGGAGGATGTTACAGATATAAACAGAAGAGGTTGGAAGTCATTTTTGTGCTCTGTTTTTGTAGTTTGTTGTTTCCTCCCAGCTGCCTCCACTCTGGGAATCAGTCCCACCAGCTCCTCATTACAGTAATCACTCTCCTGGCATATAAACCACTAGTGCAGAGGTGTGTCCAAAAATGGCCACTTTCCTTCTTGTTATATTTGCTTTCAACACCTGCACAATAATAAGTTTGATCAGTGGCTCTTTTTGTTTTGTAATCTTCTCATTTAAAGGCGATTGGTGAAAAACCTTAGGGTGGAATGTAGGCCAGAATGACTGTACAGGGTGGCCATGCTGGACCTCTTCACTGAGAGGGGAGAAACTGATGAAAACTCACTCACTTCTGACCCTTTACATCTCTCGATCCTTCCTCTTTCTTTTTTTGCCAAACAAGCCACTAATGTCTCCAGTGTTAAACGTCTTTTTTTTTTTACATTAATATACAATTTGCAGGCATAAAGATAAAAAAAAAAAATCTGTCCCAGTTGTTATGCTAATCTATTTAAACATGAAACCAGAAATTATTTATCACATCCACACTAGTCAAATGGTCACACAAACATTTCAATATAGAACTGTTTTTATGGCTGCTGCAAATTCATAACTTTATACTATACATTACATATAGTATAAACATTATTCTATGCATTATATAATTTTTGGATTGTGGGAAAAAGGTTAATGTGCTATGAATACTATGTACTTGTTTAATATTTAATATGAACTGCCTCTCCTAAAAAAAAAATGGAATTTGCCTTTTTTGACATGTATCTCATCTTGCTCTTTCCCCCCCATTGAACAGCCTGCCATGCTCACCACCCTTAGTGTTGCATCCCCTTTGTTTAATTTGGATTTTCTCAGGCTTCACTTATTTGGTTGGTTTGTTTTCATATCCATTGATTATGTTTATAACCCCCATTGAGGCTGGTAGCTCATGTACGGATAATAAGCTTTGATAACTGTGAGCAGAATCCTCCTTATAGGTAATTTAAACTACTGTGTGAACTACATCAGGTCCAAAAGTTACATGAATCGAAGCATGGTGGGTTTAATACACTATGGCAGACAACTCAGTTGTACAGTTTTGTTTGTTTTACATTACTTTTGTTTTACATTACGGTACTTTTGTGGTGAAGAACCTGACTGGAAACCTTTTTCATGGCTATGTCAAATGCCCAAGATTTTTTTCTTTTTAAGTTCCTATTTCTTGCAGCTAGTTGGCAAATTTTCAACTGTTTGAACCTTGTTTATGTATTGTTAAGAAGCTACCCTTTGAAATGCAGTTTTTAATTTTGGTGAGAGCAAGCATTAGCTGCTATGTTCCTGTGGGCCTCTGTCTAATTAGAGACGTCAGTCCATTGTTGTTTCAGATGTGACAAAATTATGTGAATCCTTCTTGGCAAACAAACTCACTGCATTGGCATATTGTGAAGGCAGTATTGCAGACTTAAATGATGCTAGACTGAGACTAAGTTTCAGTTTAGCAGAATTCAACATTAAAACAACATTGGTCTGCTAATTATTTCTGTGTTAGTAATATTTTCCCTGAAAGAAGCTAAATAAGCTTAATTGTCAATGCTTTGTGGTTACCTTTAGAGAGGTTTTTATGATTTAAGTGTATAAGTACTGTATCTAATGCCCCAGTTATTTATGAAAGGCTTTTCTCTTCTTTTTTGGTTTTATTTGCAGATGCAGGTGTCGGAGAAGTAAAATGACACAGGGTTCATGCATTTACTGAATAATTTATTTCAATTTTACAGATAATTTAACTGACAAAAGAAAAAACAACCAACCTGAACATCCTAAAGAATTATCATTATCATTATCATAACAGGTCTACCAGGGCTGTCAACTCTCACCAAATGGGCGTGAGACTCTCGCATCTGTTTTTTTCACAAGCTCACACTCCATATCCCCAAATTTTCAGACTAAAAAATGACGGACATTAAAACTCGACTCCATTCCACTTATATATAAAAATACCATGCTGATAAAATGCTTAGTGCTAAAACACAAGGACATGCCAGGTTTAAACCCAGTCCGTAGTTTTGCACAAGCCCACCTTTTCACTGTGCTGACAGCAGCAAAGCCGGACCTTCGCCAGATATTGAAAAAAATTCTGAGCAGTTATTACAAGGTATATCATATGTTATAAGTTGTATTTTATCATTATGTTTTATCTTTACGTTGGAATTTAGGACTAATTGAACACAAATATCTAAATATTCAACGCTATCAGGTTTCACAAACCCATAGGAAGTCGACAAAAAAGAACCATTGCATTTTATTTTTCAAAATATCAGCCACCCAAGAAAAGAGTACCGAATAAAAACAGAGAGGATCTGCAGAACAACTCAGTTATCCAAGATCGATAGAAGAACCACAGTGGGAACACAGAGCGGAAAGGGAGAATAAGGAGGAACCAAAGGGATGTTCTCATTTTATGATTACTGAATTTATTAATTTATCCTTATTTTGGTTCATTTAATATCAATAAAAACTTAATTTCTATCATATTTTCCAAAATGAGACATCCAGAAAAGTGCTGTCTTGTGTCATGGTGAGTTCTTATAGAATCTACAGCCTCTTATGAGGTCTGAATTATTTAGATGTTTTGTCAATTGTAAAAAAACAAAAACATGCTTTACTTAAATTCTCTGAAAATCACCAGAATAAAGAAAAATAATGTATATTGTGTGAAAAATGTTCCCCATAACTACACATTACTTATTGTTATTCTGTGAAATTTACTGTGCTATAAAAAAATCCACATTTTCCCACTTTGTTTCAGTTAACACCCCAGAAAACCTACAACCTGTAGCTGCACCTATCCTCATAGCTTTTTGATCAAACCGTGACAAGGGTTGCTTGTCCAAACTCTCTGAAAATCTCACTCCCAGATTTGGGGAAAAGTTGGCAGCCCTGGATCTACAAGCCTTTTTGAAATAGTGCTTTATAAAACATCTTCCAACCTATTTGGGATAAAGAACAAACAAGGCTTGCAGCAGTTCTGCAAAAAGTGTCATGCAGTGGGGTTAGTCAGTCAGTTCAATTGTTTCTAGAGTTTTCATAGTTCTACTGTGTTTTTATAAATAATTAATAACAAGTTAAAGCTTTATCATATTTATCAAATTGTAGTGTTAGCTTAAATGCAGCTCACATTTCTACTTCAATTAATCGACGTCCCATTTTTATTCTTCTAAGAAAAGCTTAGCGACATTTAGCAACATGTCCAGATAAATGGTGAGAGCGTGCAAACCTACGGAGGCAGTTGGGGCAGGCGTAGGGCTTTTCCCCTGTATGGGTTAACATGTGCGTTTTTAAGTGACCCGACAGGCGAAAGCTTTTGCCGCAGTCTTTGCAGGTGTACGGGCGCAGGTTAGTGTGACTCCTCCTGTGTTTGCCCAGGTCACCAGAGGAAGTATAGCAGCGGTGGCACTCGGGACATTCAAAGGGTTTTTCCCCAGAGTGGATCCTCTTGTGCTTCACCAAATCACCAGACTGAATGAAACTCTTGTTGCATTCAGTACATTTGTAGGGTCTCTCACCAGTGTGGGTGCGTTGGTGGTTTCTCAGATGCGAGAGGCGAATGAACCTGTTGCCGCACACCGTGCAGTGGTAGGGCCTCTCCCCGGTGTGTGTTCGTAAGTGTACTTTTAAAGCCCCAAGATCTCTGATCTCCAGCCCACACTCCCCACACTGGTGAGCTTTCTCATTGTTGTGAAGTTTGGAGTGAACCCTCAGGTTTCTCCGTGTGTTGAAGCTCTTTCCACAGACGTTGCAGTGGAAAGGCCTCTCGCTCGAATGGGTCCTTACATGAAGATCTAGGCTTGACTTGAATCCAAACTCCTTTCCACATTCAGGGCAGGAGTATTCCTTCTTTCCTGAGTGTGTGGTTAAGTGGGACTTAAGGTGGTGAGACCTTATGAAGGCCTTGCCACAGACATCACATTTGAATGGCCTGTCCCCAGTGTGTATTTTCATGTGTTGACGCCAGCTGCTGCGCTCTCCAAACCTCCTCCCACAGTCCTTGCAGACAAAAGGTCGATCCCCGGTGTGGGTCCGCATGTGGTCCCCCAGACTCTGAGGTGTACGCAGCTTCTTGCCACACTCTGGACAAGGCAACCCAGTATCTAGACAGATCGGCTTATCCTCAGATTCAACATTTGGTTCGTGACACATATGACGACCTTGACCCCAGGTGGCCTTGAAGCTCTTCCCGCAATCGGCACAACTGAGGTGCCCCGCGCGGATAACTACGGACATGTTGTGCCAGCGGGTGCAGTGGTTCTTCAGATTCTTCAGGTACTGAAAGCTACGAGCGCAGGTCGGGCATGGATGAAGTCGGCGGGGGGGAGCGGAGGGATGCGCCTCACGCATGTGGATGCTGAGGTGGACTTTGGATTTTAGGTTGCAGCCGCAGACAGAGCAGGCGTGTTTGGGGTTGAAGGTCAGGGTATGGTTTGGCAGACTCTTTTTGAGGTTAGCGAGATACTCTTTCTGATGAACCCACTTGACATGTTTCTCCAAAAAATCCAAATCAGTGAACGAGATAGTGCAGTGTGGGCAAGGAAAAAACTCAGACGACAGCTCTAAAGAGAGACACAGAGAGAAAAAAGATAGAAAAATGAATCTTTTCTCTGCATATTTTCATCTGAAAGTAACAAATATTACAAGCCACAGTAAAGATATGTTCATTTCATTTTTAAAATTGAAAGTTTCTGCAAATAAGGGCAAGCTAGAAACTCCTATAACTAATGTAAAACAGTTAACGCCAATTAACATTCAGTAGAGTTTATTAAAAGTGAGGATCTCATAGCTAGTTATTAGGTTTAAGAAGGAATTAGCTTTTCTCATAAGGGTAGGTTTGTGTAGATTGGTTTTTATTGAGGATGATGAGTGCACACTACTTCAACGATGAAACATGACGACGGTTGCAGAGTTAAAGAGAAAATCCAAAATACTACGAACCAGCTTTCACTACTTGCGGTACCAATACTCATGGTAATATGGGTAATAAGTATATAAAGCAGAACCTTATTGCTTGCTTAGACATAAGCAGACATAAAGTAAGTGGTTCCTGTTAATTTATAAAGAGTTTCTTCCCCTATCAACAACTAAAATCAACATTGAAACTTTTTATATTCTCATAATTTTGTTTGACTAAAATGAGGGCGAAAAAGAGGAAATATGTTTGATATCTTTAATATTAATAAAAGTGGTGAAATAACTGGTTTGCATAGTGTGCGATTATTCATTTAGATGTCTCCCGAGTTCACACCTGCCATCAATTGCAAGGAATCAATGAATGAACAGGTGCCTGAATAGATTTTTCTTGGCATTTGCTAATTTACATCCTAAAACATAAATGTTATTAATGATCATGGATCCCGATATTTTAGTAGTAACGAACATTGGTCAAAGACCAGGGCAAGATTTCACCCAAAACATTAAGGGAGAAAAAGACAAATCCTCAAAAGAGCAAATAAAGATGGCGGCAGCAGCATGCTGGGCTGTTCAAATTGGCAGCCTGTTTTGACCAAAAACGCATTTGTTGGCAAAAAAAGTTATAGACTAATTTAATTTGACAGCAAAATACTATTTTATTTATATACTATTTCAAAATATCGATTTGTTTAAAAAAATGAATATCAGAATAAATGGGAATGCATTTAAAAACATTAAGAATTGCTTACAATGTATTTGAGCTGGAATTTTCCAATAAGATAATATTAAAAATCTCTAATTTTGTTCAATTACATGTTAACAATAAAGTTAAAGCTTATTTTAGCTATAGCCTTTAAAGTATTTCTGATGTTGTGTTGACATATAGTTACAGAATCAGGTAATACGACGGTGTTGCCAAACTTGTAGTTGCTTTTAATGATACTATTACTGCTATCTAGGGTTGTCACGATACTAAACTTTTCAACTCAATTCTGATACTAAGGAAAATATTCAATACTCGATACCATTTTCGATACCACAAGGATAAAAACAAAGTCCAAAATTCTACAGAAATATTTTCATTAATAAATAAAATACAGTAAATAAATACAATAAAGGTTGTATGCTGTGCACAATATTAAGCAAGCTTGATAAAAAAAACGTATAAAATTAAAATTAAGTGTTCCTTCCTTGGCTATGCTTTGCACACATAGCAATGACACTAGCCAAACCGGTTAAGAAACAAAAATAATTCTCAGCAGCTGCACCTCTGACAAAAAAAAGTGTGAAACTGAAAAGTGCACAGAATTATTCAATCACACAGTGTTCTGAAAGTGCATTTTCCACTATTCTGCACTTTAGATGAATGACTGCTTAGGTGCCACTGGTGGTAGCACTGTATCGATACTTTTGAAAACGAGTATTGTATACAGATACAACGTTTCAGTATCGATACTTTTTTGAGTATCGATACTTTTGACAACCCTATTGCTATCATCCTAGTTGTGCCTGAGAAAACATTTGCAAACTGTCCGACTGTCAACCTGAAGCTAATTTTTCTAAATTAAGTGCTTTGAAGGACTTGTCAAAGGGACATTAAAACCACTGTTCCAGCTCCTCTATCAGTCCAGTGAAGAAATCAAAATACCATTCACCTGCTAGTCGACTTCAATTATACCTATTTAAGCTTTCTCCCAGTTAGAAACCTAACTTGTTAAATAGTGGTCAATTCAGGACAGAATTTTTATCTTTACCTAGTTTGCAAATGTTAAAGATTGAAAAAAAGATATTAATGTCAGCAGTACAGGTGAACTAACCCCTGGGGGCCCTGAGGTCCTCTGATCCACTGACATATGGTTTTTGTGTTAAAAGGTTACATAAACAACAAGCTTGTTGTTCATTAGTGGATTCAATAGGTTAAACATCTTACATGACAGTGGTGGAAAAGACAGTGAGCTGGTCCCTCAATGCCACTACAAGAAATCTGAATATAGACTCCCTGTGCATTAGGGTTCATTGATTCTAAAGACCCCATCGCTATTAAAGGAGGCTCAGTGGTAAAAGAGGGTTTTAACTAGTCTGAACATTTTCTGACTGCATCTTAATATCTGCTATATATACACATCTTCCATCCTTTGTCCCTTTTTTCCTGTGACTATTTCAATATTAGTTAGGAAACCTTTATTTCTACAGTGTTGAGCAATAGTAGTTAAATATCAACCCAACCAGTTTCAATTAGGTGTAAATTCACTTACACCCCTCTAAGTTTTCTTTTTTTACAGTATGTCATTTTATTTATTCATATACAGAAGGGGTCACCAACCTTTTTAAGACTGAGGTCTACTTCATGGGTACTGAGCCATAGGACACGCTGACAATACTGACCTATAAACTGGAGGAGTCAGTATTCACCTAAACTTTTTGAATAATAAACCTATTTCCTTTGTTTCTTTTCATTCCTAGTTTGCTTTTAGATATTGGGATTTTGAAATCCCTATAACTGCTTTAACGTTCTAAGTGATTGATATGATAAAAATGCTCTATAAATTATAAAAAAAAACAATAGCAGCAGCATAAAATAAAATTTCAAACCTAGTCCACTGGTGAGTTGTTGTTTTCAGAACATGCTGAGGACCCCCCATGGGGTCCTCAAGGGCCCCTCACTGGTGACCCTTGCTCTAATGTATTTAAATGGAAATGTATAGTAGTTACAAACTGCAAATGAAGTCTTATCAGAGTCTTTTGTGACATTTATTGGAATAATGACAAAGGTAATAATAAAAAGTAAAAAACGTTTTATCTATGCCTCTGCTTCTACATACAGTTTGAGAATTACTGACAATTAAACAATTGAAAACGAATAAAAAACCTATTAGCAGCAGAGGTTATTCAGTGCAGTTACATTAAACAGTGCTATATATCAATAAAACAGAGCCACTCAATTGCTTTCAATTATATTTCCATATAGTAAATTAATTGATAGTGTTATGAAATTTATCGATAGAAAAAGTTTCAGGAGACAGAAATAAACTTACATCCCACCATCAGGTTCCTCAGTTCATCAAGATAAAAAATGTTATTTAACCTCACAACACAAAATGATGTACAACTTACTGCTGCGTCACCATCCATTTTAAGCGAAGCAGCCAAGAGTCCCCATGTTAACTCTGGAGCATTTGCAGAGCTCCACAGCTCAGGTAGGAAAGTGTAAACTGCACCTCACAAACCTGATCTTTGTTTATGATGAAAACTACCCTTCACCTTCAATGCACCATCCCCACAGCAAAGCATGGTTGTAGTGACAATCTTTAATACTGAGGGGGATGATGCTCTTCAGCAGGTCAGAGGGGATGGAAAGAGGGATGGTGCAAAATATATAATAATCCTGGAACAATGACACTGCACAGGAAAATAACATGGGAATTGATCCTTTGAGATCCATTCAGAGACAACAAAAAGTTATTAGACCCTGCAATGAAACAGTGGGAAACTCTGACAGACCCAATTTAAATACACTATATTGCCAAAAGTATTTGCTCACCTGCCTTGACTCACATATGAGCTTAAGTGACATCCCGTTCCTAATCCATAGGGTTCAATATGACGTCGGTCCACCCTTTGCAGCTAGAACAGCTTCAACTCTTCTGGGAAGGCTGTCCACAAGGTTTAGGAGTGTGTTTATGGGAATTTTTGACCATTCTTCCAGAAGCGCATTTGTGAGGTCGCACACTGATGTTGGACGAGAAGGCCTGGCTCTCAGTCTCCGCTCTAATTCATCCCAAAGGTGTTCTATCGGGTTGAGGTCAGGACTCTGTGCAGGCCAGTCAAGTTCATCCACACCAGACTCTGTCATCCATGTCTTTATGGACCTTGCTTTGTGCACTGGTGCACAGTCATGTTGGAAGAGGAAGGGGCCAGCTCCAAACTGTTCCCACAAAGTTGGGAGCATGGAATTGTCCAAAATGTCTTGGTATGCTGAAGCATTCAGAGTTCCTTTCACTGGAACTAAGGGGCCAAGCCCAGCTCCTGAAAAACAACCCCACACCATAATCCCCCCTCCACCAAACTTTACACTTGGCACAATGCAGTCAGACAAGTACCGTTCTCCTGGCAACCGCCAAACCCAGACCCGTCCATCAGATTGCCAGATGGAGAAGCGCGATTCGTCACTCCAGAGAACGCGTCTCCACTGCTCTAGAGTCCAGTGGCGGCGTGCTTTACACCACCGCATCCGACGCTTTGCATTGCACTTGGTTATGTATGGCTTGGATGCAGCTGCTCGACCATGGAAACCCATTCCATGAAGCTCTCTGCGCACTGTTCTTGAGCTAATCTGAAGGCCACATGAAGTTTGGAGGTCTGTAGTGATTGACTCTGCAGAAAGTTGGCGACCTCTTCGCACTATGCGCTTCAGCATCCGCTGACCCCGCTCCGTCAGTTTACGTGGCCTACCACTTCGTAGCTGAGTTGCTGTCGTTCCCAAACACTTCCATTTTCTTATAATACAGATGACAGTTGACTGTGGAATATTTAGGAGCGAGGAAATTTCACGACTGGATTTGTTGCACAGGTGGCATCCTATCACAGTTCCACGCTGGAATTCACTGAGCTCCTGAGAGCGACCCATTCTTTCACAAATGTTTGTAAAAACAGTCTGCATGCCTAGGTGCTTGAATTTATACACCTGTGGCCATGGAAGTGATTGGAACACCTGATTCCAATAATTTGGATGGGTGAGCAAATACTTTTGGCAATATAGTGTATGTACCCTATATAAGGGTAAAAATAATTAAAATGGAAGAGAAAAAATTAAGTTAGTGTCAGCTGTTCACATACAGAAATACGATTAAGGTTTAAGACCTCCTCTCTTTTATTATTTTTTAATAATTTAACTTTTACTGATTTCACATCTGCATTTAATCCATCCCCTTGGGAAGCAGTGGGCTGCCATCGTGGGGCGCCCAGGGAGCAGTAAGGGGTCTGTGGGAGTGGGGCTTGGACTGAGAACCTCACGATTCCACTATGCTAGTTATCCCCAGTCGGTTCCCGAGGGCTGCTGTCCTTCAGGTTTTAGAGGTTTCTCTGCTTTAGCTCAGCCGATTCTGATGATTGCAGTTCAGCAAAAGCCTGTTAATAAACTATTAATGTAAATCAGCGGCGCTGGAGCAGGGAAACCTCTAAAACCTGCAGGACAGCAGCCCTCCAGGACCGACTTTGGGGATGCCCGCTATATGCCCTAACCACAAGGCCACCACTCTCCACTAATTTATGATTATACAATTATCATGGATTATTACTGGTAAATAAAATTACATTTTATAGTCTTCACATATTATCTTTATAATGTTGACATTGCAATGATTTCTAATTTGTGTTGCATTGTTTTACTGTAGCTAAAGGTGTGTGTTTAACCCCCCCAAACAATAAGACTGAAGCATTGATTGATTAAATCACACCAGGCCACAGTAAACAATGTAGATCAACACATTCTGTTGTTAAAATGGAACTCAGGACCCTTTATTCAATTCATATCAAAAATACTAAAATAATTATAGTCCAACTAAGCTTGAATCTATTTTAGAAAGGAGACTGGATAGAAAGTTTCCTCTCTAGATGCAAAAAGCAAATGCACATCATACTTTGCAGACTTTTGGAAACTATGCATCATAATCCACAAATGCACTGCTGTGTCTTGGTCTATCACATACAAGATGTGTTGGGGAAACATTTCTGCAAGATGATATAGATTTTATTGAAAAATATGCATTCCTGTTTACAGTTACATGCCAATACCTGTGCAGACCCCCTCTCCTTCCTCAAACTCCTCCTGGATATTCCTCAGATCCTCCTCTTCCTCCCCATCTTCACTCCCTCTCTCCTCCTTAAACCAGGACTCTGCCTCCTCCTTTACAATAGCTCCATCGGAGTCAGACTCTACTTTAACGTCTCCCTCTGGATGGAAGCCATCGGTGTCCAAACAGCTCGATGTGTCCTCACAGTAATCCTCACTGATCTCCAGCAGATGAGGCTCCTCCTTTATTAAAACGTTCAGATCAAACCCATCAGCAGCCTGTTCTTCATTAGAGTCTTCATCCTCCTCAGTGGAGGAGCTCTGCTGCTCTGAGTCCCATTCTGTTTTCACTGTGATCGCATTGTATTCTTCTAATTCCTTTTCTTTCGTCATAGCAGACTTCATCTTCACGTTAGCGCCTTCAGCACCTCATTTTATCTTGGTAGTGACTATCCTCGATAATAAAGGCAGTTAATTGTAGAAAAATAAGCTTAAATGAACCGGTAAATCAGCGCAGTGATATGCTACTATTATTTGTTAGCCACCGTTAGCATCGGGGGGCTATGCTACACAATCAGAGCAATGAATTGACCGCAGGGACACAGCTTTGGTGAGACTAAATCAGAGTTTTCTATTTTCCCAGACCTAAAGGCGACAGTCACAATGAATGAATACAAAGATTAAGGCGAGTCATTTAGTAAGGCTATACGAGCTAGCCTGCTACAAGTTACATTAGTGTCCGAGTAAGCAGCAAAATACAGCGGCAGCGCAGGAAGAGCAGCACCTACTTCCTCTGTGACCACACAGAGCAGGCCAATGAAATCCATAAGAGTGCCCACCCCCCCTTCAATTAAAGAAACAAAACATCTATCTATCTATGGAAATATATATATATATATCCATTACACCTACTGAATAGTACAGTGGATGTAGAATTTCTAAAAGCAGAATGGGAGGCAGATAATATCCTGTCCAGGGGTGATGCTGAGAAACTTTTCCATGCATTTGTTACTTCAAGGCTGGACTTTTGTAATTCTTTACTATCAGGAAGTCCACTAACTGTGGTTAAAAGCCTTCAGTTTATCCAAAATGCTGCAGCCAGAGTTCTGATGAAAATTAAAAAGAGAGATCATATCTCTCCTATCCTGGCTTCTCTTCACTGGCTTCCTGTTAAATCCAGCATAATATTTAAAATCCTCCTTCTCACATATAAAGCCTTAAATGGCCAAGCTCCATCTTATATCAAAGATATGATTGTTCATTATGTTCCTAAAAGAGCACTTCGCTCTCAATCTGCAGGTTTACTAGTGGTTCCTAGAATTTCTAAAAATAGAATGGGAGGCAGATCTTTTAGTTATCAGGCTCCTCTCCTGTGGAACCAACTACAAGTTTTAGTCTGTGAGGCAGACACCATGTCTACTTTTAAGGCTAGGCTTAAAACTGTCCTTTTTGATAAAGCGTATAGTTAGAGTAAAACAATCCTTACAGAACCATGACAAAAATGTTTAACATGTCAATTAAGAAAAAATACCCAGAAACTAAAGCTGCTTCTAATGTTGATGCTGGAAACCTGGATATCTTTATGCTTGAGTTGTTTTTAAGTAGCAGACAGGAAAAAGATAGTAAGTCCAGTAAGAGTGCAGGTTCCCAAACTTACCTTAATGATCACCTGACCAAAACTATTGGTTTGAATACAAACATTCCTAAAAAACAAACAAAAAAAACTATAGGATTAAAAACAGCACCAATATATTTGGTTTTGTCTATTTCTTAGTGATGGAGTACTTTTAAACTCCTGAAAGTGCATGGTCATGTTATATGCACACACAAAAAAGACTAAAACCATTTGACGATGATAAAATAAGGTTATATAGACAAAGTGTTTGCCCTGGCAGTTTTTATTAGTTGTCTTTTAATCTAAATAGATTCCAGCACCGGAAACAATAAGCTGATATAAACAGACGAGGCGGCATCTACTGTAGAAATATTAGAAAGACAGATGGCGGCAATTGATGCAACTACTTATTAGAGCCTGATCACCCTGCAATGCCTCGTGGTAAAGCAACAGCTTGGCGTGGTCTGATAAAAGCATAAACAAAAATAGTATATTTAATTGTATCTCTGGTTGAACATTATAATCCCTTTTCCACTTGAAGATCAACTCACGCACCTGAGGCTAACATGAGCTTATCTGCAGAGCTTTACACAGCTTGACTACCTGCTAGTGGGGCATTGCAGCCATTTGGTTCAGATGTGTTGGACAAAGGATGCATCTAAAACCTGCAGGACGAATCGAGGACAGCTGCTTTAATGGGTTTTCTTCAAGAACTGCCAGACCTTTATCTCCACTAAGATTCTCCTGTCCTTTCAACAGAAAACCATCCACACAGCATGATGCCGCCACCATTATGTTTCACCGTAGTGATGTTCTCTTTATAGTTCTCTGCATGTTTCTTTCCATTCTTGCACGTATTTGGATTTTAGGTCAGAATTTTCACTTATTTTCACTTATCTGACCACAGCACCTTCTCCACGTGTTTGCTGTCTCACATACCTGGCTTGTAGCAATTCCTTTTCAGGAACTCTTGGAGTTTTCCCTCGAATGGGTTCTATGTTTCTAATTTTCCCACAACGGCAAGATTAATGACCGTTAGTTTTATACACAGATTGTCTGACACGATCTGTGAACCTGTGGAGCTCCTCCACAGTTTTGCTGCAGCTTAGTTTCTCCTTCCTTCACTGCTCTCAGTATCTGGAGTGTTTTTTATTTGTTTTTATTTTTTGTTTTTCAGGTGGATGGACAATTTGTGTTGTGTATTTGCAGTTTTGAAACAGTTTTTGAATTTCAGAGCATTAATTGATCATTACTCAGATGTTTAAAAAAGTTAGGATTCTGTTATCTACCCAATCCATCGAAGTATCAACTAAGTTGGTACAGAATAAATACTTACCGTACTTAAGTAGCCTTTTGTGGGATCTTTACTTTATTTGAGTTTTTTTTTTTTTTGCTGAGGACTTAATTTTACTTATTACATTTGAATATAAATATCTGTACTTTCTATTCCCCAGATAATGGATAACATTCTGAGAAGCAAGAAATGATTCATTCAGCAGCTTTATAGCTGTAAAAAGCAGAGTATTCAGCTGCTCATGCTTACGATCAGTTCAATCTATTTTATGTTTTCTGAAATTTTTATAGAAAGTCTGGATGAGGTAGTATTTTTATGTAATCTCTACAAACACAATCAGTAAAAGAGGAAATTAATACATTTTCTGTGCATATTTTTTTTAAGAATGGAATTTATTTTGTATGATATCAAGTGCAATGTAGAACTTGTACTTTTTTTCTGCTACTTAAGTAAAGGAGTTCAATCGATACTTTTACTATTACCAGTCTTTGTTTTTTACCCAGGTTTCTGTATTTTTACTTAAGAATGTGAGTCCTAATTGTAATCCTTGAAACGTGTATAATATCGTTATGCTGTTGTCTGCTGTTTTTATTGTCTTCAATCTGCTGATTGTTCACTAATATTTACAATCGAACCTATTATTTCTTTTGTACAGCATCATATACCCTTAGAACAATTCACACACTGGCATATTCCTAAATCCACCCCTGTCCCCAGGGAGCAGTAGTAGCCCACTTTATAGCGGGCCGTCCTCCTGTGTTAGAGCCGCACCTCCTGAGTGCAGACTTGCCATAAACGCCACCTGAGGTGTTTGTTTACCAATTGAGTTCAATTCAGTTTATTTACATAGCGCCAATTCCAAAGACATGTCATCTCAAGGCACTTCACAATACAGTCAAATGATTTAAAGTTTTCTATCTTACGAAAATCAGTTGATTGCATCGACTAGAAAAAAATAGAAAGAGCAACGACTGTTAACTTGCATTATAACATAAGGTGACCAGATTTCTGAAATAAAATTTGCGGATATTTCCAGCTCGTAGATAAAAAGAAATACATATCATCAAAATTAGATTGGTAAACCGGGAGAGTGATGCTTTAACCCATTTGTACACATTTATTATTATTTAAACAACAAAAATCGCATGTAAATTGTGTTAGTATTTCCTAAGATTAGTCAAATGAATGAATCAGTCGTGTTTATTAGTGCCATCTGGTCATTCAGTCGTCTCTGTCTTCTTCCCTCTCCATCTTCTTTACTTTCTAATTCAAGCTTGACCCAGTATTCAAGGCAGACAGACAGTACAATTTCTCAAAATGCATTTATTAAAAAACTGATCTGCAGTGAAGAGCTAGGGCATCTTGGACAGGAACCTCTGCAGAAAGGAAACACAGGTTAGTGACCTCGTAAATCTGGTAGAGGAACATTATGAATGTGAGTCACTAACCTGGTTTAATAGTTCAGTCTGTCCAGAGAAGATGGTTGATTCCAGCTGGTCAGCTGATAGCAAGAGGTGGCATGTGCCGCACATAGAATCCCAGATGCTGGAGCCCCGGAGGACGGAAAACAAGCAGGAGATCAGATCCGGGCAGAGGAAGGAAGGCAGGATAATCTAGAGGACGAAGCCAGAGCCGGTGTCAAGTAAGTGCTCAGGATTCAGAACCAAATGATCAGAAGACAGAAGAGGTTACGGAGGAAAATCCAGGTTGCTGACAGGAAACAGCTCCAAATTCAGCAAACAGGCAGGATGTAGTCCGGAGACAGGTCTGCCTAAGAAATCAGACGGGAACAGGAGGGACAGTGGTTGAGAGGCAGAACAGGTCAGGATCAGGTAATCAGAAACACCAAGATAACGCTCAAACAGTCTCACCATTGGCTCGTGAATAGTCAGCTCTGATAACTGGAAACAGGCAGGTTAAATAGAAGCAGGAGCAGGTGGATCAGATGAATGACAAACTAGGTGGAGTAAGACAGGTGAATGAAATGAGTAATTAAGTCAATCATCATTGCCAAGATCATGACATTCTAGCACTCTTCTTACTTTTACCTGCTCTTTGTTTAACTCTATTAAGTAGACCCCTCTTACTTCTCTGCTCTCATTCCATCTTCTTTCTATCCGTTTTCTGATCTTCTTCCTCTCCTCTTCTATCAATCTTACACTAATGTAAAACAGAAACAAACAATAATCAAAATCATTTCCAAACACATTAGTACATACAATATAAAAATTTAATAGTTAAAATAAGATCCTTGTTTTACACACCTGTTGAAAGCTGGTAATTTTTAGATGAGATACTGGGGTTATTCAGGTGGAGGAAGAAAATCTGTGACCCTTCATACATTGTGACCCAAGGATGTGCTACATCTATATTACTATAGACTTCTTTAGGTGTAGGAATGAATGCAGGGAAGTTAGGGTTAGTAGATAGCAGACATGGGCAATGTGGAGTCAACAAGTCATCTCCATGTCATGTATTTAATCTACCCAGCCAATTAACCAGGTGAGTCCAATCTGCACAGGTTAATTCACAGTGAAGATTGGACTCCCCTGCTTCAGTGGCTGGGTAGAACAAATGCATGACATGGAGATGACTTGTTGACTCCACATTGCCCATGTCTGGTAGATAGCAGAGTTGTGAAGAGACTCTCACGAGATGCTTTGGTCTCACTATATGATGGGTCACAGATTTTGTTGTAACACCGGTATAATCCTCATCTATACGTTAACAGCTGCCAACCAGCTAGCTGACAAATTTTACTGCGTGCAGCATGCTCATGCCCTCATTCCACCGTAATAACAGTCTACACACAACATTTCCCCCCTCATTCATAAAAACTGTAAAATCTGGGACATTTTCAGGGACAGCTTTAGTCGGGGACAGGTGTTCCAAAACAGGAATTGGGGACTAGTTATTTTCTTGAACTATAGTGCTTAACACTGCTTACAAGGTAGTAAGGCTATTTACCCATAGCTGGGACAGTGGTTGACGGATGCCAAGACACGTCCTCATTGTGGTGGGATTCGTCTCGTCCCGTCTCTGGGGCCCACTGTTGCTCCGAGATCCCCTGCAGTTTGGCCTGGGACAGTAAAGTACCCAGTTAACGTGTGTGGCCACGTGGAGGCACTGCTTGGAGTTCTGTGGTTGAGAGGCTATGTACCGGCAGGAGGAGAATCGCTCACTGGCTCCTCTTTTCAGCCCAAATGTTGGGACATGCCAGCTGCAGTAGCTGAATGCAGAGAGCTGCAAGCAAGCAAGGGCCTCGACACTACTGCAGGAGACGCTTCACACTCACCTATGTGCATTCATTTGCACACAGACACACACTTCATTTTTTTTTTTTTTTGAAAGTTTTTTATTTTATTTTATGTGTATAATTTAATCAGTTTTTTTTTTTTTTTTCAGCTTCCTTTTGCTGTTGGTTCAGGATCTGGACTGTCCCCCTGCTCTGGCAGGGTCTCCTAAGAGCGGGCTTCCTCTTCCATGGATTTAGAATCAAGAATATCTGCCTCTCTCAGCATCTCCTCTACAAACTCATCCAGCTCCATCTGGGTTACATCAGTAAGTTGAATTTCTTCTGACAGGTCTTCAAGACCCATGGACGCAGGGTCTAAAGTGGTTTTCGCAGGGAGGGAGTCTCTTTGGGATCTTGCTTCTTGGTGCCTGGCCATTTTTCGTTTTGGAGGACCAAGGTCATCTCTGTCTTCGAGCTCAGCTGTCAGATACTCCAGCTGTCTTTTATAACTGACTTCACACTCAGAGTTCAATTGTTGAAGGGAATTGACTTGCTGTTTGAGAGCGTCCTTCTCAGCTCTAAGGCTGTTCCTCATTTCTGTCTCTTTATCAAGCTGCTGCTCGAATGTGTCTTTTTGCCGTCTTAGAGCAAAGACGTTGGTTTCATACTTATTTTTAAGTTCCTGGAACGAAACTTGAACCTTCTCCAGTTCACCTTGCAGGTTTTTCACCATCTCTGTGGATTTTTGATGCAGGGATTCAAAGTTTTGAGCCCTTTTCTGATGGTTGTTCTTCTCAGCTCTGAGTTCATTAATGAGCTGCAGATCAGACTTTGCTCTTTTCTCGTTCTCCTGTTGACATTTTTCTGCTTCCTGCTTTAGTGCAGAAATGTCTGTTTCATATCTGGACTTTAGTTCTTGGTAAGTGACCTTCATTTGCTCCAACTCAGTCTTATATTTGATTTCATTGTTAACCTTGGAGGCGGTGGTCGCAGGGCTGAGAGTTTCTGGGTCATTAGAGGTTTGAATTTTCACCAGTTTTCTCTTGGTTTCTTTGCCCTTGTTAATCAACATGTCTTTGAGATTTTTCTGTCTTTCTAGCTCAAATTTTGTATATTGGAGCTCTTCCTCCAGGGCGGCTACCTTTTGGGTCTGTTCAACCCATTTAGCTTTTTCGTTTTCCAAAAGACAGCTGAGCCTTTGGATTTCATGCTGGGAATTATTATCACGCTGCCTTTTCTTAATGCAGTGTCTCAAATCTTGTCCATCGTCAGATTCAAATTGCTGTTTTTTCTGCATTTCCAACTCCAATTTAGTTTTTTTGAGCTCTTCCTTCAGGGTGTTTACCTTTATGTTCTCCTCAATCCATTTATCTTTCGCGAATTCAAGAAGAGAGCTGAGTTGTTGGTTATCTAGGTTTTCTTCCTGGGAATGATTATCAAGCTGCTTGTTGTTAATATAGCGTCTCAAATCTTGTCCAGTTTCCCGTCCATACGGCTGATGTCTCCTACCACCGATGGAGTAACGCTGCTTATGATGTGGCATTTTTACTCAAAAAACGGTTGTTTAAGGTTGGGTTAATCTCGAAAGGTTTGAATGTCGAACAGGAAAGCACTTTGCAAACGTCTGAACTCGTCAGTGGTGTAGCAAGCAATGAGAATTGGCAAAGGATTCTAAAGAATGACATCACAGGGAGTGTTTTAGAATGTTTAGAATGTTGAAGTCATATTACACCCACAAACCCCTCCCACTCATACCCCCCCCACACACACACACATAGATATATACATACGTATATATACATGTATATATATATATATATATATATATATATATATATATATATATATATACGTAAATATATATACCCCTATATATATAAATATATATACCCCTATATATATATATATATATATATATATATATATAAATGAACGTGAATAAAACATTATTTGACCAAATAATAATCTATTCAATGATTTGCTTAATCATGAAACAGTAACCTGTAATTAAATGATTATTTTTATCCTCTTTGAAATAGCTAGCAGCGAACAGACATGAGGATTCCATTAAATAACTTATGGTCATTATTTGGTTATCGAACTATAATGAGCATATGAGAAAACAACTTGAGCGCTAAATTTTGGAAATGTGCTGCAAAAAGGTCTGTTTTGCAGCAGTTGGTCTCTGAAATGTCAAGCACCATGACTTATCCTTGGGTATTCTGGTGATCTGGGCCTTTTGGGCCTAACGCCACGGTGTTGTCCTCTTCCAATGTGAACCCCCAGCAGCTTGACGGAAAGAGAAAGAAATCCTCTCTGCTGTGGTTTTTTACTGTTCTCAGCTCTGTGGGGGACTGAGGCACCGAGCCATTGGGAGGGGTGCTGTGGAGCCAGTTGGCTGAGAGGAGGTTGCAGAGCAGAGAAGTGAGGTCTCACAGCTGTTTTATGGATATTGGTTCTCACTGTCAAAGAATATTATCATGGTTTATGTCCCAAAACCACAATCCTTTGCATGACAGGATGTACAGATACAGCCCACCTTACTCAGTTTAAAGAAAATGTAATAAATTAAATTAATTAAAACTTAAATGTGTTAAAAGAATTAATGCATTTCTTATACTTACTAAAGCCCAGAGTAGGAACCTTTCAATTCAATTCCAATTCAGTTCAGTTTATTTCTATAACACCAATTCACAACACAAGTCATCTCAAGGCACTTTACAGTTCAACCAGATTATACAGTCAAATTGATTAAAAGTTTTCTATCTAAGGAAAAACAGTTGATTGCATTGAATCATTGACTAAAATACAATCCCTCACACTAAGCATGCTTGTAGCGACAGTGGAGAGGAAAAACTCCCTTTAAACAGGAAGAAACCTCCAGCAGAACCAGGCCACTTCAGGAACAGACCAGATGAAGCTACTATGAGGAAAAGCAGAGAGAGCATAATGTTAGAGATTGAACTAACAGATTCTGCCGAGGGGGAGAATAGAGATAGAATGAAGCAGAATGATGAAATATGGGTCCCTATGTCCTCCAGCACTCTAAGCTTTAAGTATAAGCTTTATCAAAAAGGAAAGTTTTAAGCCTAGCCTTAAAAGTAGACAGGGTGTCTGCCTCACAGACTAAAACTGGTAGTTGGTTCCACAAGAGCCTGATAACTAAAAGATCTGCCTCCCATTCTACTTTTAGAAATTCTAGGAACCACTAGTAAACCTGCAGATTGAGAGCGAAGTGCTCTGTTAGGAACATAAGGAACAATCAGATCTCTGATATAAGATGGAGCTTGGCCATTTAAGGCTTTATATGTGAGAAGGAGGATTTTAAATTCTATTCTGGGTTTAACAGGAAGCCAATGAAGAGAAGCCAGGATAGGAGAGATATGATCTCTCTTTTTCATTTTCATCAGAACTCTGGCTGCAGTATTTTGGATCAGCTGAAGGCTTTTAACTACAGTTTGTGGACTTCCTGATAGTAAAGAATTACAATAGTCCAGCCTTGAAGTAACACATGCATGGACTAGTTTCTCAGCATCACCCCTGGACAGAATATTTCTAATTTTTGTAACATTCCAAAAAATGAAAGAAGGAAATTCTAGAAACCTCTTTGATATGGGATTTAAATGACAGGTCCTGATCAAAAACAACACCAGGATTTTTTACTTTATTATCTGAAATCAGTTCAATCCCATTCAAATGAAGTGACTGGCTGATCAGCTTCTTTTTCAAAGACTCTGGTCCAAAGACTAAAGCTTCTGTTTTGTCTGCATTCAGAAGCAAAAAGTTAAGAGTCATCCAGGTTTTTATGTCTTCGTGACATGCCTGTAATTTATGTAATGGGTTAGCTTCATCTGGATTTATAGACAGATATAGCTGGGTATCAACAGCATAACAGTGGAAATTAATCTGTCTAATAACTCTACCGATTGGGAGCATATATATACTAAAGAAAATTGGTCCAAGTACTGCTCCCTGTGGTACTCCACAGGTAACCTTTGAGCATGAGGAAGATCTGTCAATAACATTATCAAACTGAAATTGATCAGGCTAGTGCTGTTTCTTTAATTCCAACAAAATGGTCAAGTTTTTCTAAAAGATTATTATGGTCAACTGTATCAAATGCAGCACTTAGATCCAACAGAACGAGCACAGATACAAGTCCATTATCTGAGGCCAAGAAAATATCATTAGTAACTTTCACCAGAGCTGTTTCAGTGCTATGATGAGCTCTAAAGCCAGACTGAAACTCTTAAGAAAGTTCATTATGGTGTAAGTGATCGCACACGTGTTTGGCAACTATTTTCTGAAGAATTTTAGATAAAAAGGGAAGATTGGATATAGGTCTATAACTGACCAAGTCATCTGGGTCAAGAGACAGTTTCTTAAGCGAAAGTTTAACTACAACAACCTTAAAAGCCTTTGGTACATACCCCTGTAGAGAGATAGATTAATCACATCTAAGATGGAGGAGGATATCAAAGGGAATACCTCCTTAAATAACCTGGTTGGAACTGGATCTAACATTCAAGTTGAAGGCTTCGATGAAGACAATAGTTTTGCTATCTCTGAAATCTGGCATACCACAACGGGAACACCCTGACGTCCTCCCGCCGTCCATGCGCTGTTCATATAGTGCAGGGCCGGTGCTGCTGAACTACCCTCAGGTGTGCGCGCCCCGCCCACCAGTCAAACGACAGACACCTGTGAAAGAAAAACAGAGGAGACAGAACCGGCAGCAAGCTGCACGGCTCAGCAGCCCGAGTCCTGACACAGACACAAAATATACATTTTCTTAATGTAATGAGCTACTTCTGCAACAAAATGGGTTTCAATACCTTTTTACTGAGGAACCACAGTAATGTACACTCACCGGCCACTTTATTAGGTACCCCATGCTAGTAATGGGTTGGACCCCCTTTTGCCTTCAGAACTGCCTCAATTCTTCGTGGCATAGATTCAACAAGGTGCTGGAAGCATTCCTCAGGGTGTTTGGTCCATATTGACATGATGGCATCACACAGTTGCCGCAGATTTGTCGGCTGCACATCCATGATGCGAATCTCCCGTTCCACCACATCCCAAAGATGCTCTATTGGATTGAGATCTGGTGACTGTGGAGGCCATTTGAGTACAGTGAACTCATTGTCATGTTCAAGAAACCAGTCTGAGATGATTCCAGCTTTATGACATGGCGCATTATCCTGCTGAAAGTAGCCATCAGAAGTTGGGTACATTGTGGTCATAAAGGGATGGACATTGACAGCAACAATACTCAGGTAGGCTGTGGCATTGCAACGATGCTCAATTGGTACCAAGGGGCCCAAAGAGTGCCAAAAAAATATTCCCCACACCATGACACCACCACCACCAGCCTGAACCGTTGATACAAGGCAGGATGGATCCATGCTTTCATGTTGTAGACGCCAAATTCTGACCCTACCATCCGAATGTCGCAGCAGAAATCGAGACTCATCAGACCAGGCAACGTTTTTCCCATCTTCCATTGTCCAATTTCGATGAGCTTGTGCAAATTGTAGCCTCAGTTTCCTGTTCTTAGCTGAAAGGAGTGGCACCCGGTGTGGTCTTCTGCTGCTGTAGCCCATCTGCGTCAAAGTTCGGCGTACTGTGCTTTCAGAGATGCTCTTCTGCCCACCTTGGTTGTAACGGGTGGTTATTTGAGTCACTGTTGCCCTTCTATCAGCTCGAACCAGTCTGGCCATTCTCCTCTGACCTCTGGCATCAACAAGGCATTTCCGCCCACAGAACTGCCGCTCACTGGATGTTTTTTCTGTTTCGGACCATTCTCTGTAAACCCTAGAGATGGTTGTGCGTGAAAATCCCAGTAGATCAGCAGTTTCTGAAATACTCAGACCAGCCCTTCTGGCACCAACAATCATGCCACGTTCAAAGTCACTCAAATCACCTTTCTTCCCCATACTGATGCTCGGTTTTAACTGCAGGAGATTGTCTTGACCATGTCTACATGCCTAAATGCACTGAGTTTCCGCCATGTGATTGGCTGCTTAGAAATTAAGTGTTAACAAGCAGTTGGACAGGTGTACCTAACAAAGTGGTTGGTGAGTGTATATCAGCTACCATCTGCGTAATACTAAGAATAAAAACAAAAGCAAAACATGTTCCACAGACTTTTTTATTTCAGCTGAATCAGGACATTGAAGCTTTACTCAGTCTTTTTGCACAATACTGTTCCCTTTCTTTGAAATCAAACAAAAAATAATCAAACACAACAGAGGTTATGTACAAAAATAAAGCATGTAAACAAAAATCTATTCATGCACAAAGATACAAGACAAATGTTTATTCACGATGGGCTCCTATAAATAACAACAGTCTCAGTTTGAGATTTAGTTTGCCTCATTATTATTCAGTTGATGAAAGAAAACAAACACTGTTTCATTTAATCTGATAAGATAAATCCAGCAACATCACTGTCAGTTCTTTTTTTTTTTTTTTTTACAATGTGTGCTACTGGCGAAATGGGTAATATTGGTCAGGAGGCCGCTGGCTCCATGCAGTGCAAAGAAAACAACAAAAAGGAAAGGAAACACTAATGCCGACACAGCACAGTTAAGTGATTCAGGCTCAAATGCTCTCAGAGCTTCTCAAAGTTACATTATAAACCGTATTAATACTTAGCAATTACAATCATGTAGTGTAGCTGTGAACTGATATCATGTAAAAAAACATTATCTCATGTCACTTCCTTAAAAGAGCAAAGCAAGTTTTGAAATGTAGAACATTGTTTAACTCTCTCTGGCAGCTGCGCATCACACCTTTACCAAGTGTTAGCCTGCTGACTTGCAGAAAAAGGCATAAAGTGAAGGCAGATAAGACAAAAATAATGGAAAAGGTGGATAAATATACAAAAAAAACATACCCAATGGTTTATTTAACTAAAACAGGTAGAGAGTCAGTTATAAATCGCAAACATTGACTGATAAAGTAACCATTTCACAAGCAACGGTTTTAGCACTAATATGCACATTATTGTTCCAATCTTATTTTATTTTTTTGCACTAAAAGATTGTCGCTTTTTTTTTTTAAAGCACTTGCATTTGGTTCTAAATTTTCTTCTTCCCCATTTTCTGGGTGAATAACTTTTAATAGAGTCCGCGTTCGGTGTGGTTCCACCCCTTCTGGGATCACTAAAGGGTTATTTTGTAGAGTAGCAGTTTGTAGTGCATTGCAGATACAGCTGACTTGGTCATGTGTAGTGTTGAAATATCATAGAGCAATACATCATACAATATAAGACACTCATTTCATAATACAGTGTATGTACATGTCTGTTCAAAAAGCTAATCTTACTGAATGTACAGTAACTTTCTTTTGGACTTTGTCTTATAGCTAAGATTCTTTCAAAAAGTTCATTTATAATATTCCAAACACTTTACAAACTTCCACATCTCTTTGTAATCTGTTACTTACACTCTTAGATAGCCATTGTGGTCAGGTGCTGATGCAAACCCTTGCGCCCGGCGCCGCCCCCCGGATGCCCACCTCCACCGCCATGGCCACAATATTCCTGCAGATTTTGCCGCAGGGTAACCAGTGCAGAACCCAAACAGGCGCGATTTGGTGCCAACACACCACCAGGTAGCTGGAAAAGGACGGTGGCCACCCCGGCCATGCCGTCCTCGGTGGGCTCTAGGGTGATCGGCCCTACCTTAAAGGAGGAGTAGGAGAAACCCATGAGTTGCGAGAGGAAAGGGTCGGAGCGGCAAAACTGCTGGTAACCAGAGTACGTGGATGGATGGTGATGGTGAGAGGACTGGGTGCCTGCTGTGGTGCTGGCGTAGTGATGGGTGTTTAAGTAGTGAAGCGGCAGATGCTGTCCGCTGTTCCCTCCACTGCTTAAGGTGAGGTGATGATGATGATGGTGGTGGTGGTGGTGCGCTGTGGGTCCGGAGCCTGGGTCGTGTTTGTAGACAGGTCCCGCTCTGCCTCTCTGGCCCACCACCACTCCGCTCAACTTGCCTGTGCGGGAATGAGCGATGGATACAGTGCTGCCCCCCACCCCCCCACCGGCTGAAGGTAGGTAGATGAGCTGAGGCTCCTCTGGTTCGAGGTATATGGTGAGTTTAGCAAAAGGTCTGGATGCCATTTTGGTCATCTCCTGAATGTGGCGGCGTTGCTCCCGGCGGAAGTCTAGGAACTGCTTGACCTTCCACAAGAGGACACAGACAGAAAGGAACAGGAAAAAACAGGAGAAGAAAACAGAGAAGAAGACAAAGAGGTCTATGTGGGCTTGGTCCTGTCGCACAAACAGCAGGCCCTGGGACTCGCCCTGTCTGTCGCCGGTTCCAACGCCTTTGAGAGCGATGTAAAAGCGGCTGGATTTGAGGGAATGCACCTCATGCGGGAAGGTGATGACCACGCGATCCCGAACTCCACGGACAATCAGCACCGTCTGCGGCTTCCACACGGTGATGTATGAGATGAGTCCCTCGGCGCGCTCCTCTCTGATTTCTCGCTCCGCCCCCGGGGGTTTGGCTTGCAGCTGCAGGGGATTGTGGGGAAGCAAGGGACCTGCCAGGTTGGACGTGGCGTTGGCGAACACTTTAATAGGGGATGGAGGAGAATCCTTGTCTGCTGCTGTCGCACGACTTGCTGATTCATCCTCTATCTTAATAGTATGAATCCCTGTGGAGCGGTCCACATTCACAATAAAAGTGTCATGTGAATTGGACACATAAACCTCCACTTCTCCAAACGTCACATCAATAGTGACCCGGATGTCCACATTTGTAAACTTCGGCTGGGCAGCAAAGAACACGGTGCGACCCTTGGGTAGGTTGCGAATGGTGGGATCATGGAAGCAGTTCGTTTGGGACGTAGGATCAAAGCAGAACTCTGAATCCACGTTAAACTGACGGTAGCACTGACGCCCGTTGACAGGGTTACCATTGAATGAGTCTTTGCATTTGGCACACTGAATATGAGAGAAAGAAAAAAAAAACATTAAAAAAATGCAGTTACTATAACACATATGAGGTATAAATGCTGATCACAAAAACAGATTTTTCAAACCTGCTGCCTGTAGCAGTCTTTTCGATCATTTTGAGGACTGCTGAGGCAGGATGAGGTCTCTGTGTTGTTTTGGCAGGGGCATCCACTACCATCTGGCTCACATGTGTCTGCATGACCATTACACTGACATCTGCAAAGAAAAGTTAATCTAGCATCTAAAGAACAAGCAGCACAACAGCAGTTAAACGTATCAATATCAAAGCTAACTACGGTCTTTGTCAGCTTTCTAGTATTTAGACACCAAATGATTCCTGTTGTCTAGCTAGCTTTTCTAATTAACTTAGATCAGAGAGAAAAACATATGGATAAAGCTGTTACTAAAACATATTTATAACCTGACAGGTTATACATATACAGACCTAACATTATGCCCTTCAATAATACAAGTAATAGTGCATTGTTTCTGTTTTAAAATAAATAATAACAATACTTTTTAAATTGGAAAATTGTTTATATGTATATGTTAAGGTGATCTCATGTTACAGCCACTAACTGCAATAAACTTTGCTTAAAAGCTCAGTTTCACAATAACATTTACATAGTAAAGAATAAAAACATATATAAAATCAAAATGGGTTATGTATTTGTTTTCAGTTTGATGTGATTCAAAAACAATAAAGTCCATTAAAGAAAACGGCCTCTAAAAGTCACAAAATTAGCATTTCAAAGTATACATTATCTAATCTCAGCATGAATGTACATTCTCATTCTGTCCAAGTCAATAAACTAAATGATGAAGATAAAATAAAACAAGACATGGACCAGAGATATATCCATTAGTGCAAGGCAAGTTTATTTAATTAGTTATTTATTTTAGAGTCACCACGTCATCTCCACGCCATGTATTAGTTGTGCTTAACCACTGAACAGGGTGGTACCGAGATGACTTGGTGACTCCGCATGCCAACCTCTGCTTGATAACAAATGGTAATGGCAAGACATTTTAAAGTGCTATACATCAGAAAAAAGCATCAAGATTTAATACTTTAAGACAAGAGATTTTTGTTATTTCTATTTGCTAAAAAGATGCTTAAAGCCATATATTCTATATCATTTCACTTTGCAGTTACAGGAAACTTTTATTCACTGTTTTTCTTTAAGATGAAAACACATATATATTGCTATACATGTCTACTGTTAAAAATCTGCTTAACTGATCCAGCTGATCCAGAACACTGCTGCCCGTGTCCTCACTAAGACTAAGAAAGTAGAGCACATCACCCCGGTTCTAAAGTCCTTACACTGGCTCCCTGTATCTCAGAGAATAGACTTTAAAATACTTCTGTTAGTCTATAAATCTCTGAATGCTTAGCACCTACATACATCACAGACTTGCTATCAGTGTATCAACCCTCCAGACCACTCAGGTCTTCTGGCTCCAGCCTGCTCTGCATACCTAGAACCAGAACTAAACATGGAGAAGCAGCATTTAGTTCCTATGCTCCACTTATCTGGAACAAACTTCCAGAAAAACGTAAAAGTGCGGAAAGCCTGAGTTCCTTTAAATCAAGACTAAAAACACACTTGTTTAGGATTGCCTTCAACTGTTCTAGTTAAACAGTTCAACTAAAACATATTTTCTTTAATACAACTGTTTTTAATATTCTTTTTTTCTCTGCATTTTTTTATTTTATTTTATTTATTTTTTATTATTTTTTTTTCCTACTTGCTTTGATTCTGTTTTATCTTCCTGTATTTTAATCATGTAAAGCACTTTGCATTGTCTTTGTACTGAATTGTGCTATACAAATAAATTTGCCTTGCCTTGCCTTAACTTGGGGGAAAATGTAACAAAATGTGAACAAAATCAAGGGGTATAAAGAGTCCTTTTGACATCAGTCAACAGGGAATCTGTTGTCTCCTGAGCACAACGTATTACTCACTTTTCACATTTCCCATGCAGGAGAAAATAGCCACGACGGCAGCCCTCACACCGATCCCCAACACTGTTGTTTTGGCAATTCACACACACTGCAGTATTTTCTGTAGGACCTTCAAACACCCAGCTCCGAATCTCAACAAAGGAAAAAAAGAGATAAAAAAAAACGTAATTAAACTTCCTGTTGTATTTATTTTAAGGGAATAACAGGAATTACTTCAGACTTACAAGTAAAGAGTCCACAGGGAAGAGGTGAGGGTTCTCAATAGCCTTGTTATATTCATCCCTGGACAGACACACGTCTCCGTTTCCCCTGCAAAATTCCCGACATGGGCGGCAGGTTCCGCCATCTATTGCAGAACCCACAAACAGAGGCTTGCACTTTTCGCAGTACTTTCCCTAGAATTCAAACAAGCAAAACCACTGATGACTGCTGTGTATGAAAAAGTGTAAGTGTGCAGATGGTAGACTTTTATTGACACTTACTTTGGTGTTATTTTGGCACACCAGGCAAATGTCGGGCTTGTCAACACTGACACAGTTGCTGTGTTTGTTGCATTTGCACTCAGAGGAACAGTTGTCCCCAACAAAACCAAAGTGACACCGGCAAACTCCAGGAGACACGCATGTCCCGTTCACACAACCTTGTGCACACACCGGCTCACACTGACCAGAAACACTGAAGAGAAGAAACACAGGAGATGGAGATTTGGTCAAACCATCAATATCACTCTAAAGCAAGAAGTGGTACCCTATAAAACAGTTACATGTATTTTTTTCTTGTGTTTCAATAGTATGAAAGAATATGCAGCTTTAATACTATGGCATTGGATTTCAAGCTAAGTCTGTCAGATTCTGCATTTAAATAAGTTATGAACAAATGACTAAGGATGCACCGAAAACGCGATTCTGTCTGATCATCGATTCCCAATCTTTAAAAAGCCTGACATGCCGATTACGATTTTTACTAATACAAATTTATTTTTACTGCCACTGTATATACACAAGATAATTTACTTTTATCTTACTGAAAAAAACATTATTCATTGCCGATGAAACAACTACTCTCTACTATAATTTAAAGTTTAAAGGAATAGTACACCCAAAACATGATTAGCCTTCATTTTCTACTCACCCCCATGCTGAACAACACTCTGGAGTACTTTTTTGATATCTCAAATGCATCTGGAGATCTGGGAGGCTTCTTACTGTCTGCTGACATTCAAATAATGGAGGTCTATGGTGCCCGAGGCAGAAAGGTCCATAAAAGTCCACAAAAAACGTGTCAATATTCCTCCATACTGCTCGTCCAATGTATTCCAAGTGTCCTGAGTGGGTAGCGTCCATAGTTTACTCGAAACGAAGTCATTTATAATGTTTTTAGAGCATAAACAGTAGTGTATAGGATTTCCTAAAAGCGCGCTCACGAGTCTACGGAAACCGCGGCAGACCAAACCAGATGAAAGTGCGCATTCAGCGTCTGCTCTGCCGATAATGCAAGCGTAGAAGAAGAAATTTGCTGTTTACCTGTGCAAAGAAAGAAACAACGAAAGAAAAATGTCTGAGGACTTCAGTGTTGAGGAAGAGCATGAGTGCCGAGCTGAATGCGCACTTTCGTATGGTTTGGACTGCCGCGGTTTCCGTAGACTCGTGAACACGCTTTTAGGAAATCCTATACACTACTGTTTATGCTCTAAAAACATTCTAAATGACTTCGTTTCGAGTAAATTATGGACGCTACCCACTCAGGACACTTGGAATACATTGGACGAGCAGTATGGAGGAATATTGACACGTTTTTTGTGGACTTTTATGGACCTTTCTGCCTCGGGCACCATAGACCTCCATTATTTGAATGTCAGCAGACAGCAAGAAGCCTCCCAGATCTCCAGATGCATTTGAGATATCAAAAAAGTACTCCAGAGTGTTGTTCAGCATAGGGGTGAGTAGAAAATGAAGGGTAATCATGTTTTGGGTGTACTATTCCTTTAAAGCATTGACAGTGGGTGAGTTTCAGACCTTTACAGGGGTAATTTAGATTTGGTGAAAAAGATCAATATCATATCTAAGTATTGGCCGATCACTGATCTTCCAAAATGTAAAAAAATCAAGGCCGATCGATCAGTGCACCCCTACAAATGACAAATGATCTATTTTGTCTACAACAGGCATCCCCAAACTCGGTCCTCAAGGCCCCCTGTCCTGCAGGTTATAGAGGTTTCTCTGCTTCAGCACAGCTGGTTATAATGATTGCAGTAGACCAAAAGCCTGTTAATCAGCATTCAATTAAAATCAGCGGTACTGGAGCAAGAAAACCTCTAAAACCTGCAGGACAGGGGGCCTCGAGGACCGAGTTTGGCGATGCCTGGTCTACAACAATGACTACTCTCACCTCTGCATGCCAAATGCTTGAATTGGTTTTCACAGCAGGGCAGCCGGGCCTGGTTTCTCATTAATTCAATATTTGTCTGCTTATACTTTAAATACTCATTAAGTTGGACAAATGATTGTTAGATAAAGGACAGAAGTAAGGAAACAGCAACAATGAAGCAAAAGGGTTGCAGATAAAGTAACTAACTCTGTCCTAACCCAGTAGAAGTCTATATATCCTAATGAGCAACTATTATATAGATCAGAGGCACATCATATGTGAAACACATCCTGATTTGAAGTGACAGGCCTTCATGTTTTATCTTTTAATCCAGATAAAAGCACATTTGATATGCAGTTATAGGTGGTGATATAGCAAGAAAAGCAGCTTTACTGACAGTTATTATGTACCTGTTAAGAATGTAACCCTGCTTGCATGTGCAGTGGTATCCCTCATGTAAGTCGTGGCAGTCCTGAGTGTTGTTGCAATGGTGATGACCATTGGCACACTCATCCTCCTCTGGACAATGCAGGAAAGACCAGCTACTGTTTCTCACGGGGCAAACTCCCTCACTCACACCTAAAATGAGAGATCAATGTTAACAACTCCAAAAATATCATAGAGACTGCATTTAACATAAATAGTTTGCGAATTCCTTAAGGATTTTCTTTTCTTACTGTCAACTCCACCCTGTAAGCAGCGGCCAGCTCCATTGCCTCCGCTAATAGCACACCAGCCACACTGAGGTCTGGCAATGCATTGGGAGCACTGGGTGAGCTGGGAGCACTTTGGAGAGCAGGAGTCTCCCCCAATGAGAATTCGGCCACACTGGCCTGCTTCACAGCGAAGGGGCACAAAAGACGGGCTCATGCACTGAAACATGAAACAAATTATTTTTTTAAACGTCAGGATAACTTAAAGAAAATCAGAGCCAGAATGTATGAAGCAGTTTGCTGTTACCTGCTGGAGAGCCATACTCCACACACAGTGCTGCCAGCCCCCATCAGAGCCCCTAGAGCCCAGACAGAGGCTGCAGTTGTGCAGCGTGTGACAGGGAGGGGGACATGGGAGAGGGGGAGAAGACTCCACCTGCATGGGTGAAACGTTGAGCAGCGCGTAGCTAAAACATGTCCAGTTATAGGCGGGGTTCACACTCAGGATTCGCCTTGTTTCACCTGAAGGAGGAACATTAGACTGAATTCATTAACAAAATAGTGACCTGGGTTAGCCATTTTTCAACTACCTCATACACAGAATGCAGTTCATGTAAACAACAGAAACGCTTACATTCCTCTCCTTTGTATTAGGATTTTTGTACAAAATGTCAAGATTTAAAGAAACGAAATCTGTAAATCTAAGATGATCCATAACGTACATTTTGTTTAAAGAAAGGCATGACATTTACAAACATTTTTGGTCCCATTTCCTTCTTTTGTTTTATTTGACTCTGGATTATAAATTTCAGTTTATAATTCACATGCAATCCACAGGGTATTTTAATACTACAATGGATATAAAATACATATATTTCTTTTTACTATTTTTCAAGCCTGCACTTTTAAAAAAGATGGAATTGTTCAGAGAGCTGCTCCAAACAAAATTTCTTTTTGTTTTACACTCATTTAAACAAAATGACAAATAAATCTGTCTATGTCTAAGTATCAGAGTGCAGGGTAAAAAAAACCAATTATATACAATCCATTGTGTTGGAGCTAATGTTTTGCATTTTAGTAGATTTCAATCTGTGAAGGAAACAGAGCAGGTGGCCTTTAAACATTGTTTGTAGATAAAGTACAGCGGGGTACTTGGGTCGTCCCGGGAATGAGGCCATATGGTGCTCATCAAAACTAATGTCTAAATCTAATCAACGTGACATTTTCAGAAACAAACAATAATTTTCATCAAATTAAGATCTCCAGATGAAGTTTGTGTACCTGTACGTTTGAATTGGCGGGTCCACATGCATTTTCCAGATGCAGTACATTTGGGGCAGTCTGAAGCCTCACAGCTGGTCTCACTGCAGTTGCTGGACAGGAAAATCTCTCTCTGGTTGATCCGACAATCATGCTCTGTTGTACAGCTGTTGGAGCTACTGATACAAGCTCCCTCTGGACAATTTGCGCACCACTTGCACGGTAAAGCAGGCTGGGGAATTGAGAAAAAAGGCTTAATGAAGGTTCTTGTAAAGGTGGTACATAGGAATTGAAGTAGGTTACCTGAGATGGACCGGAAAAGGTTTTAGGGTGACGAGCGAGGCATTCGCCGCAGGTCTTGAGTCTGCGGCACTGTTCCGGTTGATGAGGAATCGGGGAGCAGGTGGAATGTCCCATGAGGCAGCCCATTCTGGGGGAGAATCAATGTGTCTGGTAAGCTGCATAAAATGCAGAGGGTGCAGATAACTTCTAGCTTAAATCATAGATGCTTTTTATCTATGTTACCTTTCTGCGGCATCAGAAGAAGCACAGGTACCCCTGCACCAAACACAGCTGCCTGTGTTGTTGTTGCAGGACTCTGGTGTGGGCAGGACGGCACAGGGGTCAGAGGGCACAGTCAGAGTGAGGAGTCTACCCAGTGTGACCCCATTAAAGCCACCAGAGAGGAAAAGGCGACCACCCCAGCTTGCCATGGCAAGGGAAACTGATTGATTAACTGGATCTCCTATTGCTGAAACTGAATAAAAGATTGAAAAAGAAAATAAGCTTGCACAATATGACATTTTAAAATAAATCAGCAGCTCAAGATTAAGAGACTTACCAGGATTTATCCAGGTGTTGCAGTTGATCTGGTACAGAGACACAGAGTTACTGTAGTCTTCTTCTTCTATCCTCCCGCCCACAATGACCATGGTGTCTTTAATCATAGCAGCAGCGTGGAAGAAACGGGAGAGTGGCTGTAAAACAAAGAGATGATACAGCATTGAAAAAATGTATCTATAAAAAAAATACTCAAAAGGCATATAAAAACAAAAGAACATGGCTAACTACTGACCTTTGTGCCCTGTGTGGGAACCAGAAGTGACCAGGTAAGGTTGGGGTAATACAGGCTATAGAGTTCCCCCGATGGTTCCACTGTTTCCACATGAAAGCGATAGCCTCCAAACACGTAGATGGCATCCGTCTGCTCATGGTAAACTGCTGAGTGTCCATATAAACCTGACAGAGGGGGATACATAGCATCAGAATTCTGAGCGGGACAACATTTTTTAGCTTCATCCATTCATTTCTCTTTCCTGTTCTATCCACATTTATTCTATATGACAAAAAAGAAAAGCAGCAATAAACCTGCGGGAGGGGTTCCTGTGTGGGGAACAACTGTCCAGTTCCCTGAATGAGGGCTGAACTCCAACAGATGATGGTTGAAACCATTTTCTGGAGAGTAGCCTCCAATCAGTAGCACCGAGTCCCGACGTACTGTTAAAGTGTGACCACCCACCGGGGGCAGCACTGAGCTCTGTCAGACAGCAGAGATTAATGGATTTAAGTGTGGCACATTTCAAAGATGTTATATATATATATATATATACATATATATATATATATATATATATATATATATATATACGTATATATATATATATAAGTATATATATATATATATATATATATATATATATATATATATATATATATATATATATATATATATACATATTTTCTAAATACACTTTAAAACTAAAGCTAACCTTGTGTTCTCTCCAGACCAAGCTGCTGAGATTAAGACTCCAAGTATCCATGGCAATGCCATTTTGAGTGACCCCCCCTACCACTAACATAAAGCTGTGACCACCCTCATGGCTCCCGGAGTCCAGCTCAAAGGTGTTCAGCAGTGCAGCGGCGTGATGATAGCGGGCGGTTGGAGTTGTCCCTTCATCCAGAGAACCTGTCAACATCTGGGTCCATCGACGCTCCCTCACAGAATATCTAAACCAACCAGTGGGGATCTCGTTATTCCATACGGCATAAACCGCATAACCAATAACCTGCTTAAAAATCACAAATTTTAAAACATCTCAGAGTCCTACCTGTACACATTTCCGAGAATACCATCTGACAGAGAAAACCCGCCATACATCCAAAGGTTGCCCTGAGGTCCAGACACCAGAGAGTGTCCCATCCTGTGGAGGAACCTGTGAGCCTGTTTCTGTAAAACAGAAATGTTTCAACGTCAGGGAGGATTTCTAATTAATCAACTGCTCAGAATATAAAAATGTAATTTTTTTAGTTTATATTTGTTTAGGACCTACCATGGTCAGTTGGGTGTCCAACAGAGTCTCCCAAATCAAACTGTTTGGGTCCCGAAGAACAGAACAGTCTGAGCCAGCCCAGCTTTCAGAACACACACAGACTCCCAGAGACTAGAACACATAGATAGTGATAGTTATCAATAACATGTAACAGCTGGTCCATTTCAGAAAAAGATTATGTCAGCTTTTATCACATATAATCTAATACAGGTATAAAAACCAACCCTTAATTGGATCTAGTTTATCTAATGGATCATGTATTAGGAGAGTATTGTTTTTAACAAAAAATACTGGTGGCACAATGGTTGACATCCAAATGATCTCTTTAAAAAGAAAATTGGAACTGAAGTTTTTATTCATTTTTCTTTTTAAAAGTTAATCCAGGACTTTCTGTTTCCTTGACAAGGAGGCAAGTTTATTTTAGCCACCGGCCGCCATAAAGTGTTAGAAAGTGGCATCTTGTGGTCACTAAGACCGACTTTAACAAGAAATGGAAGCCAAATAAAGGCCAATCTTTTTAAGGAAATATGACGCAAGGAAATAACACAACTATCTAATCTTATTGTCTGCTCTAATCTTGTAAAACTTTAGAGAAAATAGTAAAACGAAATAGGTTGCCAAATATTATCAGAAGGGTAGTGATTATACCAAAATGATTTTTAATGACAACAACTAAATAATCTATTTTAGAGAGATTTCTCACCACCCTCTGACCCGAAACTAACACAAGTAATCCAAACTTTGGGCTGAGTTTAGTTACATTTTCCATATTTTTTTTTCAAAACAGAATCATTGGCTACGTTCACACTGCAGGCCTTAATGCTCAATTCCCATATTTTTGTGAAATCCTATTTTTTTCTTGCGTTGCCGTTCACATTTCTCAAATATATGTGACTTGTATGTGATCTCCTGTGTGAGCTTCATACAGCTTAAGTGTCCCGCATGCGCAGCAGAGGATGCAATGACATCACAAGCAAGCGTGCCCTGTGTTTACGGAAGTAAACATGCATGGTAATGCTGGAGCTCAGCTAGCCATCTTTCCCAACCTTAAAAACAAAACTTCTCAAGATGGTAAAAAAAAAAGACTGCTCTCCGCATTATCGTCCACCATGGTTGTTTCTTTTTCCTGCTTGCAGAATAGTGACCTTTGTCAGGTATTAATGATGTTCAGGTCGAATGAATGCGACCTGGCCGTTCAGACACAGATTGCATTTGAAAAGATCAGATTCGTATCATATTCAGGACCAAAGAGGCTTTGGTCCCAATGGAAAAAATTGGATCTGTGTTGTTTAGGCTGCCATGAAAAGGTCTGATAGAGGTTCCATATGGGCAAAAAATTAGATTTGAGTAACTTCAGGCTGCAGTGTTATCGTATCCATAGTCCACATACACAAAAAACAAACAAAAAGAGAAAATAAAAGTAAAAATCAACAGCAAATCAAAATTTATAATCTACTAGCATTCCAGCTGGTAGGGTAAATGATTAAAATACAAACAAATATGTATTTATTTATTTAAAAAAAATCTTTTTGAGTTTATTTCTAGAATCACAAGATTACATAGACAAGAAGACTTACTATGTTACAAACTCCTCTTCCTTCTGTTGCTCCACAATCCTGGGGGCACATGGGTCGGTCACAGTACGGTCCCCCATATCCCTGAGGACACTTGCAGAGCCCACTCTGACACTGGGCTCCACCTGCACATACAGCTGAGCCCTCTTCATCCTCATCCCACTTCTGCTGACATCGACGCACCCAGAAAGATGCGTTAAAGCCTTGTGACATATTTGAAGAAACGTTGGCCTCAAAGTAGACTGAGATCACACCTGTTGTTCAAAAAGAAGATGGATCATTGTTAATTCTGAATGTGCATAAACTGCCTACAGCAAAGAAGACTTTAAAAAACCAGAGATTAGGGATGAATGATGTCTACCTGAGGTGGCCTCAACTGTGATTGGCTGAGTCCTTTTGGTGCCACAAAACGCTCCAATAAGGTTGTGATCAGAATGAACGACTCCATTTGGCAGAAAACGAGGAAGGCCATCAAACACGTAAACATAAGAGGTCTGTGAAATAACATACATTCAGAATTGATCTAACTACTGGATAAAAACCTTTTTTTCAGCTACAAAGCAGCTTTGAATTTAACTTGAATCTTTTCCAAAGAAAAGTTAGAACTCACATTACAGTAGGTGTGGGAGTCTGGGTGTAAGGTGAGAGCTACTGGGGGGCAGAGCTGTTTGGGTTTGCAAGGTCCAAGCTTCTCAGTGACAGACAAGACCCAAAGACAGTGAGAAAGTCCTCCTTTCCTTTCGGTGCCACTCCGCCACCCCAGAGACGACGACAAGGGGATAGTCAAGGAGGAGGATGAGGAGGAGAGCAGGACGGAGCGGCCCTGACACTGCCGGTAACATGTGCCATTGTTTCTGTTTGTCCGAAAAATCCTTCAGTTAAATTAATTATTTTATTACAGAAAACAACAGGATATAAGAATCACTTAGTTGTTCCAATAAAAAGTAAATCATCCTTACCTCGGGTCTCCATAGTAACCAGGAAGACAGGATTCACAGTGTGGTCCCTGGGTGTTATGAGTACAGTAACACTGGCCTGTCTGGTTGTGACAATAACCTTGGAGGGGGTCACCATGTCCATTACACTCACATGGGACACAGCCACCACCGCCAGCCAGGGCCGAACCGAAGCTGCCTGGACGGCAGTGTTCACAATGAGGTCCTGTGGTCCAATCTAGAACAAGAATGAAAAACAATTGTAAACAAAGTATGAAGCCACACAATAACACAACAGTACCTCGCTGTTTCTTAAGGGCAGATTGCACTTCTGCAACCGCACATATCAAAAGTTTCTTGGGTCTGGTTTTGAACCAGTTTTGCTGGTATGCTTCGGTCTGGAATTTCTAGGGACGCACAGTAGTTTCTCACAAAAGCGCAAGGGGAAGCCTATTCGAAAACTTGCGAGAACTTCGGCAGATGGTCACGAGAACTTAGTTTTGGCAGAGACCTTGGCATCTTTATATAATTCGTCTGAGGCATCTTACAAGTGGTTGTACTTCCGAACCTCCTCGATTAACCTTTCTCGTAGTTGTCCACTGTAGTTGTTCCTCGGTTTTTAAAAATGGCGCGCCCCGGCACCGAATCAAGAAGGACGACAACACAGACAGCCGGAAAGGCCTACCAAGGACCATCTCAGCTGCTTTTTGTCTGCGCACTTCCACTAGAGGTTTGCGCGGGTTTGTGACTGTCCAACGCGCTTGACGGTTGCAGAGGCTATGCATCAGAAGCATCAATGGGCCTTTAGGAAAATATGGACTACATGAAATCAAAAAGATAAAGTCCTCACCTTGGCATTCATCACAGATCCCAGGAGCAGTGATACAGGTGGAGTGGAAGTTGCAGCCACAGTCCACGTCACATTCGACACCACTCAGAACCAGAGTAGCGGGGTCGGATGTCCAGCCCAGGGAACATTCACACTCAAACCTTGGGCTGCCGCTACACTGACCTTCACGGCATTCATTATAACACCTGGGGAAGGGTTAAATAAATAATAAAAGAAAGGCTACCTTCCATTAGAATGTCAAACTAAACCATCTTTTCAATGACAGAATAACCAAACACCTAAAAGTTTAAAGAGAAAAGCGTATATGCTTAAAACTTACGTCTGGTTGCAATGCAGCGTGCCATCGCCTGTGTATCCTCTCTCACAGTGGCACTCATACGAGGTTGGAGTGTTGATACAGGTGGCAAAAGGGTGACAGTTGTGGAGGCCTAGCCTGCATTCCTCCACGTCAGGACATGTGGGGTAAGACCAGATGGCATCTTTCTCCTCATCGTCGAAGATCTCCAACTCCATTTCCATGTCCAAAGGTCTGGGTGGGGCCGAGGTTTGAGGTTCTGGACTGAAAGACAAACAGAGTTGGGTAAACAGGGCTGCAACTAACGATTATTTTGCAAATCGATTCATTTTTTGATTAATGGAGAGATAATCAGATAGGACCAGGTTCCTTAAAGAAGACGTTTTAGAAATTAAACCTGGTGAAACTAAAACGTTCTGACTTGAGTAGTTCTGGATAGGGCATATTGTCAGAAAAAAACGTTTATTTTATCTTAAATTAAAAATGTTAATAGATTGTTTTACAATGTTGGTCTAATTACTGCTCTAAGTGCGTATCTCTGTTCTGCTAAAGGCATGATTTAGAGCAAGGGTCACCAACATTTTTAAGGTTGAAGGCTACTTCATGGGTACTGACTCATGGGAAGGGCTACCAACACTGATCTATGAAGTGCAGCATTCACGTAAACTTCATACATAATAAATATATTTTTATTGTTTCTTTTAATTTCTAATTTTTTTACATTTTTCTTTTGATATCTTTATAAATGCTATATATGATCAATATAATTAATTGCTCTTATTATTATTACAATTATTAAAAGAAGCAATAAAATAAAAAAGATTTCTGTTTTCAGAAGACAATGAGGGCACCCTGTGTGATCCTTGAGGGCCTTTTGGTGCCCATGGGCTCCGCGTTGGTGATGCTTGATTTAGCTTCATTATACTCCAGTCAATTATTAATCGATTACTAAATTAATAAGCTGGATTGATTTCATTTGTTTAGTTAATTTACTCCTTTAAAAAACTGTAACCTGTTATTATCTATAAAGCAATTCTAGAGAATTATGAACATAAATAATATATTTTGCATAATCTACTCTGTGAAGAAATGTTCATGCTAAAATACAATTTAATTACTTTGCAGCCCGAGCTTCAGCCACAGCCACACTGCAGTTATATACTGATGGATCGTCCATTCCGGCCCAGTCTCCCCTCAAACACCTGAAACAAAGGAAACAACGTGAATAATCAAAGACCTAGGATTAATAAATATTATTAAGTTTTTAAATTTAAGTTCATTTAAAAACTGCTGATAATTTCCGCTACCCTACATACTTACTTTCCAATTGTGGGATTGTTGTAGTCCCCACACCAGCCACACTGAAATGTTCTCAGGCATTCTGTACATGTGTTTAAAGCTGAACACTGCTTACACTGAGGAACTGAATGGACGCTGGTGATGAAAAAGAGAAGAGTTAATGTCACACAAAAAATGAACAGGACTGTTCATTCCACAGCTTTCTTTACCTGTCATACCAGTCCCTACACTCTCCATAGGGATATTTTGTGAGGTATGCAGCAAAATAGAAGCAAGCCTGGGCAGATTCACACCATGCACACTGACTGGAGTTGGAGAGACACTCACTGCATGTCTTTCTCCTTAAAGATAAAAATAGGAAAGCATCATCAACTGACTATTGATTCCAGAGAAAATTGTGTAATATACAGCAAAAAAAAAAAAAAAATCATTAAAGCAGTTTTCCAGCTTACTGGTTGCAGACTTTCGGACACCCCTTCGGGTCACGGATGGATCCCTCCAACCTTCCCCGCCGGCTGCACAGAAACTCTCCTTTCTTACTGGAGTTTATCTGCCACTCACAGTAAGGATCCTATTGACCAAAGTTAGCTCAGTATCAGTTATAAATGTAGAATCTTTTAATTTTTAAATATGTAATATTTGCATAACAATGGTCCATGACAACAGGTTTTCTTTAAAAGTAGCAGTTATTCAGTACCTTAGTGCATGTGGAGCAGTCTCTGTAATCCTCACACAGAGTACAATGCTGTGGTGACAACAGCAGATGGCGCTGACTGTCTCCTTTGCCTTCAACCATTTCTGTCTCTGGACAGTACTGCAGGTCTGGGCCGTCTCGCAACACACAGCGGGACAGAGACGGACACCAACCACACGACTGGTCAGAGAGGCAGGCCAGACAGGACATGTAGCCCGAACAGGAGCCTGAGCGGAAGGGCTCCAGGAACAGGAAAGAGATCTCCTTGATGTGAGAGAATTTTGTTTTGTTAATCGGCTTCAGTAAAAATAAAAAAACAATTGTTAATTGTTTTGCACATAAATCTGCTTAAAATGGCAGCATATGCTTTTTTATTGCAGGTTTGATTTCATAACTGCAATATAGCCATAGCACTATTATCAGTACTTACACTCGTTTCACGTAATGTTCTGTTCCAGATCAGGGCCATTTCGCTTGTTTGTCCTGAACCCGAGTTGTTAAGGTAGCCTTCAGCTTGAATAAGGTAATGGTTCCCCCTGGTCAGGTTAGAGAAAAGTCTGCCTCCATCCGGTCGCATCAAAGGCTTCAGCTCCTTTTCCTGCTGCGCTGCCCAGCGACCAACCACCTCCTTCAATTTGACAGCAAAGTTATTAATTAAATATATATTCTGTAATTTCACATAGAGCTGGGCACATTCACACCCTTATAACATGTTTTCACATTATAAATTCTAACTTTAAGGTTTAGTGGAGGATGCTCTTTTTCCGTGTGGATCATCAAAATAAGTGGTCCTCCTAATTATTATTATTTTTTTGTTGTTATTTTTATTTTTTAAAAACATTTTGTGAGAAACTTCAAAACTATCTTACAGGCTATTACTTCATAATATTTGTCTTTACCATTTGGGTGGAGTTGGGTCCTGATGCCATTCGAGCCTCAAAGTGGAACCTCTGGATTCGAGCCCATATGAGGACAGTCTCTGTGGGGGGAGGTGCAGGTGGAGGTCCTCCCCACAAGGGGTGGATGAAGCCCTTGAACTGTAGGGACACATCCATTTCTGTGGTGGGGCCGAGGATGATGGTGGCGCTGCGGAGGATGGATACCTGGTGGAGAGGTGAGGTGGATGGATGGAAGTGGAAACACATCAACAGAAGCACTATTCTCTATAAACTTCTTCACATGTCTATAACTAAGTGGGAGTACAAACTACTGCCAATGCAAAACAGAGAAAAAAGAACAACATGAGCCATGAAAGAACTGAAGAAAACAACAAAGACTGCAGAGAAATGATTAATCAAATAAAGTAAAGTTGTAGAGGAGCAGCTGAGTCAAAGTCTCAAAGGAAGGAAGGAGGATTAGGAATAAACACAAATGTGAGGGGTTACAACCAAAACCACAACAGTGAGCAGTGCAGATTTAGACTCTGTACCTTGTCAGGCTGGGAGTCGTTGCGGGGGTGCTGGAAGGTGAGCAGGTGCAGTCCCGGGACATAGTTCTCGGTGCGACAGGAGTGGAGGGAGGTTAGGAAACGGGTACGCTCCCCCCACCAGCCATACGCCCCTGAGATCTGGTCCGCACGGCACGCACTTTGCTCTGTGAGACCGAGAGGGAGAGGTCAGCACACAAGTAACACATCTGACCTCTTATTACCATACAGCAGTTTCTAACAATGTACTACTGTACTGAAATGTATTCTGTGACTTCTGTGTGGAGCGTTCTCAGGGAGTAAAATGACATGTCTACAGAAAGTACGTGATTGGACAGAACACCCACATCAGAGCCTGAGCAGCCTGTCCAATCAGAGCCGGATGCAGTCAAGTCACTCAACTCCACCAGAATGACACAATCACACAGAAGTCGGTCCCTCCCATGTCAGCTCCCAACAAATCTTTTGATCCTTCTCTTTTGCCCTCCTTCCTCCATCCTTGGGTCTCACCTGAAACTGGCAGGCAGGACTCGTTCTGAACACACCAGCCAAATTCACCAGGGGCTCTAGCAAGAGATGCCGGCGTTCCGCTGAACACCAGGCAGGACTGGCAGTCTGACAGAAAGCGAGCAAGGCCCAGGCACCCTGTGCTGCCACACTGCAAACAGAGAACTGGTGTTATATAACAGTAAAAAAGAGAAGCATTGACACAAGACATGGAATGTTTTTTGCAGAGATGCATCAATAAATTAATGCATAAAAAGATTATTTTTGTCATTAGCATAGAAAGATGAGAGCCTGGTGTATTTACCGAATAACCAAAATCTTAATTTCTTTTGATTAAACATACTGAGGAGCCATTATTGGAGAATGGTGTATTTGAAATCATTGTGTCTATAAAATCTACAAATCTGTTCAAAACAAATTTGTGAAAGAAATGTTCTGATGGAGGTGTTACCGGGTTGGTGGGCTGGTACTCTCTACAGCGGCCTTCACACCAGCTGCACTCTGGGTTCTTCAGGCACATGCTTTCATCAAGCGCCTCAGCACAAACAGCATCCTAGATGAAAAGAAAGTCGAAATAAATCCCCTTCCTTCCATTTCTCCCCAACTTTCACTTCTTATTACTTATTATTCAGTTGCTGGAGCGCTTTGAACTCTCACCCTGTCGCCTCGATCACTGCTAACAAACAATGGCACTTTGTAAGCCGCAAGATCTCCTCGGGCAACACCACTGTAACCGCCAGCAACCAGCAGCACACGTCCTTCCATCACCGCGGCAACATGTGAATACCGCCCTCTCACTGCTTCCCCATCTAAAGAGGCAAACAAACAAAATAAATTGGATTGTTTGGAGGTATTAAAAGCTAAAAAAATAAAAGAAGAAGATTAAAGGAAACAGAGCTACTGACTGGTTGACCATCCTCCTCCAGACGACACCCACTGGTGGCAGCCCAGATGATAAAAAAAGATTTCCTTATCATAGCATTTCTCCTCCTGGTAGTGATTATGAACATTTCCACCTGGTAAAAAGGAGGGACATTGATAAACAAAACAAGAAGCTTAAATCAACATCAACGTCATGTTTTCTAATGTATCCGTCTCTCACCATAGACCACCATGTAGTTTCCAATGACAGTGGCCGTATGGAAAGCTCTCTCTCTGGGCCCGGTTGTTGGAAAGCGGGAACGAAACGTGGTCCAAAACCGCCTGTCTACGTGGAACACATCTGTGTTGTTCACTCGAACACTAAACCTTAAAAACATACACAACAATAGTTAAACAGTAGTAATTTATTGGTTTGTTATCAAATTATCAAAACGCTGATGTAGGTGAAGGTTTTCAATGTCCTGTTTATCATTTTCTCACTTTCCTTTAAAAACTATACAACAAACTGGTGCAACATCTGCCAAGGAAGAGCGACTAATACTTGGTATGAGGTTTGTACCTGGCACTAGTAGGTCTGTGACCCCCATAGACCAACAGGGTCCTGGATGGGCTGTGGAACACCAAGGAGTGGCCAGCAGAGGCAGGGGGTTTCCCACCAGTGGGCTGAACCGTTTCCCATCGTCCTGAACCGTGCAAGCCGAAGCGATACAGAGTCGAGGAAAACATATCCTCCTCGGTACGACCTGGGGTATTGGCAGAGATTTAGAACTCTAAACAAGACCACAATGTAAACACAGACACCAGTGAGGCATTATGATCACCTCCAAAAACATAGAGATAGCTGTCGACCACCGCTGCGGCGTGATTGGCCAGTTTAGGAGCGCCACGTGAGTGGGTAAAGCCTAGCTGCTGCCAATCATCCTGGACAGGCCTGTACATCCAGACGTCACTGGCCAGGGATCCGTTGGCTAGTTCTCCTCCAAGGATAACCATAGATCCCATGTACTGCACAGCTGTGTGGGAGTGACGAGCCACCTTACATAAGGGACAAATAAAGGAGAAATAAAATCAGGGATCTAAAATAAAGTGGTTTAAGTCTAATTCTAAGCCTTACCTATGCATCATTCTGTCTACCGCAGAAAATGCAGCAAGTTTGGTGTTGCAGATTAGTTAAATGCTCCAATCATATTGATTCTATATGTTTTAACTTCTGACAGATGCTATAAACTAGGATATTTTACTTGAAATCTATTAGGATTTGGCATTAATATATATGCTGGATGATCTGATCACAAATAAAAAGCAATAGAAAGCTCAATAAGAATAGAGAAAGGTTTCTCTCCAGGAAGTATTTAGAAGTGGTGTGGGAAACTGACCTAGATCCCTACATAATAGCCCCAAAATGAGCCCATTTATTTATGCAGCAGCATAACCGCCTGAATTAGCCTGGTTAGAGAAAATGACTCCTTTGGATAGAGCAGCTTCCTGGGGGCTGGTCTGAGGAAAGTTATCCTTTCAAAATTAGAACTATGTAATGGCTCTTTGAAAAAGAGAAATAAAACTGAGGTTAATCTGTAAATGCATTTAATTTCAAGGGGATTTTACTTATACATCAGTGAACCTGCGGATGATGATGCTGAGCTACTTGCTACTATATGATGTGATGGTATATCAGGTGGGAATATTAGATGTGATCATTCAAGACAGATCTGATGGCACACTATCAACATTCCTGTACAAAGCCGTCCCCTAATATGTAAAGCGGATGCATGTTTATGGTGGGTCTGAACAGAAAAGTGTAACACAAAACATGATAACTAAGATGTTGAAATATAAAATACTCTTTTTTGAAATATTTTGCATTCTTTTAAAAACATAACAAAGCACTTACAGGGGAGTGACCGTAAGACCTGCTTTCCCACTGGTTGGATGTGAAATTGTACTTAATCAAGTCACCAAGAGCCCTGTTCAGATCAAATCCTGCAAGTAAAAGAGAAAAAAAATCTTGAATATAGTAGCTTATGATATAAAACAACTACCAGAATCTTCAGGACAATTTCAGTCAGAGACAAGAGATAAAACAGTGTGAAATATAACAGACCTACTGAAATATAATATTTGATTCATAATCTGTGCCTCTGAGACTAAAAATGATTAAAGAAAGATAACTTTAAAGTATGTAAAAACGAGTGAGTGAAAGCAGAGTTATGCTGAAATTCTATCAATTAGCCTCAACGATGTGTTACACCCACCTCCAAACAAATACAGGGCTCCAGTGGAGGACAGGTACACACCAGCAGAACCAGTCCTTGGAGGTGCGTTTGGGTTTCCCTCACTTACACGCCACCACCGTCCTGCTCCGTTATCGTCACGGAGACCAAGCTGACAGCTTTGGCCCAGGAAGCCTGGGTTGCACTGACAATGTTCTCCTTTCTGAAATAAAACAAGCATATAAACATTCAAAGTTAGAAACAGGGTGAATTATTTAGACTCTGTCAGTAAGAACAATTTCATTAGATAAAAATAGTTTGCTAAAAGGGGTGAAAAAGTCATCAGCTTTCCCTTTCTCCTCACCTTGTCACATTGTCCATTCACAGTACAAGCCTGGGAACAAACAGGGGTTGAACAAGATGCTCCTCCCCAACCCTGATGGCAGTGGCACTTGGATGTAGAAGAATCACAGCGACCATGGCCGCTACAGGCTCCAGGGCATACCGAGAAGGTGTATGTTGCATTGAAGCCCAGAAGGTTGTAATTAGCATCACTGAATAGGTGAATCAGCATCTGGATGAAGAAAAATCACTGATGATGTGTACAAGTATGATCTTCTATCTATGCTCTCTTTATATATTAATTATGGCTATATAATGACAATGGATTTCCTTGTTAGCAGTTAAAATGTTATTGAAGTTAGGTTACCTTCCCAGACTTGGCTTCAATGGGCTCAGGCAAAGAGTTGCCACTCAGACTGGCTAGAAGTGGACTTTGGTAGGAGTCCCCATCGTATATGAATAGATAGTCATAGGTACACTCTGTGTCCATAAAGGTGAAGTTCAACACAATCCGATGGCTGATGCTGGGAGCTGAAAGATAAACACAAAAATATTCTGATCATAAACTTTCAACCTTTTCAACCGCAGCTAACCTAAAACCTTAGAAAGTGCCCCAAATTCCACAGTTGGTTTACCAATTTATTTAGAATAGACCAATGAAAAGCGGAGCATGATTTTCTACTAATAGAAAAATCTGAAACTTCTTGCCTGCCTTTTTACTGCATGTGACTGATTTTCAAATGTATTAAAGTCTAAACCAGGGCTCTGCAGTCTGTGAGAGTAGGACCTTTTTTTGCACCTTTAATATTGAGTATAAAGAACTTAAGGTCAAATATATTCCTAAATGATAATAATAATGCTTTGTTAGTATAGACATAATAAATGGCGATTTTCATAACATTAGCATTTTCCCCATAGAAAATTGCAACAAACTACCAAAACCAAATGACATTAAATGTACTAGTAATCTAGTTTTAGATCTATTACAACAGCATTATATTACATACTGTATGTAGACATCCTATAAAATAGTTTTTGTTTTCAAAACTTTAAGAGTCAAGTAAAATGTTGGTTATATAAAATAACACAAATTTCCTATAGAAGATATTTAAAAAAATATGAGTTGTCTTTCATAACAAAGGTGATGTAGTAGGACTGTTAAAACAGTGTCTTTTTGGGTTCTAAACATTGAGAAGCCCTGATCTGGTCCATTTTAACACATATTTAGACCTTTATCAAAGAACATTGTAGCTTTAGTTATATGTTGTACTGCTGAATGTTAAACCTCTGCCCAAAATGCAGCAGCTCTCAAAGGCTCTAACAGATAATCATCCAGGATCAACCTGCCTTAGGAACCACCTTCTCATCCACAGTAAGCACTTTCTCTATCTCTGGCAAAAGAATAGGGATCTCTAAAGCATTAATCTGCAACTCATTCTATTGCACGTAGGTTTTCACATTTAGACCCTAGAGTTTCTCTTTGGTCTCATCTGAAAAGATAAGGCAGGCTTATTGCTAGGACACATTTCAGTATATCAGAGGAAAATGAGGCTGGATACCAGAAGTGTGAGATGTAGAGTCAACAAGTCATCTCTATGCCATGTGTTTGTTCTGCCCAGCCACTGAACCAGGTGAGTTCAATCTACACAATACGATTTACTGTGCAGATTGGGCCTCACACCACCACCATGGACTGTTCTCCCTGCAGCCCTCTGGGAAGAGGCTTCACAGCATTCGATGCAGGACCAGCAGGTTCCGCAAAAGCTTTTTCCCCATTTTCATAAGACTGTTGAACTGTTGAATGTCATGGTCTTACTTTTGTTTTACTTTGATCCTTGTGTTTTATTGGTTTATTTCCTACTTTGTGTTTCTAGATTTATTTTAGTTCTGTTTTTTTCTGTTGTTGTCCTCTGTTATCCTCTTATGTGTGTTCCTTTCCCCTTGGCTCCCTTGTTTTCTCCACTCACACCTGCCCTTATCAGCTCGTTAGCCCTGCCTTTGTCTCAGTCAGCTATATATATATTCTCCCTCTGCTGTCACTCCTTGTTGGTTCCTCTGTTGTTGCTGCTTCTGTCGTTGCTGGTTTCTCACTGCTGTTTTCTTCCAACCTCGTCTCTCCCTGGCTCCTCGTGTTCGGTTTCCCCCGATGTCTCCATGGTTCTGGTTTGCGTTGGATTTTTGGATTCCTGCCTTTGTTAAACTGTTTCCTCTGATTAAATCAACAAGAAATCTCCTCAGCCTCTCTGCCTCTGCATTCAGGTCCTCAAACCACAACCAAACCCTGACATTGAAACTCTAATCAAATCACTAATTGAGACTTTAATTTTCAAATCACTTTAAATAGAACTCAGCTCAGTGTTCTACTGCATTTTGCACCATAATTTATTTTGTACTTCCCTGAATTTTGCATAACAATACCTTTCACACCATGTCGTTGAACTGGTTTTCCTTTTCTCATACATTTTACATTCTCCTCACTGCCGCACTTTATTAATGGAAATGTTCATTTCACTGCTAAGCTGCTTATTCACTGTGGAAAAGCTGTAATCATCGAAATGTTGTTTTGTATACACTTTGTGTATACAATAAGACAAATAAAGTCTATAAGTCTATAAAAAAATAACAAACACATGGTATAGAGCAGGCATCCCCAAACTCGGTCCTCAAGGCCCCCTGTCCTGCAGGTTTTAGAGGTTTCTCTGCTTCAGCACAGCTGGTTATAATGATTGCAGTAGAGCAAAAGCCTGTTAATCAGCTTTCAATTAAAATCAGTTGTGCTGGAGCAAGGAAACCTCTAAAACCTGCAGGACAGGGCGCCTTGAGGACCGAGTTTGGGGATGCCTGGTATAGAGAGATGACTTGTTGACTCCACATCTCCCACCTCTGCTGGATACAAATGCATGCAATTCCTTTTGTATATCATTTTTAAATAAATCTTTAATCCATGTTCCTCTTTCCCTGATATTTACAATCATATACTTTGTTGTGCTCTATTACGGATGTCTTCAACAGGGGGTCCGTTACCTCTAAGGGGTCCACGGAGGTACTGCATGGGGGTCACGAAAGTTTTTGTTGATTACACTTTTTTTTTTATATTCCCCCCCCTGCAATTTTTTCCACTAATTGAAATGTCTTTAAATACACATTAACCTGAATTCAACACACTGTAGTAAACAAATAAATGGAGGCAGAAGATGTCTTTCAGTCATCAATGCACACATTGGGCACCGTTTCATTCACAACATCTGTCCCATCAACCAGGAATCAGAAATACTTTAATAATCCCAGGACAAAATTACTTCCGTTACATTACTCCATCTATATTAGAGTGACCATAGGACCAGTTGGATATAACACAGTTTCATTCAAAATCTATAATTAGGGGCTCCCCGCTCCATTTCTCCATCAGTTTGGGGGTCCTTGGCCTGGAAAACCCCTTCTCTATTACATAAAACTCAATTAAATACACTGGAGGTTTTTGCTGTGACATCACAATAAGTGAGAAAGTTCAAGGCCTACACTTCTATGAAATAAGATCTCAGTTTGCATAAACTCTACCTTTGATAAGCCACTCGCAGTTCCCATTGACAGAGTAGTTTCCAGGTCCATCTGTGACATAACCTGGAGGTCCCCTCAGCACCTGCCTGTGGCCCTTGCAGTCCCCTGCCTGGCACACAGGCCACTCAGCTGATAGAAGGACCACCAGAATGAGAATGGAGACAGGGAGAGGGGAGGCCATCTCTGGCACTGCCTGGAAACAGAAAGAGAGGCTGATCAACATGAGTTAGTCATAAGACATTATCAGAACCAAAACACTCATTCATAAACATAAGCCTACGTGTGCTGCTACATTTTCCAGATCAACCGCATGATCCACTATAAAATCTAAAGTGTTGATATCCACAAGATAAAAGAGCTGATTGTAAACAAACATCAAAGTAAAAAAAAAATTGTATTAAAAACACCATATACAGTATTTATTGCGCACCTTTGATTTCCCTGCAGGATTTTAAACTGAGTCTTAACTCTGGCATTTACAAAATTACACCCCGAAGGAGAAAATTCATATTTGCGCTTTAAGTTCTGGATAAATAAAGCATTATAACCTAGCTACATGCTAGCCACAGATGCAACAAGGGCTGTAATTACGAATACGACCTCAAATCAAAACAAGTAAACAAGCAATAAATGGCTTTTTAAGTGCTTTCACCACACGTGTTTACGTTGAAAAATGAAATAAAATAAAACAGGGGGAATGAGATAATATATATTTCAGAAGTAAGGGGAGTCTGTGCAGGATATCATAACAAAGCTAACAGGAGGGGTTGATAAGCTAGCTGGCAGAAAACCGTTAACTCGCGGCGGCCATTATGCAGTTTATGACCATTTTTTGTGACCGAACTCACCAAATCCCGTCTCTTTGATCGCATATTAATTTACATTTTCGATGGGTTTGAAAAGGCAAGCAGCCACATGGGTGGACTTCTCCTTCTAGGCGAAACCTCACATCTAGCTTAACTAGCTAGCCGCAGTTGAATGCGATTCAATGCGGATGACAGAGGCAGCGAAAGAGCTCTGCTAAATCCAGATGCGTCAGTGGCTGCAAAACCTGCAACCATCCCTCGGTGTAATTAAGCTGTAATGATCTTACATGCTATGATGGAAGGGGTAAATCTGTCGTCTATCGATGGGTGTTCTCAACCAAACACCCGCAATATGCCATCACTTCCGCGACTCTGTGGTTTTAAAGACCCCATCGTCGTTGTTTTGGTATTGATGGCTGGTAGCTGTTACCATAGATCACCAACACAATAGGCTGAGGAGCATGTTGTTGCCAACAGCGCTGCCATCCAGCGGAGATGGAGGACAAAAATCTGGACAGGAACCTTGTTTACTGCAGTGACCTGAATCGAACCGGATTAAGCAACATCAGTTTAGGTTACTTTGTGCCACACTGAGGAGAAGGCAGCATTGTTTATATTTGATGACCAAAAAAAAAAACTTTCATTCAAAGAGTTTTATTTTATTTTCATGACTATGAGAATTGAAGATTCACATTGAAGGCATCAAAACTATGAATTAACACGTGGAATTATATACTTTACAAAAAAAGTACAACAACTGAAAATATATCTTATATTCTAGGTCGGAGGTCTTCAACAGGGGTCCGCGACCCCTAGGGGTCCATGTAGGTACTGCATGTGGGTCACAAAAGTTTTGGTTGATTAGACTTTTTTTAGATTAAACCACTAATTGAAGTGTCTTCAAATACACATTAACATGAATTTAACACATTGTAGTAAACAGATAAATGGAGGTAGAAGATGTCTTTCAGTCATCCATGCACACATTCAGCGACAGAGGAGCTCTTTCAAGCTGGACACTGTTTCATTCACAACACCGGTCCCATCAACCAGGAATCAGAATCAGAAATACTTCAATAATCCCAGGGTAAACTACTTTTGTTACATTACTCTATCTGTAATAGAGTGACTATAGGACCAGTTTGATATTACACAATTTCATACAATATATATTATATATACAATATATATAATTACAGGGTCCCCACCCCATATGAAGTACAAACACACACACACATATATATATATTTTAGGAGGATAAATACCACACGGTTACTTTCCAGATTCTTATCTGTGATTTTCTTTGCTTAGAATTATTTATTTTGTCTTTCTCTTACATATAATCTTAATATACATGTAGTTTCTGGTTAACATATAATCAATAAACGTGAGAAATTTAGAAAGACATTTTTGCAATTTGTGGTTTCTCAGTGCACAAGCTCACTACAGGGACGCTGGGTTCCTCCCTGTCCAAAGATATGCATATTTAATCACCCGGTCTCGCTGTCAAGTAGAAGTTTGTTTCTGCATCTGTTCATGATATACCCAACATTCTGCCCACTGGAGAAGAGAACTAGCATCAACAAACTTTTATAAATACACGTTTGATTGCTAGGTATTAAAAAAACAAAACAAACAAACAAAAAAAAGAGTGGAAGCTTTAGGAATTTACTGCGCATTTATTTTTTTCCCCCATTACAACAAAAGGACAATGAAACCAAGTTAGTTTCAGTATTTGGCCTTTAATGAGATCAAAAGAAAACAAGCAGAAGATCAATGAAAAAACAAAATATTATGCTGTAATTCATCCCACTTTAAGTCATTCCAGTGTACACTGTTATCACACTGTAATAGCAAGAAATAAAAAGCTTACTAATACAATCCTTTCTCATTAACAAGCCATCAAAGTCTCATCACAGACATTACCTTTGAAAAAGAGTCAACACAGACATTAAAAAAAGGTAAAAACAACTAGAACATTGCATAGAAGAGCAAAATTTTAGTAGAAAATATAACCCATAATACCCAAGCATCGGAAAAGCGCCAACATAGCAAAAGATAAAAACATGAATTGAATATGAATATTTTATTGAAACTTTTCGTCAGATATCAAAAGGTCAAGTGTTTCCTGTGGTATGATTGCAATGAAAAGGGGTAGTTGGTTGTTTTCTGAAACTTTAGCCTTCATTGCTCTCTTTTTGTACTTGGCAAAGAACTCATGCTCTTCCTCAACACTGAAGTCCTCAGACATTTTTCTTTCATTGTTTCTTTGTGTGCACAGGTAAACAGCACATTTCTTCTTCTACGCCTGCATTTTCAAGAGCAGACGCTGAATGCGCACTTTCATCTGGTTTGGTCTGCCGCAGTTTCCGTAGGCTCGTGAACTCGCAGGCGCACGCTTTTAGGAAATCCTATACACTACTGTTTATGCTCTAAAAACATTCTAAATGACTTTGATTCGAGTAAATTATGGACGCTACCAACTCAGGACACTTGGAATACATTGGACGAGCAGTATGGAGAACATTGACATGTTTTTTGTGGACTTTTATGGACCTTTCTGCCTCGGGCACCATAGACCTCCATTATTTGAATGTCAGCAGACAGCAAGACGCCTCCCAGATCTCCAGATGCATTTGAGATATCAAAAAATACTCCAGAGTGTTGTTCAGCATGGGGGTGAGTAGAAAATGAAGGCTAATCATGTTTTGGGTGTACTATTCCTTTAAGCACTTCTAACAGCAAATATTAATCTCCGTTAGATATGTTTAATCATATTTTTCTCAAACATGCATCTAAAATCAAATCGCCTGATAAGCTTTTTTTAGAGTTCTGTACTGAAACTTTTAAGTCATGCATAAATGGGTTAACCATCTGCCTGTTACCCTGGCACAGCCAGACTGAATTACATGGAGCGTAATACTCTATGTAGAAGTCTGATCATTCTGGCTGCCCAGACTACCTGCCTGTTTTACAGGGGAAGAAAGTTCATTTATGATGTGTGTACAGCTATTTTTCCAGGGGCCAGGAAAATAGGTGTAGAATGGAGGCCTGGGCCAAAAATAGGACAAAGTGCTCCCTTAAACTCATATTTAAGGGTGACTAAGTGCTTCTCTCTCCCCCCGTCCCAAAACGACACCTCTCCCTTATCCATATTTAGTTTGATGCGTATTTTCTCAGGACTCTGCGGCACCACCAGCTCTGTGCGCTTCTCATCGTGGACGGTATACACCCCTTTACTCAGCCCCAGAGCCCACACCCCACGATTTGGTGAGACGGTAAACTTCTTTTTTCGGGCCACCTCCACCTTGCTCACTCCCAGGATCCACTTGGGGTTGTCACCGACAATGACGTCCCATTTATGTTTTCCACTTTCGAAATTTTGAGCCCCCAAGACGAAGACGATAGGCTCGAAGCGCTCTCGGTTGTCAGGGACGGTCAGTCGCTCTGGGCTCTCCTTTACGCTGGTGAGATCAGCGCTCAATGAGAGCCACGGAGAGGCTGTGTTTGGATCGAAAACAACTGGGTCTGCACACACAGGAACAAACAGGATACAGGGTTGTAGATGATTATGTAAAATATCGTTCAGGATATTAAGCTAACAAAACACACACAGATGAGTTTTGTGGCCAAATTTGTATCCCAGGTCATATATACTTAAGACCAAATCTGACACTCACTCTAAATCACTTTAAAACAGAGCAGCAGATATTGTTATTCATAGTAATTCTGTGGATTTAACAATTAATCCAGAAAAATATATGTTATCCAAATAAAACAGAACCCTAAGTTATAAGAAACAACATTTTAATTCCTGTTATGAGAACTCATCTTTCTTAGCAGCTCAGGCAGCAGCAGCGTTCATGTATGAAAGAGTAGTTGCTGTAGTGATACTTTAGAATATAGGCAAATTAATTACTGGTTTTTGTTCAAAAAAAAAAAAAAGGAAGAGAAAAAGAAAAAACATTTACAGATTTTATTAAGGTGAATTCAAGGGAAGAAAGTTAGAAAAGGAGAAATTGGGATGGATGGATGGATGGTATGTTTAATGAATGGTATCTGACGGTCACCTGTCTAACATGGGGGGAACGTATCTGGTGCTGTGTAAATATCATCAGGCTACGTTACCTCTACTCATGGGTGTGAGGTTTTTTTTAACAGGGCGTTCAGACCCCCAAGTTTTGTACTCGGGGACAATTTACAAATTATATTTTAAGTGCAATGTTAGAATCCGGTTTGTAAAACAAATTTGTGTGTGTGCAACATTTAAGGACAGTTTGAAAAAAAGTTTTATTTGTGTGTGAAACTAGATGAGAGTTTGTAACACAAGTTTTATTTGTGAACAATAAGATTATTTCGGTGCAACATGTTTATTTGTGAGTGATAAGATTTGTTTGTGTGAATCATGCTTTATGCATTTGCAACTTTTGTGTCTTTATGTGTGTGCGCAACATGCATTTTTGTTCAAAACGTTTTGGCAGAAAAATCACTCCATAGATTCTTATTTCTTATTTCAACCGTGGCGTATATTAGCTGCGACTTATGAATCAAGATGCTATGCCTGAAAAAAATTGATTGACATGACAGTTGATATATGATTGGCCGAACTTAGGTGTTAACTAAATGGCCGGCATAAAATAATGAAGAAAAAAAAAAAAAAGACAGGATTTTTTTAAAAATAGAAATTTTCTAACTTTTGTGACAATATAGTCTGATAAAGAGTACATTATATACATGTTTAAACCAGAATGATTTGACATTTAAATATGATTTGACTTCCCTGCGACTTTAATGATGTTAATATTATGTCAAGATACTTACAATATTTGATGTGATCCTTCATGTCCTTCCAGATGTTGTAGCCCAGAGAACCAACATGCTTCCCCATGTCTATTAGGGAATCATAGGGAAAACCAAGATCAGATTGATCCCACTGGGCTCTAAAACAGAGAAGAAGATAAACCAAAGAGACTCAATCAGAACTGCTCAAATGAATTTGGTTTTACACAATGAAATTATCCCACAGATGAATAAACTCACTGATCAGTCACTTACTTTCTTTTAACACTCTGGAAATTCTGTAAAACAGAGAGGGTGCTGGAAATTAGCCTTAAAGAAAATATATTTTTAAAATAAAAACCAATATAACATAAGAGCCTTAAACAAGCTGTGAGGAGCTGCCCTCGTTTACCTTCAGCAGCAGCAGATCCTCATTGCCCATTTCTTTCTTCACAGTTTCAATGAGCTCTTTCATTTTAACAATATCCTCCTCTGCCATGTCAATGGCTCTTTGCATGATCTCAAGCTTTTTCTGCTCTTCATTGGACAGAGCTTCCAGTCTCTTGGCCTCTTCCTGAACAAGCACCTTGTGTAGCCGCTCAAATTCTGCCTTGATTCTTTTCTCGGCTTCTCCTGCCTGATGCTGCGTAGAGTTGAAAAGGGAAATTAAAATAGTAAACAAACTTTCATATATATAATGAAACCCTACAACATATTCATCTACAAAAACTTTTGATATGCCATTACAAATAATAATAAAAAAAAATCTAACACATGAAATGCAACATGAGCACCATGAGAAAGTAACCCTACCTTGATATACTCCACTGTATTGCTGAACTTCTTTGTCATTTTTTTGTACGTCTCCACTTTCTTTTCAAAAATCTGGACTTTAAACCCGAGCTCCTTCTGCAAAAGTAAAAACAGAAAACAGACATTTAGCAAAGGAATAGAAATACCTTGTTCTTTTTTTTCAATTGAGGGGAGATTCACAAAATTTAGATTAAAGTAGAATATTTTTTATACAAATAATAAAGGGATGCTATTAAAAAAAATAGCAACCAATGAGTTTAATTCATACGGAGTTATTGAAACTTTTGATTTTGGCTTCACTGCCTCATAAAAACATGGATGTATATGAAGTTTTTAACATGAACACACCACATTCAAGCAAAGTAAAATCTGCAATCTAGTGCCAGTCAGAACTATGATCAGTTAAAGGGCCTGAATGTAAGCTGTGATGAGCCGATTCATATCAAAGTGCCATAACGTCTTTCTATATACCATCTTTCAAGCTGCATCTAAAGCTGTTTGATCAATTTATTAATTAATATTTTTTTTTCTAAAGATTTAATCTTCAGAAGCAGATAATATGTCAGTCACAGCAGGTCTACAAACTATAATTTTTCCTTAATAATCCTTTCCTAATAGGGTTGTCAAAAGTATTGATACTCCAAAAAGTATGGATACTGAAACGTTGTATCCGGATACAATACTAGTTTTCAAAAGTATCGATACAGTGCCACCACCAGTGGCACCTAAACACTCATTCATCTAAAGTGCAGAATAGAGGAAAATGCACTTTCAGAACACTGTGTGATTGAATAATTCTGTGAACTTTTCAGTTTCAGACTTTTTTTTGTAAGAGGTGCAGCTGCTGAGAATTATTTTGTTTCTTAACCGGTTTAGCTAGTGTCATTGCTATGTGTGCAAAGCATAGCCAAGAAAGGAACACTTAATTTTAATTTTGTAAGTTTTTTACCAAGCTTGCTTAATACTGTGCAAAGTAAACAACCTCAAAATATTCTTGTTATTGTTTATTGTATTTATTTATTGTATTTTTATTATTAATGAAAATTTCTGTTGAATTTTGGAGTCTTTGTTTTTATTCTTGTGGTATCGAAAATGGTATCGAGTATCGAATATTTTCCTTAGTATCGGTATCGAGTTGAAAAGTTTAGTATCGTGACAACCCTACTTCCTAATATACAGTTTTTGTCAAAGTGCTGATAGCTGGTTCCCAGATGAATTGAACAATATTATAAATCATCACTTATGATGCCAAATATTTGATAAATACTGCAATATTTAACCATATTTCCCTCTTTCTCATCTTTGTCTAAGTCTAGTCTAAAGTTTTTAATCAAATTTTGACTAGTGTCCCATGTGAGCTTCTGCTGCCACACTTGGTAAACACCGGCCAACAATTATTGTACTTTAAACAGACAGATGTGATATTAAAAATACAGCACTATGGCTTTGAAAAATCTAATCAAGATAGTTTTAAGACCTAAAATAGTTTGTAAGTCTGAGCAAACATCAGGCTAGGGAAATCTATTTTGCAAATGCTGATATAATCCCATGATTTTTTCTGTTGAATTAAAATTTACTAACACTCAAAATAACTTTTAGATCCTATTTTCCAGTGTATGCATTTGTTAGATACATTTAAACAGCCGTTAAAATAAAAAAATCCTGTCCAACTACAATGGGAATTATTGGCCATGTGCAGCCAATACAGTGCAGCTTTTTTTTTTAAAGACGTTGTGTATCAATACCTGTTTTAAGTGAAACCCAGAGTAAGAAGCAGTCGGACAGGAGAAATTTATTTTCACTATTTTTGACCTAACATTTAGCTCAGAAGTCTTCCACCCTGGTGCTCAGGTCCCACAGTCTAGCATGTTTTAGGTGTTCCCTTACCTCCACAAACCTGTCTAAAATAAATGGGGGCCTCTCCAACCCTTGGACGCTGCTGAGGATGATATGTAACCAATGACGTAACGACACAACAATAGGCCCGTAAGCAACATTATCTGGGTGGACCACATACGAAGTACAACACCCACCCCGCCGCTGCTGCAGACAACCATACACATTTCATCATTTTTCACCTTCACTAGACATGGATATACTTTAATATATTCTGCTGTAAGATGAGTTTTATCAGGCTACCTTGAGCTTCACAGCCCCCCTCTTTACCCACGCTGTCTCCATTCATCTCCTGGTCACAACTTTTACTCACTGTAGCAGCAATGTCCACCTCTCTCTGGTTCTTTGAAAGAACCTGTTTATTTTGGGATGTTTTTTCTGTTCTTCCAGCAGCTCTTTGCTTTTTCTTTTCTCTAATCCGCTTAAGTAACTCTTGTTGGTCGCTAACACATTGTACATAACGGTTATGGATTTAATCTACGCTCTAGTTTACCCATAATTCCAAGTTATAGTGTAAAAAATGTAATACTCAAATACATCAATCTAATATCTTTCTTGCGGTTTGAAACACATTATATGAGTGTATTTTTGATCAACCGTCTAATGAACTATACAGTTATTAAAGTAATTAAAAGTACCACTTTCTGCTTTGCTATTAGTGTCGTGTTTAAATGGCTCACCATGCTGAAATCTGGCATGTGTTTGGGTATAAATAAGGTCCGGTCAGACTGACTAGCATTAGGTGGGTTTAAGAGGAATTTTTCATATTACATTTACAAAGAGACGTCCTAATCCACAATTGTGTAGGGGGCCTACCAGGAGTCAGTGACGGGGCCCCTAAGAGATCGGGGCCCCTAAGCAACTGCAGTCTCTGCTTACCGATATTAACTCCACTGTATGCAACCATTAGATTCAGGTGTGCTGAATAGTCCTCACTATATCAGTAGGTGGTGGGAATAAACTCCTACGCTTAATTGCCGCCTACCATAAATGACAGAAGAAGGTGTTGTGAAGTAGAGAAGAATCTAGAACATGAGTTTCCTAAAGACCAGGGGTTAGACCTCTGACTACAGGACACTAGAACTTGCCTGGAAATACAGTTTTCTATGTTGATGTTCTTACTTGTCCTAATATAAATATACTTTCTCAGACTGTAAGGAACCCTGTGATCACTATCAGGACAAACAAAAGAGCAGATTAAAAATCCATCAAATCAATTTGTTCAATAACGCATTAAAGCACCTGGATCCCATGAGGTCTGACCTTAAATCACAGTCTGATGAGTGACTTTACCTTGCACATGGATATACCGTCTCTCACGGACCACAGCCTGTGGGTGCTATGCTGCGAGACACAATCCACGCACACAGGCTCCTCGTCCTTCTCGCAGTACAGCTCCAGAGGCTTCAGGTGCAGGTTGCAGACCTCTGCTGAGGGTTGGCTCTGGACAGGCCGGAGATTGGCCTCTCGGAGGAAGCTCTCTGAGGCGTCATTCAGGGCTCTGTTACTGATAGCATTGTTCTCTTCGTAAGGCACCCTGCAGATGGGACAGGTGCGGCTGAAATGCCAACTTTTCTGCTGACACTCTCGACAGAAGCTGTGGGAACAAGGCAGCAGGACGGGGTCCCTGAAGATCGCCTGACATACAGGACAGGTCAAATCCTGCCGGAGAGGCAGGGAGCTTTCGGGCATATCCTCATCCATGCCCTCTCAGCCGTTTAGGCCTGTTTTCGTTTTTAAAGAAAACAACAGGCAGAAATACTAATAGAGTGTCTAAAAGTGGTGTCAGACAGCTTTCCGTCTCTATTAAAACAATAAAATTATTATTCTAGGGACACAGATAAACAATACAACTCATTTTTAAATAAGAACCGACGTTTTACCGTTTATGAAGTCCACTTCCGCGTTGCTTTGACTAAAGTCATAACTTGTTCCAACCGTTTTTTCCCCCTGTTTTCTTTTTACCACACTGCCCCCTGGTGGATATGGAGGTCAAAATGCAAACTAGTGTGCAGCTTTATAGAAGAAAAATCATCAAAACGAAATCCTGGAATTAAATTTGGTTACTTAATCTATAATTGATGCAGTTTATTTCACCAAAAAAAAAAAAAAAAAAATCATTTTATTAAAGATTTTATATTTACAATTTGTCATGCAGACGTTATTCCTGTACAAATTCTCAAACTGAAACTCACTGCCCCTTGACAAAAGATAGATGATAGATAGATAGATAGATAGATAGATAGATAGATAGATAGATAGATAGATAGATAGATAGATAGATAGATAGATAGATAGATAGATAGATAGATAGATAGATAGATAGATAGATAGATAATCATTTTATAAGGTGCAAAAAACCCTGTGTCCCTCACATATCAGTTTGTCTGTGATTTATGCGTGTGTGTAATTGAGTGTTAATAAAATGTGTGTCCGGAGCCCATGTAATTGTGTGTTTTCAGGACCTGCCATGTATGAGCTTATGTGTAATTGGGTGTTATCAATGTTGTGAGTGTAAGTCAGGGATGAAAGGGCGAGTGGTGAGGTTACAGTCTGACGCAGCTTCAAAGAGTTGAAGATAGGTATGAAAATACCCCCCAACACACAGAAATGTCACACAACCACACACTGTCAGAGGATGTTTGTTGCCAGTATTTTACAATCTTTTTGCATGCATGGTGTCTCTGAAGGAGATTGTGATTTATATCAGCAATAGATTTATAAGAAATAATGAATAACTTTTATTTTTGCATTTTTTTTACCAGAATTGCTCAAAATAAGCATTTTGATGTAAGTAGGTTTATATTTGACACAAAACCATCTGCATAAAATCCACCAACAGAACAGCTGCTTAAGATAAAAACATGTTTTTGCTCCAAAGGTTTTTCACAAACTTATAGAGCAAGCAGATGAAAAGGTCTTTCACATTTCTGCTGTTATTTTCTGTGGGGGCCTTAGGTCTGGGGATTGATAAGGGATTGATTGAAGTGATTCAGCATCTGGTTAGCTGTTTCTGTGTTTGATTGTTGCCCTCTTGAAGAAAATCGTGTATTACAAATTTCAGTTTAAAAGATCTGTATGCAAAATCTAGAATGTGCCATTAAGGGCATTTTCTCTTGTGATTTAGTAAGGTTACTATGGGATTTAGGAGAGATGTAAGCCCCCAGCATCACTGAACCTCCACCATACTTATTGTAGCTTAGGTTTTCCCTAAAAACATCCCCTTTAATTTGCTGTGAGACCTACTTGGAGTTTTTAACCTCAGAGAACTTCCTCACTGAATCACATTTCATATTTTATTTTAAGTTGTTGTTATCAACAATTGTTTGCTTTTCCTTTACTTTTACAAGCTGATATATAACTGTTCAATGATTCTCCCTCACAGAAACGACAGAAATTACATATTAACGTGTGTAATGTAATTTCAATGACCATCCCAAAAAGTAGTTGGATTCATAGCAAGTTCATCTATAGAAGAGGTACAACTGATTCAACTGATCCAATTCAAAAATACTTTATGAATCCTAAAGGGAAATAAAATATTTTTGAATTTTTAAAAATATTAAATACACATTTAATCAGAACTGTGTGAGTTTTATGAGGAAGATATAAAATAACTTAATACTAGTAAGATACTACTAACATAAGTGCACTGTTTGGTGTAGGGCAAAGTTTCCCAAAGTGGAGGTTGGGATCGACTAGAATATATAATGAAGCACATAAATGTGTATTTCCCATTAGATGAATAAGTTTACCATGAAATAGGTAGATGCACATTATATTAATACTAATTTACATTTTACAGTAATTATACCCTATTTAAAATGCTACATACAAAATTATGACCTGTTAAATAAGTAAAAATAGCTTAGAAATTATGAATTAGAGGTACAAGCAAATTTTTTAAAAGACCCCCCCTAAATGTAACAAATGCACACATTTGTTACATTTAAGATGTGTGTACAAGTTTGTATTGGTATGTGGATTGCAATACTCTTTGGGACAATAATCATTTCTTCACAAATTATATAGGCTACATATTACTAAATCATGCTAATTGTAATGCTTTTTTTCTGCAGTGAGCTATGGCCAGCAGGTGGCGCCACTTTACTATTCAAACTGCAGACCTACTGTGAAAAGATCAACATTTACACTGTAAAATGTTACAAACATAGCTTTGTTTTTAAAGATCATGTCAAAAGATTTATGATGCTGTGGAATGCACAAAAAACCAGATATATACATTTTACTTTTCAAAAGCTGTTGCATGGTTTAGTTTTATTTGAATAGTTAAAACCAGCCATCTAAAATATAACAAACCGGAAAAAATAAAGCATGCTAAATTTAAGTCTTGTAACATTAAATTTTTAAGCAGAAGTCAAACATATAGGTTATGACCTATTTGCTGTTAAAACAACTCAAACTCTCAGCTGCTATCAATGCCCCAGGGTTATGGTTTAAAGCAGGGATCCTCAAATATGGTCCCCCAGTTTTAGTGTCCTGCAACTTGTCGATGTATCTCTCCTTCCACACACCTCAGTTAAATAAATGTTGCCTATTGCTTCCTCAGCATGCAGCCACATTCTCCAGAGTCATGATAATCTAATATTTGATTCAGGTTTGTTGAAGCAGAACATCAGAGCTGCAAGATTCCTGCTTTTCAAGGAACTCAGTGCAAAATGTAAATGGGCATCAGGAATATTTTAACATTTTGCAATGTTTTTAGCCCAAACTTTACTATATTTTTCTTATCTGTCCTATTTCTCTGTAGGCATTCCACAAGCTAGGTGGTTAAAAACTAGCTCCCAAACACCAAAGCCTTAAGTTATTGTGTGGTGTTTTTATATATGTAGGCTAACAGACATGCCCCCTTTTTATTTTCTTTCATTTTTGGGTCTTATTTTGTGTTTGTCGAAGTCCCTACTAGCTAAAACTTATGTACATTCACAGAGGGCATGACCTTTGTGGCAGCGTAAAACATTGTTTTAACTGAGTGGGGGATCCATCCAAACCACTGTTCACAGTTTTCTTTTTTTTTTTTTCTGAGAGCGAGTAAGAAAGACATGTGGAGAAGTAAAAATTTTCCACTCTTCACTTAAACTGAAAACACAGGACGGTTTAGCCATACTAGGTCTTTCAGCACAAGACACACATGAGGCCCCATAGTTCTCTTATTTAACTTCAACCCCCCGGTAGCATAATGTTTAATGCAGCAATTTTGTCTATTTTTTTCTGACACAGAACTAGTCTGCTTAAAAATTAATTCTTGATGAATTTTTGAAGAACAGCCTGTTGCAATGCTTGCAGTGCCATGCAATCAAAGTATTGCACCTAAAGTAGGGTGTGACTTTTGTGGTTGGGGCTCTTCTTGGTTGTGACCATAGGTGCATGCATTAAGTTGACATGAAAATCCCACTGTGTGCATTAACATCACTAGCTAAAATCTTAAATCTTCTAAATCAAATATTTGTAACACACTTAAACTACTATTTTAGTTACATTTATAGATATTCATTTGTGATCCTTGTTAAAATTTACAGTTAGAGCTTCAGTTAAGAAGCTGCAATAGAACCTAACTAGTTCTATGAATTATGTTTAAGGTTTCCCAAATTAGATCTGTATTACTGCAAAAAAAAAAAAAAAAAAAAAGACATTTTAAAAGTTTATTTTTTTTGTAATTATGAAACTATTTGGATGTGATTATTGTAAGCTGGTCATCAAGCACAGAAGAGAATCGTAAAAGAGCATGAAGAATACAGGCTTCCTGAGTAGATTATTAAACAATTTCATTTTAGGGACACACTGAACTGATGATCTGCAGCAGTATTGCCACATTTCACTAAAATCTGGATGAGCAACATGAGAAAATACCAATAATGAGTCATGCAAAGGCAGCGACAAGTTTCATTTTTATCAGAATGTTATGATTTTTTTTAAAAACAAGATGCTTCGCTGTTTATTTAAAAAAAAAGAAAAAAAAATCAGTAGTGCATGAGATTTACATCAGCTGGACAGAAGAAATAGGATACCACTACTCACTGAGGAAACTTTATTTATTGGTGACAGTTTTTTGTGCAGCAGTACAGCGCTGACAGGATGATGAATGTGGCTTTTGGAGAGTTTCGTTTATGTGTTAAACCTCATGCTATAAATGCCAGAAAGCTAAGGGAAAAAAGGCAGATGTTATTAACTAAGTACTTTAGACCTTCTCTGTTACACCCCCTAAATTTCCATCTGCACGTATGAGGGATGAGATTTTAATAAGATGGTTAAAAACACACCAACACATTTATTTAGAACATCCGTTTTTTTCCTCTTTCCTAATTATTAGCTTAATGCCAACACCATGTTTATAAAATCTTTAGTCATTAAGTCAGTTACTAATATTCTAAAATGCAACATGGTTTGTTAATGGCAGAGGAGCAAAATGTGCTAAATGTATCAGACTTTCATAAGATGCTCTAAGAAAAAGACAAAAAGTTTACCTTTTTTGAATGGCGTCTTTAAAAAACAAACACTACATGCACTCCAACGTTGCCATGTGTCACTAACAGGGCTAAATATTCAGAGAGGAGTTTTATGGCTCTTCAAATTCTTCACACTATTTAGATTTCTATTCATTACATTCCTAGAAATTTCAGTGCATCCTTTTGCAATTTGATAGATCCACATAGATTAGTTGTGACATAGTAAGAAAAATCATTTATTCTTTTCTGTTTATTTATGAATAAGAATCTAAAAATTGTATTACCCATTTGTATTTAGCACTCTCTGGGCCGGATCTATCAAAGGTTTGCGTGTATAAAAACGTGAGCTATTTCACTGCGCACGCTAAAAAATGTACAAACTGATCTATCAACAGCGTGCTAAAAGGATTTAGTCTTTAAAACGTGCTAAATAGCGCCTCTTATCCATTTAGTACTTTTTCTGCAATGAATATGCAATATGGGGCGTTTACACGCAAAAGTGCGTCTTGTGGGAGGAGAACATGTAAATATATTAATTTAGCACTCGCAAAGTGATTTATCAAACCTGAAAGCAATTTTGCTAACGGTATCTGACTCTATATTTAACATGTTTCAAAAGAAGGTGCAAATGGTCTGTATGCGTAATTGCGCACACATGGCAGCGGTTATTGTCGCAAGAAGGAGACATCGAAATGAAGCAAGGAGACGCAGAGAACGCATTTTTTCACTCCGTATGAAAATTTTTGGAATGAACGAGGAAACGATCATCAAAACATATCGTTTATCCAGCATTGCCATTTTGGAGCTGTTGGGGGAACTCCGAATGGATTTGCAGCCAGCCACAAGGAGGACCCACGCAATACCAGATATCACAAAACTCCTTGCAACATTGCACTTTTTTGCATCTGGGATCTCCCAATCTCGTTTTTCAGAAGTGCTGTCCGACGTTCTAAATGCCATGTCGCCCTGACGCCCTACCGGAGAACCCCGACCTCTGCGCCTGTGGAGCAACATGCCAATGCTGCGGGGATGCGTACGCCCAGTCATCTCATCCACAGTCCCATTGTGAGCCATTTGGTATGTGCATATTTCTACAGGTATAAGTATATATATATATATATATATATATATATATATATATATATATATATATATATATACACTATATTGCCAAAAGTATTTGCTCACCCATCCAAATTATTGGAATCAGGTGTTCCAATCACTTCCATGGCCACAGGTGTATAAATTCAAGCACCTAGGCATGCAGACTGTTTTTACAAACATTTGTGAAAGAATGGGTCGCTCTCAGGAGCTCAGTGAATTCCAGCGTGGAACTGTGATAGGATGCCACCTGTGCAACAAATCCAGTCGTGAAATTTCCTCGCTCCTAAATATTCCACAGTCAACTGTCAGCTGTATTATAAGAAAATGGAAGTGTTTGGGAACGACAGCAACTCAGCCACGAAGTGGTAGGCCACGTAAACTGACGGAGCGGGGTCAGCGGATGCTGAAGCGCATAGTGCGAAGAGGTCGCCAACTTTCTGCAGAGTCAATCACTACAGACCTCCAAACTTCATGTGGCCTTCAGATTAGCTCAAGAACAGTGCGCAGAGAGCTTCATGGAATGGGTTTCCATGGTCGAGCAGCTGCATCCAAGCCATACATAACCAAGTGCAATGCAAAGCGTCGGATGCGGTGGTGTAAAGCACGCCGCCACTGGACTCTAGAGCAGTGGAGACGCGTTCTCTGGAGTGACGAATCGCGCTTCTCCATCTGGCAATCTGATGGACGGGTCTGGGTTTGGCGGTTGCCAGGAGAACGGTACTTGTCTGACTGCATTGTGCCAAGTGTAAAGTTTGGTGGAGGGGGGATTATGGTGTGGGGTTGTTTTTCAGGAGCTGGGCTTGGCCCCTTAGTTCCAGTGAAAGGAACTCTGAATGCTTCAGCATACCAAGACATTTTGGACAATTCCATGCTCCCAACTTTGTGGGAACAGTTTGGAGCTGGCCCCTTCCTCTTCCAACATGACTGTGCACCAGTGCACAAAGCAAGGTCCATAAAGACATGGATGACAGAGTCTGGTGTGGATGAACTTGACTGGCCTGCAACCCGACTCAACCCGATAGGTGTTCTATCGGGTTGAGTCCTGACCTCAACCCGATAGAACACCTTTGGGATGAATTAGAGCGGAGACTGAGAGCCAGGCCTTCTCGTCCAACATCAGTGTGCGACCTCACAAATGCGCTTCTGGAAGAATGGTCAAAAATTCCCATAAACACACTCCTAAACCTTGTGGACAGCCTTCCCAGAAGAGTTGAAGCTGTTCTAGCTGCAAAGGGTGGACCGACGTCATATTGAACCCTATGGATTAGGAACGGGATGTCACTTAAGCTCATATGTGAGTCAAGGCAGGTGAGCAAATACTTTTGGCAATATAGTGTATATATATATATATATATATATATATATATATATATATATACTTTGCCGCAAACCACAAAACGCGCAAAACCATCATTTAAATAGGGCGTCTCCAACAGTTTTGCACCTGCCACCAGTTACGCAATCACTCTTGTTAAATCACCCGCAAACCATGGTTCAGCCCCTCGCGCAAAATTCCAGTTTGCGAGCGCAAATTACTGCACGCAAAATTGGATCTTGATAAATCCGGCCCTCTGAGTTCATATCTTAAAACATCTTTCACAGCTATTATGATTGCACATCTTTTGTTCTTCCAACTTCAGAAATAGCTTGTTTGCGCACTAATCTGTAAAGAAATCACTTAATCTTAGATTGCCCGGAAATATTCTTTAAGTCTTGCTCATCCTTTGTTAAATTTAGAGCTAGAATTTAACCTGATCACCGGAAATATGAATTGGATCTGAGTTAAACCATTTCATTGTTTTTCTTATGCAATTGTGACCATTTTCTTCTTGGAAAAGAAACTTTTAGCCCAGTCTAAAGTCTTTTGCTTTTTCCTGCAGATTTTCCTCTCAGATTACCCTGTTGCTAGAAAATCATTCAAGCATCATGCTTCGCCATGGTATGAGGTCAGGATACCATGTGCAGTGTTGGTTACATAGCATTTACCATGTGGGTTAAAAGTTCAGTTTTGGTTTCCTTTGACCAGATCACCTTTCATATCTTTGGCGAACCCCCTAAAAAGCTTGTGGTTTAATGCAAACAGGATCTAGTTTCATTTTGGTAGAAACAACCTGCAACCTTTGCAGGAACGCCAAACTTCTGGGGAGCATGTCTACAGTTGGATGGTTAACAGCATCTCTGTTAACCAAGAAATCTCTGCAACTCCTGCAAAGAAACATTTGGACCAATGGGAACTAATTCTATTAATGTTTCCATTGCTCACCCTATCATAGGTTATTGGGAGGTTTGGAGCTATACTTTTAAACTTTTCAGATGAATTGCAAAAAGTAATTCTTATGTTCAAAACTTGGGGTAACATTTTATACATGAATGGAATGGATTATCGTCATCTTATTGGTATCAGCAGACATTAGCTGGAAAACTCAATATCATCTATTTTAAATATATTACTCACGGATAGAAAAGGCACTGTTTTTGAGATAAACAAGTTTGGATTTTGCCTGCGTTGCTAAAGGGTCACATGAACCCAACTAATGTATGCTTTTGCCACAAGAGATGTTGAAGTAAAACGGTTGGTAGTTTGGATGCATCTTTAAAAGTAAGTCCAGGAAACAAATAAACGGTATTGATTATTGACTAATTGAGGTGTAAAATATGGTCATACAGGATATTAGTCAAAAATCCAGTATAGAGCATCCCTAATTTTATCACTCAATTCCCTTTTTTAACTTATCTAAACTCACCCCCTACCTTCCTGGTATGTTCATTGGTCTTTATGAGGTTGATTGTTCACCCTTTAGGTCTTAAAGTAACAATCAAGAGCAGCCTCACCTACATGGTGTTATGTGCAGATGGACTCTAATTTAGTATATCACATAAGACAATGAGTGACACTAGTTTTTATTAAGGATGATCAGAATATGTGATGCTGAACATAAATGCAGGCCATATTTTACTAAATATTATTTCTAAAATAAAATTGAAAAACCAAGCACTATTTCCTTAACCTTCACAATTATGCATTGTTAAAGCATCAATAATATCCCAATAATATGCATTGTGGCTTTAACATACACAGCACTTTTTTGTAACATCAGTTTAGGTGTATGTGATATGTCTGTAAAACGAAGTTTAAAAGTGTTTTTGAAGTCATTACAGCACAAAATGTCTCACAGGAAATCCACAGGACAGCTGTGGCTTCCTTCTGTGAGGCTCTACATATTACAGTTTTTTGTTTGTTCTTTTTAAGAGTTTAGTCTTCACATGGGGATTTACTGTCAGGGATATTTTTCATGTAGGTGTTATACTGCATGGTAAACATGACTGGTTTATAGAAAAGGCAAAACACCGCCATTGCCTCTGAATCTGAATGGACACTATGAGTGTACACTTGGGTTCATCTATTACATAAAATAACGGAAATAAAATTACAAAATACTTAGGACCAACTCAAGTTAATGCAAACCTCTTGTTATCCCAGATTTGTATCCTCTTCCTTTCCTGTTTTTTTTTTATCCACATACATACATGTCACATAAGGTTTAGGTTCAAGTCTGAACCTTTTTCAAGAACTATTCTTGAAATATGGTATAATAGACTAAACATGCACTTTTGGGGCATGCATCCAAAGAAATTTCACCAAAAACTGTGTAGATGAAGCAAAAGATCACCATAAAGTATTGTAGAGGCAGTATCATTTGCTGATGTTACATTACTTCATGTTAAGCTGAGGTATTTTGAGAATAGGAGTTATGAAACAGCCTCAAAATATCTTTATCTTAAAGGAGTCATTCAGTTGATATGTGGTGAAGGTTCTGAAATGATTCATCATGGTCTCCTTTTCTTTACATCTAAAAAACCACATTAGCAGGTTTATGTAGCAGTCTAACAGACTGAACACCAGCACACTCACAAACTGTAACTAATCAACACATTTATCCACCAACACCCCCCCACCACACACATACACACGCACACACCCCCACACATACTTGTTCTGCCAACATGTTTTTATATTTACCTGTCATTTAATTTAATATACCTCTATTTATTATATAACTTTGCTGCCTCTTGGTCAGGACTCCCTTGAAAAAGAGTTTTTTTAATCGCAATGGGATTTTTTTCCTGGTTAAAAAAAAAAAAAAGCTAACACAGAGGAGAAAACAGACAGACACAAAAACATTGTAATTCCATATTCCATGCCACAAATTTCTGAGAAAAGGATTTTCTCAAAACACAACAAATGGTACAGAGAAATGAACAGTGGCACGCCATTAGAAAAAATAACATACTACCTGAGGAAATCATACAAAATGTTTCCAAAAATTTGGAAACCTTGTTTGGACCATATAGGTATAAATGTGTAAACCAACAAGCCTTACTGTACTGAGTGTTTTTTTTTTTTTTGAGTGAGTGAGCAAGGGTGGGGGTGGGGGTCTAGTATTTGTTTGTTTAGATTTGTTTTTGTGTTATATATGAAAACTCAAAATGAAAATAAAATATTAAAAAAACAACAACAACACACTCAGACAGAAACTGCTGCATCCCAAAGACAGAACAACTCAAACCAAAGCTGAGCAGCACTGTTTGTGAGATCCACTGGAATGAGGTGTGTACAGCCTGCTATAATGGGCTGCAGAGTGTTGCAGTGGTTAGCACTCTTGCCTCACAGCAAGAAGGTCTGAGGTTTGAATCTTCCCTTATCACTAAAGAGATACTGGTAAGGTCAGGTCGATTGATTGATTGATTGTTTGACTTAATTGATCTCACAGTGGAGAAATGTACTCGTTACATCAGCTATTGAACGGTTACATCGATGGCCGCCTTTTACAGCTGCTTTTCGTATCTCTGCTTCTGTCTCCTTTAACGCCAGTTGGCCTCAGCAGATGGCCGCTCACACTGAGCCTGGTTCTGCCAGAGGTTTCTCCCTGTTAAAATGGAGTTTTTCCTCTCAACTGTCGCTACAAGCATGCTTAGTGTGAGGGATTTTATTTGAGTCAATGAGTCGATGCAATCAACTGGTTTTCCTTATATAGAAAACTTTTAATCAATTTGACTGCATGATCTGGTGAACTTTAAAGTGCCTTGAGATGACTTGTGTTGTGAATTGGCGCTATATAAATAAACTGCATTGAATTGAATTGAGCTCATTATTTAAGGGCGAACACTGTACCAAAGGAAGAAAAATGGGCATGGGATATATAAAGTATATACAGTGCGTCCGCATATGACAGCTTTTTTTTATTTTTATTTATGTATTTATGCTAGGATCCTTATATAGGGTTATTGCACAGAGTGTTTATGTGGGTATTTATTTTGATGGATATTTATATTTATATGTATATATATAGTTATTGCACTGGGTGTTAGATATAGAGAAACATGTTATTGCACAGGGTATCAAATAGTAAATTGCTCATTATACATTGCACAAGTTCTTGCGTTTCTAGTGTCGCATTGTTGAGTCGCATTGACCTTCAGTAGCACTCCTTTTTTCAAACAGGGTGAAAAAGTCTTTCACTACAGGAGCTTCTTGGCTCCTCTACACTCTGGTGGAGGAGTTATCCATTATGGATGTAAGCTTGGACAGCACCATCCTCTCAGCCAAAACCTCCACTAAGTCCAGAGTGCAGCCTAGGATAGAAATGGCCAGAAATTTCTCACCAGCTTGGTCAGTCTCATTCTGTCCCGCTCTGGGCTGCCAGGGGCCTGCTCACACCGAAGGACCTCAGCCTCCTCAGGAACTGGAGGCGGCTCTGCCCATTTTTATACAGGGCGTTGGTGCTAATACACCAGTCCAGTTTGTCATTGACGTGAACACCCAAGTATTTGAAACTCTCCATAGTTTCTATGTCCTGCCCCTGGACGTTCAAAAGGGGAGTGAGTTGGGGGTCTTTTCCTGAAGTCGATCACTATCTCTTTGGTCTTACTGGTGTTAAGACACAGGTGGTTCTTCTCACAGCAGTCCACAAAGTTCATGATGGACAATCAATACTCAAGCTCGTTTCCCTCAGAAACACAGCCTAGAATGGTTGAGTCATCGGAGAACTTCTGGAGATGGCAGCTGTCCGTGTTGTAGGTGAAGTCCGAGGTGTAAAGGTTGAAGAGGAATGGAGACGGAACGATGCACTGGGTTTGGAGAAACCAAACAGCAACCAAACAAACCCATGATAGCAGGAGAGCCAGCTGCTTTATGCTGGCACCTCAAGAAAAAAGTACAAACCTTTGAAGAAGGTATGAAGCTATCTTTGTTAAAAGAGAAAAAACCAAACAGAGGGGGTGGATAGGCCATGCACAACAATAGACTTCAACAATTTAGGAATACGATGGATGGCCATGTGATTTGTATCTGACTTGGAATGCACTTTGAAGGATGGACCTCCATGCTTGTTAAAATGCATCAGAGCTCCAATTACAAATTGTTCTGGTGCGGGCCAATAGAAAGACTCCTAGATAGATGTTGAAACGTCTTCAGAAAAGAAATTCCAATTTAAGCTTGTTTTGTGATTGCCATGACACTTATGACTAAGAATTTACACAAGCATTCTGGGTAAAGTAGCTATTTTAAGCAAGTTATTTAGCAAAAGTCCAGTGGTGTCTAATTTAAGCCTGTTTTGTGGATTACAGAGACTGAAAATATTTGGCTAATTGAAAATTGAAAAAATATACTTTGTCTCATAATACCAAGCTTTCATACCATGGATTAATTAAAGCCGCCACTCAAGCCAAATTAGGATTATGTGACCCCAACCTTGCATCACCGCAGAGAGTTAAATAAAAATGAATATCATTTTCATTTTCATCAGTTTAATCTGCAGGATCTGGTCAAAGATAATGCATCTTTTTAGATTTTACACATTACTAAAAACAAAACTAGATTTTAGGAAATAAAACTAGCTTGTGTTTTGGTACTTTCACTTCCACCTTGCTATAGATATTCATAGTTTCAAAACTACAAATTATTTGTAGGGACTTCATGATTTACCCTCTTAAGCTATAGCCATCTAGAAGCAGATGTTAAAAACATACTGTTCTTTTTAAATATCTGTGCAATTTAGTTTAATCAGACAAAAATGCACAGATGCAAAATAGCATTCTTCTTGATAATCTTTCGAGTCAATCATTGGTGACAGATCCAATCAAAGAGTGTAAAAGATGCTTTTTTGATAATCCACTCAGTTGAAACCACACAGAGGATACAAGCCTTCCTCTTAACCGTAACACTGATCTTATCAAAGATATATTAAGAGCTTTGCTCAAACTTTCTCTCTTAATGTTTGTGTCTGCTTTGTAATGTACATGTCATGTCTTGTCCTGGGCTGAAAAAAACAACAGACTGCTTTGACTGTCACAGACAGAAACTCACGTCTCCACCTGTCCCTCTCACCACAAACTGAAGAAATGCTGCAGAGCAAAGTAGGAGAGAAAAGGTGTGATAAAAACAGGAACCTTTTACGCACAAGCTAAGTGAAGGGGAAGAGACTTTTAAATGCACTGCTCTAACAGGTGTCATGATGCAAGCTTCTGTGGCTCTGCAGATGAGGAAAGCAATACTCAGAAAAAAAAAAGTGTGATAATATATTTGGGTTTTGGAAAACCTGACAGCCTCTCTAAAGTATTTTGATAACATCATTTAAGGAGAGATTTAACACAGATAATAGATATGAAAATCGGTTAAAAGTGTACTGATTGCACTTTCAGTATGATCAGCTGAAGATAACCTCATTCATTGCAGTTTCACTCTTTTGGATTTGACTGTTACTTTTTGTAATATTTTTATGATTATTATTATTATTATTTTTACATTTCAAAATAAAATAAAAAGAATCAGATTGAATTTTTGCCAAGTTGTGTTTTAAACGTTTGAGGATTTGTTTTGTGATCAGGTTGTAATGGATCCTGTGTGTTCCTACATGTTAAGCTTTTGTGTGCAGTCCCATGACATCGCCTCCCACTCCTTAAGCTACACTGGCAATCAGGTCTGAGCAGTTACACCTGCGACAGTTCCAATTGCCATTAATTGCTGCACCTGGAAGAAGCACTATATACTCCTGGCTCTCCCACTTGGTAACCAGCAGATTCTTGAAGCTGTTATGTGAGCATACCTTTTAACAATCCTAGTTTTACCCTCAAACTGTCTCTTTTCTATTTTCCCCTGTCCATGTTGCCCCTGTTAGACTTAGACTAATACAAATGTTATTGTCATTTTGTATAAACAAAGAGTACACAAAACGAAAAACGGGAAACATCTCTGTTCTCATACACCTGGTTAGGAATAAAGTAGAATTCAGCGCCAGTGTTTCCTGCCGAGGTCTGAGTGCCAAAGTCTTAAAATAATTGTATCAATAAAATTCTTCTAATTTTCTCTTTCTTTCGATGCAAGTTTTTCAGATTGAAATGAAGCCTATAGGCAGAAGTTCACACAAACCAATCACCTTTGAATTAGCATCCAGAGGTCATTTTAAAAGGTCTTCAAATCCACGACTCCGCCTGCTACCCAGCCAGCGCAAGCCACGTTTTTTGCTATGTCTGATTTTCACTCAGATGACCCTGATTCAACCCACCTCCATCCCCTTCTCCACCATCGTAGCTAAGCTCCTTCTGGCTTTTTCATGGCGCTTCTTCATCATCGTCCCTTTAAGAGTGTAATTACTCACAGACTCTTACTGCATTCCATGTCACATCTCAACCTGTCAGGTGGAAGACCGCCATGTTGAGCCTGGTTCTGCCAGATGTTTCTTTCCAAGGGGGAGTTTTTTCTCTCCACTGTCTCTTCATGCTTGCTCATCATGGACAGGTTCTTGCAAACCTGTTTACCTAAGCTGGATATCTATCTTCCAGGTCCTAAGTGAAGCACTAGTATTAGCTCACACAGTCTACTGGATCTCACTTAGACAGCTCAAGCACATCATCTCGCCAACCAGCAGTCTATGGACTGAACCAACTTTGTCTTATTCCACTAGACCACCAGTTTCAGGCCTGGGGGGACAAATCCCTGTTCTCATACACCTGCTTATGCATGTTAAAGAAAAATTCAGCGCTAATGTTTCCACTCTGCTAGCCAAAGTCTTAAAATAATGGTATCAATAAAATTCTTCTAATTGTCTCTTTCTTTCCATGTGAGTTTTTCAGATGGAAAAAGTAGTTTACTGTATGGAAAAATGTAATGAGATTAGCAGGACCATTTTAGGTGATGGTAGAATCGAAGATGGAAGCATATGTTACACGAATGGCCTTTGTGGAAGCATGTCTCAGCCTGTTTGTGGTCAGAGATTTAACAACTGAGGTAACATCTCTCAAGGACACATGCGATAGCTTTCAGGTTTTGTAGCTCACAGTTACAGCAGACAGCGGAGCAATCTGTCCTGTTTTTTTTCATCAGTAAGTTTTAAAATTTGGAATATACAAAAACAAAGCAACCATACAGTCAAACATATTTGTGTTACCTACAGTGATTTTTTTAAGGGGAGAACCTATGCGGGAATACAAGTTTCATTTGCAGACAAAAAGGTTTCGTTATGACTAAAAATGCCATGTCTAAGTTTCATGATTGTTGTAGTTAACATGGGTCTGTCGTCTTCCTTTTTCTTACAGTTTTTCATTGTGTACAATTGCGACTCATTATTTTTGTTACTCTTTTTAAAATGTTGGTAGAAATTGTTATAGATAACATAACAATATTTTCAATTTACATTAAAATGTACAAATATGGCTCATAAATAGAATACCTGTATTTGTAATAAACATTTTTTTACTTGTGGTTTGGGATTACTTTACTTTATGTCTCAGTGTCCAAAATCTTGGACTTTACTACTCAGCACACCTAGAACCAGAACCAAACATGGAGAAGCAGCATTTAGTTATTATGCCCCTCAAATCTATGTCCCAGAAACCTGTAAAAGGAACCAAATCCTTACTTGCTTTAAATCAAGATTGAAAACACATTTATTTAGAGTGATCTTTTGCGTGTGCTGTCTAATCATGATTAATTAGGTTTCCATTCTAATGGTTTCCAATGTAATGCTCTGTAATTTTCTGAATCACTTCATCTTTTTTTTTTTATATCAATAGTTTAATCTTTTTTTATATGTTTAAATGTCCTTTTTTTTTTTTTACTACTACTTACTTTAGGTGTTACCTTACTCTCTATTTACTTTCTTTTTTTTATCATATACAGTACTTAAAATTGCCTTGGAACAGAACTGTGGTGCATAATAACTTGCCTTGCCTTGCCTTAAAGCTAAATGTTTTCCCATAAAAGCCACTTTCTTTTTCTCGCTACAAAAAATCAAATAAATTTGACAGTATTTGAGGACACGTCCAGTCTGATTGTTCTTCTAATATCTAAAATGTCTTTTAATCTATTTTAATCTTTTTTCGTTTGTTACCTATTCATTATTTAGGAAATGCAATTATTTACCTATAATGAGAAAGCTAAATGCTGTTGGAGCTATAGAGCTTTAGCGACATGGCAGGGCATGAAAGCACATCTTTAATTGTTTGCTTACCCATACACATTCCAATCTGATCAAGCAATTTTAAGTAAGTGAACATAGGTAGAAGAAAAAGGAGTACAGTTACCCATGTAAACAAGATTAAACAAACAGTCAGAATGAGAGCAGAAGTTACAACATCTACCTGAATGCTGCAACAATTGCAGAATTTTAAATATCAGTGTTGAAAAGGAAAACGTGAATACTATGGTCACAATCAGAATAGCCTCCCAACAAAGAGCTTTTAACTCCTAGGACTTAAGCTATAGCTCTTGGTATACAATGCTCCTATTTCCTCCCTCTCTCTAAATTACTATATGTTTTTTTTTACCAAACGATCTGAAATTGGAGCCGAAGTTGCATCATTACTTATTTCCTCTCTTTATGCCATTATGCATAGAACCCTATTTTTTAACATTTTAATGTTATGTCATCATTCTTCCGCTTTTATTGTTTGGCTATTCTGCTGCACTGTGGTCGCTTTCTTTTCTCAACTCTTCCTAAGCTGTGAAAAAATATTGTTCACTTTCTAAAATTATGTTCAAAGGACGATCAGCAATTCTTTCCTTTTTTTAATTTAGCTGAACAAACAACTCTTTGTATCCAGTGTAACATGACAGAATCTGTCATGATCCAATTTATAGATCCATTCAAAGTCTCTGTAAGAAAAGATGACCTAAACCATTCTATTGGTAAATTAAAGTTGTGTTTTTTAACATGAAATGTTGATGATCATATAAAATAACAGTTCGTATAACACTTAAATTCCAAAAAATATTACAATGAATGTGGTCCATTGTCTTTTAATCAATATTTCTGAGATTGTAAATATTATAAAAGGTCCCAACTTTAAATACAAATGTAACTTTCCAAAGGATTAAAAAGCCCTAAAGGGAAGATTCTGTTGTACGTCCTGGATTAATTATGATGACAGATGAAAATATCTACATAGGTTCAATGTCAGCACACAGGAACAGGTATTTCTTTGCAAAGCATTTCTTTTAAACTGGTTCAGAATCTGAAACACAGTTTGTAAGCACATGAAACTAATGAGTCAATCTCTGTTTGAGTGTGTTTATAGCAGGGAAATGTCACAACGCCAAATCTTCACATATTCAGAGGTATATACCAGTTCCAGTTTACTTTAAAAAGGCAAGGTGGTGGTGTGTTAGGATAAGTTGAAAAAAATATTCAGATAAGGTTTTATTACAAACAATAATTGCCAGTTAAAATAATCTCAATAGTCAGACTTTAAAAAGCAGACAAGACTGATTCTTTCATTTTGTAGTTTAGTCATTGATAGTATGTAGTCATTGAAACTTAATTATTTGTAATCTTCCTGAACATCCATTTTTTTTTAATCCAGTTTTTGTTATTTTTGAAATATACTGAGCATTGAGTACACACATCTATATTAATGTTAACTGTTGTTTTATTCCTGTTTTTTTTAACAAACCTTAATTTGTACATCCTCTTTAAAGACTATTTTAAATATTCAAAGTTTATGAATGTATAAAAAATACAATTGTTAATCCCCCACCCACCCCGCACCATTGGCACTTTGATTTACCCTGTGATGCAGCTCTCTCTTCTTTGCTTTCGCTGTTTCCTCTGTGCAGTCCTCTATTCTGTTAACAGTGATACTGGATTGTGGCAAGCTCATTTCTGCAGAGCAGCTGTATGAACTGCAACATCTGAACTGAGCTATTGAGTAAGTTTTGTTTACATCCTTTTCTTTTATAGAATATTTGCACTTCATCCTCATACACAGAAAAAACCACGTCTTTAAATTTAATGAGAGTTTATTTGGTGCAATTTGCTTAACATTAGGCATTTATAAGCATTACATTAATATAAATGCCTTTCTGTCTATGTTTTGTCGAGTCGTTCTTATAAGTTATGTGTTTTAATCGAACAGGTTTGTAGTTGATAGATTGTATTTGTAAAGTTTTTTTATTAACCTGAAGTTCTGTAAAATGGTTTGAGTTAAAGCATGTGGACCTCCTTTAATAATAGAAGGCTAAAAAATGAAAACAAGTCATTCTAGCAGAGTAGGATTATTTCAATGGCCACATGGAAAAGCTAACAAAAATATGATCTTATATATAACCCCTTAGCTTATGTTGAATGTAAACCTTCATGTCCTTTTTATGACTCAAGCAACTAAAACTATCATCAGCATTTTTTAAATTCATTTAGTGTAATTATTTGAATAAAACATATTGCTTCTCTTTACAAGCAGAAACATTATCCTGCTTCAGTCAAAATCTATGTAAAAGCATATCTTGTGCATTAAAGACAGACAGCACCCCCATGTGGCTGGACCCAAAACTCAACAAACAAAAACAACTAATATAAAATTTCTCTTTTTCTTTCATAGTGAGGTGAATGATGGGAGCTGCTAGAAATTCAACAGATGAAGACAGATGGTGGATGGAATTAGAGCTGAATGGAAGCAATACTTTTGATTATAACGAAGATGGAGGGGATGTTTGTGACTTAAATACAAAGTTTGAAGCTGTGTTCTTACCAACTCTGTACTCGCTGGCATTTTTGGTTGGTATTTTGGGGAATGGATTACTGCTGGGAGTCCTGTTTCAGAGCAGGAAGAGTTGGAGTGTGACAGACACCTTCATCCTTCACCTGGCTGTGTCAGATATCCTGCTATTGGTCACGCTACCACTCTGGGCTGCACAGGCTGCTAGTAGCTCGGGGTGGCAATTTGGTTCTTACCTTTGCAAGACTACTGGAACTGTTTTTACGGTGAGGATTTTACCTTTTGATATGCATGCTCAGATTATATACTCTTAATATATAAAAAAGATACTCAATATCCTTTTTTTTAACTTTCAGATAAACTTCTACTCTGGGATTTTTCTCCTGGCCTGTATCAGCGTAGATCGCTATTTATCCATTGTCCATGCTACCCAGATGTACAACCGCAGGAAGTCCTGGGTGGTTCATATGAGCTGTTTATTGGTGTGGGTCTTCTCTTTGCTCCTCTCCATCCCTGACTGGCTGTTTTTAGAGGTTGTGTCAGACGACAGACGGAACATAGAACAGTGTACTCGTAATTATTCCAAATTTACCAGCATCCCCGAAGAAATACAGACCCAAAGAATGGGAGCACGATGGCTATACCATGCTGTGGGCTTTTTGCTTCCTTCAGTTGTCCTGATTTTCTGCTACTCCTGCATCTTGCTCCAACTGCAATGTGGCTCCCAAAGCCTCCAAAAGCAAAGAGCTTTCAAAGTCATAATAGCTGTGGTGGGAGTTTTTTTTCTCTGCTGGACACCATATAATATTGTACTTTTGGCAGACACAATTCAAAACAACTCAACAGGCATCTTAACTTGCAGCTCAATGGCATCCATGGGAGAAGCTCTGACTGTAACAGTTTCTTTGGGATACCTTCACTGCAGCCTCAATCCTATTCTGTACGCCTTTGTAGGTGTGAAGTTCCGCCGTCAGCTGGTTATCATCCTGAAGTCTATGGGCTGCAAACTGAAGACCCGTATAAAATTAGAATCGTCCACCAGGAGAAGCTCCATTTGGTCTTACTCTGGAGAAACCTCAAATTCCATAGCAATCTGAATGTATAATATAAAACCAGCTAAAAAGACAAGTGACATAAATTAAGCAGAAGGCTATAGCGTCCGTCATCAACTGCAAAGCAACAAGATACAGTTTTCTCATAACCAGGCAGCTGTGTAAGATAAGATAATTTGGAATTTATTTTGACATGTGAAAGAAAAAATTGGTGCATTTGTATATATTTTGAACTGCAAAACATTTAAGTATAAACAGGCTATTTTTTTTCTTAAAATAAGTGCATTTTGTCTTGAATTGAGGAAGTAAGTGAGACACTTTGCCAATGGAACAAGATGATTTAGATTTAAAATAAGAAAAAACAATTGCATTCTGTTATTTCAAGTCCATATTATCTAATTATTTTATTCTAAGGGTAAAAATACTCATTCCATTGGCAGAACACATTATTTATCTGCTCAAAGTAAGGGTGAATACACTTATTTTAAGAATTTGTGACTAATTTTAAGATCATTTTTGCAGCGTATAATAAGGTTTTGTATATATATGTATATATATTTTTTTATTTTGCAACATTTAATTACATTATCTTCACGTTAACTGTTAAAGTAGCAATAAGTTAAGGAATTGACAGTATATTTAACCAAAACTATTCTCATTTGTCACTCAGAATTGAAGTAAAATTCGCTATAAAAAATCTGTCTTTCAACAATATCTTGGTCAACTTTTTCTCCTTTTAGAGCTGTAGGTATGTTTGGCAGTGTACAGCTTGTGTCTAGTTCCTGCTTTCTTAACCATTTATGTTAGAATTCCCAGGCTTACCGAAACAGAGTGCAGAATTAAGTATTTTAGAGTAGCAGCCCACAGACATAGCCAGTGAAAGAAGAGAACCAGTAACAGTCTTAACAGTACCTAAAACCCTTGGCATCCTACAGAAGTATTTGCGCAAAAATGTACTGTGGCTAAATCATCTTCACTCGTCATCTTAAATTTAGCTGTTCTACAGTACATCATTGCCTCTCTTGACCTGGCTACCTGCATGATACTGTTTTGTATGTAGTTCCAAGTTAAAAAAAATAGCTGTGATTCTAATTACTTATTGCTTCTTTAAAGAACTGAATAAAATATTTTTTTTATCCTTGAGTGTGTTTTTTTTGTAATGAAGATGACCATATATAACCAAATAGACCAAGATAATTCTACTAAAATGAAAAAAAAAACTTTTTCTAAGGTATCCCGTCTAAGAGCCAGGAAAATAAAACATTACTTACACCACACTACACTACCTGGTTAATATGACAGAAACAACTATGTTTGTCAGTTAGTAGTTATCTGGAAGTTATAAAACAACAAGTCAGGTCACATGCAGGATGATAAAAAAGTGAAATTTCTAATACTTATGTGGGAGTGGCGGAGGTGGAGGGGTTACCCTTGTAACCCAGGTATAGAGGCATTTGTCCTTGACCTGGTCGTCAGGTTTCACTCCCTTCCTGTTACCTTTGCTGCATTTCCATCCACATCCAATTTTCTGTCTGCCTACTTTGAAAGAAATATCAAAAGGCCACTACAGCATATAATTATTTAAAGCTGTTAAAGTATGGGAAAAAAAGAAATTGCTACACGGCCTCATCCACTGTGCCTGCCTCTGCTTCCTCTCTATATGAAGATTGGATGACATAGCAAGACTGGTTAATGTAGTTTTGGCACAGGTACAATTTTATTGAACACTTAAATTATTTCATTAAGTTTATCTTTAGTTTAACATGTAATTAGAGTGCATTTATTCACTTTCTTTCTTGCTGATGTTTATATTGCTTTTCCCTGAGTGCTGGATCAAAGCGTGATCAAATATTCAAATTATGTGATGATTTTACGCAGCAACTCAAAGGAACTTTTAGGAACGCCAAAAGAGACTTTTCTTGTATCAAAGATTAGGTAATTAGTAGGACATACCAAGAGAAGGTAGACAATAAAGTAAATGAGTGATGCAAGTCCTGAACAAGGCATTTAAAACCTGTGAGACATAGTACTAATTCAGGATTAGTCATCTCTTACAACCTGTTAATCACCCCTGATACAGTTATTGAGGGAAAAGAACAGACCAGACATGATGCCACTGGGAAAAATAACAGCTATGGTTTGTTATTTCAATTCAACTCCCCCATTTCCAGCTCCATAATAGAAGTATAGTAGTACAGTAGCAAACTGAGTCCAGTTACAAACCAACTAACCAAACCCTGCCAGAGAATCACTGAGTTATAGGAGCCTTAGACTGGTATTTTATGTTTAAAATCCTTCTGAAATGTCTTTAATTTGATGTTTAAACAATTTTAAGAGAAAAGAAATAAATTCAGCTCATTCGGAGCAAATTTATACCCTTATTTTCCACAAGGGTACACATGAGCATTTGACTTTCATGTGAATGTAGAGTTAGCATCATTAGCAGTTTGCTATGGTTTGTTTAGCATTGCATTCCAGTTTCTTACAGGATGAGTAAAAAGTGAGTGGCCATGACAGATTTATGTAGAGCTGTCATTATTACTCACCTCATCCAGGAAGCACCTGCCTTTACTGCACTGCACCTGCACAGACTTTGCTTAGTCTTCCAAGGAAGAGCGCAATTATCAGAGATGCTGTAATATCATGCAGTAGAAATACACCAATACCAGAGAATTTATTCTAGTATTATTTTACTGTTGTTGCAAATCTACAGATATGAGTTTGAGTACACTCATTTTGTATCAGACCAGACCATATCAGACCAGCATCTGTTCCATGCTGCAGTGACTCTAGGTTGGCGTCATTAAAACAGCAACAACTACACAGGGGAGAGGTTGCATGCTGAAGGTAAGTGTCTTTCTTCCAGATTGCAAGAGAACAGTTTATAGTACATAAAATTTCAAAGGGGCCCAGGGATATACACTCACTGGCCACTTTATTAGGTACACCTGTCCAACTGCTCGTTAACACTTAATTTCTAAGTAGCCAATCACATGGCGGCAACTCAGTGCATTTAGGCATGTAGATATGGTCAAGACAATCTCCTGCAGTTCTAACCGAGCATCAGTATGGGGAAGAAAGGTGATTTGAGTGACTTTGAATGTGGCATGATTGTTGGTGCCAGAAGGGCTGGTCTGAGTATTTCAGAAACTGCTGATCTACTGGGATTTTCACGCACAACCATCTCTAGGGTTTACAGAGAATGGTCCGAAAAAGAAAAAACATCCAGTGAGCGGCAGTTCTGTGGGCGAAAATGCCTTGTTGATGCCAGAGGTCAGAGGAGAATAGCCAGACTGGTTCGAGCTGATAGAAGGGCAACAGTGACTCAAATAACCACCCATTACAACCAAGGTGGGCAGAAGAGCATCTCTGAACGCACAGTACGTCGGACTTTGAGGCAGATGGGCTACAGCAGCAGAAGACCACACCGGGTGCCACTCCTTTCAGCTAAGAACAGGAAACTGAGGCTACAATTTGCACAAGCTCATCGAAATTGGACAATAGAAGATTGGAAAAACATTGCCTGGTCTGGTGAGTCTCAATTTCTGCTGCGACATTCGGATGGTAGGGTCAGAATTTGGCGTCTACAACATGAAAGCATGGATCCATCCTGCCTTGTATCAACGGTTCAGGCTGGTGGTGGTGGTGTCATGGTGTGGGGAATATTTTCTTGGCACTCTTTGGGCCCCTTGGTACCAATTGAGCATCGTTGCAACGCCACAGCCTACCTGAGTATTGTTGCTGACCATGTCCATCCCTTTATGACCACAATGTACCCAACTTCTGATGGCTACTTTCAGCAGGATAATGCGCCATCTCATAAAGCTGGAATCATCTCAGACTGGTTTCTTGAACATGACAATGAGTTCACTGTACTCAAATGGCCTCCACAGTCACCAGATCTAAATCAAATAGAGCATCTTTGGGATGTGGTGGAACGGGAGATTTGCATCATGGATGTGCAGCCGACAAATCTGCGGCAACTGTGTGATGCCATCATGTCAATATGGACCAAACTCCCTGAGGAATGCTTCCAGCACCTTGTTGAATCTATGCTACGAAGAATTGAGGCATTTCTGAAGGCAAAAGGGGGTCCAACCCATTACTAGCATGGGGTACCTAATAATGTGGCCGGTGAGTGTATATCATCACATACTCTATATACCCATTGTTGAAAGTTTAAAAACAAGTCAAATCCTACTTAGACTAATCTGAAGATGAAAGTATCTAATGTGATTGATATTTGCAGATCTCTTTTAATAAATGAAGTCACCATTGTTTTCTAAGATGTGGTAAATGAGTATAAAGTAATGAATGTGGATGGTGTATCTCTATTACTTTGGCAATGCTTCATGACATTCATTGGTTGAAACTGCTAAGACAACCAACACAATGTATACATTAAAAGAAAATGAAACTATTATTTTCATGGCTGGGTAAAAGAGAACAATAGCGCTGGGCTTTTTGTGGTTTATTGGGAAACCAATGTTTCATCATTTACGTCAAGCACTGTCCCAACTCTCCATTAAAATGAACTTAAAATCAAACGCTAAAATCATGTAAATCCATTTTGGTCAATCAGTGTTTATTTTCTCTGCCTTTGGGCTGTGACCGTTTATGATTTCATTTTTTTGTGTTGTTCATTTCTTAAGTAATCAGTGGCTACTAACCACTCCAATCTAATAAGGAAAATTTATGAAATGTATTAATTTGAAGTGCAAACAGAAGCTGGACAGTTCAATAGAATTGAAAAAAAACCCTTTTAAAGTTCCCCTGGTGGAGTTTGGGGGGGTGTGGGTGGGGGCTGGAGTATTTTTGGTTCCTCCTTAAATTGTTTTGCAAGACCTTTACTAGCATTTGTGCAATACTTGTCTGACCTTCAAGATTCAACAAGATTGGTAAGGTATTCATACCAATAATCTTTTATACTCAAACAGAACTTGCCTTTTATAAATACTTAAAGGTAATTTATTTTATAAAAGGTCGTATTTATTGCTTGAATATATTCTTTGGTATTTTTGACTTTGGCACAACTGTAAGTCATTTCGCATCAAAGTAATACTAAAGAAAGTCCTACACTATGGTACATTTAGAGTGGGACTTGAGAGCAAAAGATTTTAGGTTAATATCTTTGCAATGCTCTACGAAGTGCTCTTGTTCTTTTTGTAGTTGTTCTTTTAGCAGGGATTCTTTCATGCTATAGTGGATTATTAGTGCCCACAAGTGTGTGTTTTGTCTTTATAAGTGACCGCTGTCTAACACCCCTGTTCACAGTGTACGGTGGAAATCTCTTTTTAAATCTTTAACTTGTTTGTGGATATAATGTATGATTGGGGGATTTTTATAGCTGCCTGTTTTCTAAATAAGAAATTATAAAAAAATTTATTTTGGGTAAATTTTAATGTAGAGGATTTCTTCAAACTTGTTCTGTTGTTTGATTTGTGGCACTTAATTGGGATTCAATTAAAATTTAAAATAATGGATCAATTTTTCTGGATGATTAAAAAAGTTCATTGGAGTTTATAATCCTCATACAATTGTAATTCATAGTTGAGCACCCGTATTTCCTCTTTAATATGTAGTCTAAGCTATTTTCATTTCCCTACCTGTTTTCTTTTCACCAAAGTGCGTTAAACTTTTCATTCAAGAGTTAATCAGGACAGTTCCTGCATTGTGAATAAGGTTTATCACAATTTGAAGCATGATAAACAACTTCAAATATGTCTTAGCTTTTGGCGCATTGACAATGGTCTAATACAGAAAACATGAAAAAATTACAAAACATACTGTGTTTATGAATTTTATTATTGTAAATTCAATCTGATTTGGTCTCACTTGGCCTGTTTACAGAGCTTATACAGTCTAACTATTTTTCAGCAGGTAGACTCAAGGCTGTTCTTAGTTTACAGATTTTTTCTGAGGAAAAACAACACTGAAACAAACCTTTTTCATCGCTTCCTATAAATATATAAGTGAAACCGCCATCTCAGAAGCAATAGATCCTCACCAGACTCTGCTAATATCCACAGCAAAAAATGCCAGTTACTGTTACTTAACGTATAAATCATTTAAAGTGCATAATTGAAATGTTAGCTTTCCACACTTCGGTCTTCCTTCCTTATTCCTCTCAGCCTAGTTGAATTTGTCAGGCCTCTTTAGGAGAGGAAAGGGCAAGGCAAGTTTATTTATATAGCACATTTCCGTAGAAAGACAATCATCATTTTAATATGTTTCCTAGTCACAAACTAGGCCTATAAAAACTAGGGTTGTAGTCAAGACCACAGCAACTGAGACCAAGAGTACCAATACTGAGAAAAGGCCAAGACTTTTAAAAGGCCAGAACCAAGTCAAGACAAGAACATTAAATGGTCTCAAACTCTAAAAGTCTTTCCTTTTCTCACTCTCAGTATTTTTTGGTCTCGGTTGCTGTGGTCTTGACTACAAAACTAATAAACACTCACACAGAAAAAATAAAATTATCTTCAAATAAAACAATATCCAAGAAACGTCCATAGTTCGATAGTGTTTTATGCGGCTGCTTTGGATTTCATCATCCCATTAAATGGCCATTATTAGCAGTTATCAGTTGCATAGAATGGCTTCAGATCATGCCTCCTACTTCCCAGTAGGCTCCATAGGATGTTATCACTGAATGAATCCTAAGCCTAACCCTAAGGTAATTCCTTTAAAAAAAACAACTCTTTAAGTATAATTTGAACATAATTTTAGTCATTTTTTGTCTATTTAAAAAAAGAAAAGAAAAATGATCGAATGTCACTCACGAACAAAAAACAAAAAATCTCATATGTCAACTGAATTGTTATCCACATCAAATGTGTATGATTGAAACATGTGGAATTAAGTTGAAGTAAAGCTTTAAAAAAAGTAGGTACCCTGTAAATAAAGTAGGACAGTATTAAGTAGGTAAATTATAAATAAAACTTAGGGTTTTTAACTGCTGAGGCAGCTGTTATCAACGAAAGCTGCATATTATCAGCCATAAGAAACCTAGAAGGTAGAGGAGAGACAGGCTGAAACTCAGCTATTGAACTGATAATCAGTAATAACGGCCATTTAATACTTGATCTGATATAAAATGAGTATTGCTTCATTAAACACTAGCATTCACTCTCAGGTTGCATTGAGGTTTTTGCAGGACCCAAATGCAGAGGCAGAAGCTGAGGTGGTTTCTTGCTAATTTCATAAGAAGTAGTGGCAACAGAAGCATAAATAAAAAAAAAATAAATGATCAAGGAAACAAGAACCAGAACAAAGAGGAAATTAAGGAATGAAGAGAATCTAGCACTGAGTAACTGCAGAGGAGGAGTATAAATGTCAAAACGAACAAAGATGATTCTCAAAGATGATGCTCCCAATCAGTCAATTACTCATCTTTGAGTAATTGACTGATTGGGAGCAGGTGTGGAAAGAAGGATCTAAAATGGAGCTAGGGAAAGGAGACTAACACTAGGGGGCAAAAGAGAGTAAACTGGAGAACAAAAATAGAAAGACACAAAATGGAAATGATACAATGCCCTAGAACAGTGGTCTCCAACCCTGGTCCTCAAGATCTACTGTCCTACAGATTTTAGATGCATCCCTGCTTCAACACAGCTGAATCAAATGAATGGCTTGAAAAGGGAATCAATCATTTCAAAAAGAAAACTTAAACAGAACCAAAAAGTGCAGAATCATGATATTCATATTGCAGTCTGAGAGCTACTTGTATTTATTTACTTGGCTTTCATTTTAGATTTTTTTTCACACTTGATCTTAGATTTTTCCTACTTCTTTTGAACCTCCACTGGTAAGAATATACAAAAGTGGTTTGTATACTACAAATAAAGCAAAAAACAAAGAGTTAAGTACACAAATGCATTATGGTAAGCTAACAGGGAAGGATAATCTGATAAGAAAACCTTTGTATGCAACCTGATTAAGCTACTAGGATACAAATTCCTAAATTAATAGTACTTGACAAGGCCCCTTTTGCGATCTGATATATCAGATAACCTTATGGTAGGGAAATCACTTGGAGAGTCCAAACATCATGTCGTTTGAGATTCACTTCTGAACTTAAAGAACAAACTTGATTTTAACCATCTTGCTCTCTTACAGATGTGGATGATGGAAGCTACTGCGAAGTCATCACAAAAACAACCATGGTGGGAGGAATTTCTAGATGATTTACCTGAAAACTATGACAACTATTCTCTTTATGAAGACTACATTTACAAGGATGGAGACATTTGTGACCCGACTATGGGTATGAAATTCGAGGCAGTGTTCATCCCAGTGTTTTACTCAGTGATCTTTGGAGTTGGGATCCTGGGAAATGGATTGTTGATAGCAGTGCTTATAAAGAGCAGAAAGGCATGGAATGTGACGGATACCTTCATCCTTCACCTTGCTTTTGCGGATATCCTGCTGCTGCTGATGCTGCCGCTCTGGGCTGTACAGTGTGCTAGCCCGGTTGGATGGTCTTTTGGAACTCCTCTCTGCAAGATTGCTGGAGCTGTTTTTACGGTGAGATTTCGACAATAAGAAATAATAGCTGAAAGTACGAAATGTCTTATTGTCTTTTTTCTTTCAGATCAGCATGTATTGTGGGATTTTCCTTCTGGCTTGCATCAGTGTGGACTATTACCTCTTTATTGTCCATTCTACCAGGATGTACACTCGCATAAAGCCCTGGGGGGTGCAAACAAGCTGCTTGGTGGTGTGGTGCTTCTCACTGATGCTCTCCATCCCTGACTGGTACTTTTTGGAAGCTGTGGAAGATGTCAGACAAAGTAGAACAGAGTGTGTTCATAACTATTTAAAACTTAGCCCAGATAACTTTTATATCCTACAAATGGTAGCACGATGGCTGTACCCCACTGTGGGCTTCATACTACCTTCTTTTGTTTTGATGATCTGCTACTCCTCTATCCTGTGGCAGCTGGGGTGTGGCACAAGAGGCTTCAGACAGCAGAGAGCATTTAAAGTCATAATAGCTGTGGTTGCAGCTTTCTTTCTCTGCTGGACTCCACTTAATATTATACTCATTGTGGACACAATTCAACAAAGAATCTTTGGGGAAGCATCATGTGGAACAAGAACATCAATGCACAAAGCTTGGTTAGTGACTGAGAGTCTGGGGTACCTTCACTGCAGCCTCAATCCCATCCTTTATGCCTTTTTAGGTGTGAAGTTCCAACATCAGCTGCTGAACATCCTCAGGTCCATGGGTTGCAAAATAAAGCTAAGTGTCAAATCTGAGACTTTTGCCAAGGAAGTTTCCATTGGGTCTGAGACAGCCAACACCTTAAACTCTATTACAATCTGAAAGACCACAGTAAAAAGTTTAAATATAGTCTTTAAGAATAAATGTCATTATTTTAGTAAAGATCCCACATTTTTGAAGAACTAGGATTGTGAATGTGAATTTTCTCTTATCCAAAAAGTTAAAGCTGTGTAGAAAACCGAGACTTTTTGTAGCCAGAAAGGTCTAGGTAAAAAACTGGTTGTTATGCTGGCTTAGCTTTTAGGCAAACAGTTTTAACTGTTATGTCATCAAGGTAATTCTAGCATAATATGTGCTCATATATTGGAACCAAAGACTCACAAGTCTATCGTCAATAAATATTCCTATTATCCTCACTGAATCGATTTTAACATCAACGTGGGCTGAGAGGGTAACAATCCTATATAGATGCTTTCTACTTTGAAAGTATGCCACAACTCTACTACAACATGTATATATTTGTATAACTTTGAATATAGTCAAGCTAAAATCCCGCAGGAGAAAGAATTTTTGGTCTGATGACACAAAGATGTAGATATTTAAAATCAAGGATATTTGACAACTCAAAGTAAGACTTACAACCTATAGGAACGATGTTGCAGCAGTCAAGCATGAAGTTGGTAGCATTATCCTGTGGGCATGTTACAATGGCTGCAATAGACATTACATTGTTCAAGGTGGGTGAAAATATTAAAAATAAGCACTATTCCCAAAAGCCATAGCTCCACTTTAAACAGAAAATTACATAATGGAAACCTGAACATATCTGGGTGCTGCAATGAGACAATGAGCTGAATCACTTTGCAAAACTTGTTTAAATGAATAAAGGAGATATATACCGATTACGTATCCTTGAATGGTCCAACCTCAAACTTGTTGAAAATGTATAAACTGCTTAAAGCTGAGTTAACAATTTGAAACCATCCTTATGGATGAGTATCAATCCTTCTTTCAGGAAAATGTCCAGGTAGAATTATGTCAGACAGTAATAAAATGCTACAAAAAGAGTCGTATTTCTTCTAAACCTGCTAAGTAACATTCTTTTAAATATTATTGGGGATTCATGTACAGAAAATACCTGAATGAAATTGTGTAACCCTTGCAGATTCAAGTTTAAAGTAAGACTTTTTTCTAAAAACTAGCTTGCTTACTTAGGCTAATTACTTACTTACTTACTGGCTTCCTGTCGAAATCAGAATACGATTTAAGATTCTGCACATTCAAGGTTACCAACAGCCTCACTTTCCCTCAACTTTTCTTATCTCAATCAAACCTCTATTTTTCCTTTATCCTTCATTCTTTCTCCTCCATTCACTCTGCTGTTCCTCCTTCCTTAGCACCACAGTCAACAAAGCTTTCTGGAATTGGAAATTCTCTTCTTCCAGACGTTCTCAATATTCAGACCCTTTCTCTTTTCAAGTCTAAACTAAAAAAATCTGTTTAGGATGCACTATGTCCATACCTGTTCATTGTAAGTTTTAATGTGTGGCAGTTTGTTCACTACAGTGAGTCAAATGCTGTGAAAGGTGCTTTTCAAATAAAATGTATTATTACTATTAATTCCAAGGATTGCTTTCTATCAATGCTTCGATTATTCTAAAAATATGGCTAGCTATAAAGCGAGCAACATGATGATCATGGTCTAACTTTCCATTATCCCTCCTTGAGAAGATGTGTGGTAACTATAACAGTTAAGACCTCAAGGAAGCTATGCTAATTTCAGTATCTGTGATTTGCATTGGAAGTTTATCCGAAGAACAGATCTGGTTACGATGTAGGTGTCAAGGTTGCTGGATGTTGTTGTGGACCCAAATGCAGAGTAGAAATGGAAACATTTTTTTTTTCTTTTTTAAGTTTTAATGGTGAAGTAGATGGTAAAAAAAACATAAATCAAGAAATAACAGACTGGAAACTCAGAAACCAAAAACTAAAGAAGCTCGGGAGAAACATAGAAGAAGAAGAGGATCAGCAATGAGGAACTGCACAGGAGTTGTATGTATGGGAGACAGAACAAAGAATTGGCTAATCAGCTGATAGGGAGCAGGTGTGGATAGAAGTAACTAGAAGGGAACTAGAGGAAAGGAGACTGGCATAAAGGGGCAACAGAGAGTAACTCAAAAAATATAACACTGATTAAATATAACACAAAATGGAAAAGAAACCAATGACTTACAAAACAGAATCACATAAATAACTGAAACCACTGAAACTACTGCAGATGATATGATGAACTGACCTGTGTATTTAAGTTTTATATTTTTTCTCTTTTTCATGTTCGTATTATTTGCTAATGAGCAACTTGTGCAAATTTTTTTTTTTAATGGTTTGTTCATAATGTAATTTAATTTCTTTAATGTGAGGACCCCAGGAAGATTAGTGGCCATTTATTTGGCAGCTAATGGGGATCCTAATAAAACTAAACTAAACTCCGTTCTTGAGATTGACAGCTGTCCCAGCATGAACTGCGGCAGCAGCAGCTTCAAGGTTAGCACTCAGAGTATTAAGTTAAAAGTTCTCTTTTCTGTCGCTGTTGTTCTAAAAAAGTATATTTTAAGATGATTTGAGGTGAGACCATTATAGGTTTAAGCTTCACTATATTTACTGATTTAGTGAGTAATAAAAAAAAAAGTTCAGATGCTGATTCTAACCGCAACCAGGGCAAGCTTTGGCCCGTCTGCAGTGGCCCTCTATCGGCCAAGTGTGAAGGACCGCTGGCTCTGATGGCGATTTTTTTTGTTTTATTTCTCAATTTGTTAATATGATTTGTGCATATCTGACTGTGTTAATTATTATTCCCCCACTAAATGAAAAAAGTAAGTTTATTATTATCTAGAGACTATTAATAACAGGAGTCGAAATGCATTTATACTGCATGCTGCCCTTCTCCCCAAGTCCATACTTTCCTGTTCTTCTCAAGGACATGCTTGGCAAGGACACGAGTCCGTGTTTGTGTTCTTGTGAATTGAGAAACGGCCAAAAAGAAACTTAAACAGAAGTCCACAAAGAGCAGAATCATGACAGTAGGGGTATAATCAATATTCAACCATAAACAAACTTTATACAAGTTTTTCATGGGGGGAGTATTCCACCCAAAATGGTAAGTCTGTCATGCATCCAGAAGGTTTACCTCTGTTGTAACTACTGTCATTGCGCAACACTCCTGCATGTATTGACAGTCAGCGTGCCTTAGCACAGGATTTCTTAACCCTGGTACTCAAGGCCCATTGTCCTACATGTTTTAGGTGTTTCCCTGCCTCAACACACCTGGCCTAAATGAAAAGGTGATCAGCAGTCTTTTGCAGCATCTTATAGATACGGAGGAGGTAATGCAATGATTTGAATCACATGTGCTTGAGTAGCACATCTAAAACATGAAGCACATTTGATTTTTCAAATGTTGACAGTGGGAAACACTGGCTTTAAGACTTGCTATTTGGCATAAACAAGCACTGCTCTAAACAATATAGTAATGACCAGATATACAGTCCTGGCACTTATTTACAACTATTTTTATATTTTGTTATGGTTGTAGGAACCATAAGCTGTATATACAGTGAACCCTCGTCTTCCACGGGGTTACGTTCCAAAAAAACACACACATTTTTGGGAGAGACAGTTCCAAAAATGTTTGGAAAGTCCTGAAGTACCCAAACGTTTACAAAGGTCTGCAGTTAAAGAGAAAAAAAGAATAGAAACTGAAAAAAGATTTTCTGAAGAAGTCATAAAGATTTTTTTTTTTTTTTGCAAGAAACTTAGAATGGCAAAAAAACAAAAACTGCAGTACATCCAAAACCACAAGTTTCCATCTAAAATGGTGAAAATAAGCTACTATGAATCATACTATGACCTAATGAAGACACCCACACTAAATCTCTTCACACAATTACCTAAAAATGAAACCTAAATTTTCAGATTTCAGTTGGCAGTGACACAAAAAGAGCATTTCACTTTTTGGCTTTTTTAGTATCTTAAGCTCACAACTTTTCTGCCCCCTCCGTTGGCCCGGTTTGCCCTCTTAGACATGCACTCAAGTTAAATCTGTTTTTATAAGGTAGAAATAATGCCCTGATTTATACATTGAGATATATATCGTACAGTAAAATGATTATTCAGCAGAGTAATAACAAGCTTGTTGTTACCATATTTCAGAGCTCAGTAATCCCCTTATTGTGTTTTAAAAAAAATTACATCTGCTGATTAAATAACTTCTTTGTCAGATGTTTCTTTGTTGAAATTTTTGATAATAGTTTTAAAATTCATTTACAGATTTCAAAACAGATATATACGGAATTTTTAGCGCCTTCTCTAAGGTCTAAGGTGCGCTCGATTTGCTCACCCAGTTGTCCAGGAATGATATTAATATTATTAAGTATTTTGTGCGCACGTTAAACTTATTGCGTGGCCACGAAGTAGTATTTCGTGCGCACGAAATACTACTTCGTGGCCACAATTAAAAGTTTTTTTTGACCATGTCATCAGAGGGGCTCCGTAGATATAAAACCTCTTGAAACAAATTTTTTGCAAAGCAGTTAATGCTTGCCTAAATGTGGTAACACTGTTTAAAATAATATATATGGCATTTTACCAGCTCACATTGTATTAAAGTATGAAAAAAAAACATTTTTAGTTTCCCAAAACATCAAACCTTTTGCATTGTGAGCTTGAAATACTGAAGGAGGTAACGTTAATATTTTGACGCTTAGTACCACTATAATGTGTCTGTTAGTAAATTTATCAGGGGATTTTATTAAAGGGAAAACACCGGAGCCTAGAAGGGCAACACAGAAGAGGAAGAAACTGTTGCGTTATTGTAAATGGGATTTCCAAGTCAAGAAGTGCGGGCTCTTTAGGGTCACATATAGTTGTTTTCTGTGTTTATTGTTCAGGGTAAAATACTTTTAGCACAAGAAAATGAAGAAAATTAGAGGTGTCTAATAATTTTTACTGCAATATATGCAGAGGTTACACTGTCTTAAGCCAGAGGGCTTATTTCAGCCATTTTCTTGCATGTAAAGAGAAAGAATGAAACAGAATCAAGTGAATCTTAAAAGGTTTTGTGTGTGCATCCCATGTTGAGCCTGCCTTGGTTTTTGGTTCCTTATTAACTAAATGCTGCTATAAGCAAACAGGAATCTGTTAATGCTATCTTTGTTGTTTTATCTATGGTTCCTTATTAACTAAATGCTGCTATAAGCAAACAGGAATCTGTTAATGCTATCTTTGTTGTTTTATCTTGTGACCTACCGGTATCTGGAGAGAACAGTTTGGTAAGTTATAATTCATAGGCAATAAATTGCTCACATTGAATATTTTAAATTCTACGGTAAATATAATACGTATTGATATATTCCTAAAAACACCCAAAACATTAAATGTTGATGGTTGCATATTGATTGCTGATGTTCAATAATGAGAGGGTAACAGCTTATTTTAAAGGGGCTGTTTTTCCTGATTTTTGTGTTTAGGCTTAAAGGTTGCAGCTCGTGATAGTTATATTTAATTCCATGTCTTCAGTCTTAAAGTGTAAAAAAAAGAAATAGAAAAAAAAGAAAATAGATTGTAAGAGACAGCCAATAATGTTTGGTCTGTAGAGTTTTAAAAAATCAGGTAAAGTAGGCAACTTGGTATCTAAGGTAAAGGAAAATGAGGATTGGTGAACAAAAGTTTTATAATAAAAAAAATATATATATAAAAAAAAAACATACTTTAGACTAGATTTCAATTTAATATAAGTTAAAGTAAGACTAAACTGGTTTTTACTGTAATTTCTTTTTAGACCTTAACTGTAGTTTTTTTAATGTATTTCATTTTGAAGTCTAATAAATTGATGTCTAAGTATCAACTTAGAATTTTGGGAATGACAACTTTTCATCTTCCAACAGATATTTGAATTGAAAGTAAATTAATTGTGTGTAAAAGAAATTTCATATTGCTTTGCCAAGTCTACAATGCAATGTAAAAACAAGATTAAATCCGGTTTTCCAACGCCACACATAAACCCCAATGAAACACAAATAATATGTAAAAAGTATATGTATTGTAAGTAGAGCCACATGTTAGTTTGCAAAATAAATCACTTAAAATATAGCACTCTATGTTGAGGTCAGTCTGACTCTACTAACTCCAGCGATGAATGATCATTTATGGCAACAACTATCATATTTTAGCAGAAAAATGGTAATTTGTCATCTGAATGACTGTTGTAGGGGAATTAAACATATGAGTTCCTGTAAAGTAGAATCTCACTTAAAAGCTTAATAAAGAAGCCAAAGACTTTCCCTCTTCCTTACAGGTGGGAATAATGGGAGCTGCTGTGACGCCTACAGATGAATGGTGGGAGGAGCTTTCATATGAACTCTTCTTGAATTACACCTTTTCCGATTATCCCGATTATGAGGATGTGTGTGACCTGAGTTGGGGTGTGAATTTTAAACCTGTGTTCATTGCAGTTATATTGTCAGTGGCGTTTGTTGTGGGAATCCTGGCAAATGCATTACTGCTGAAAGTACTGCTGAAGAGCAGAAAAACCTGGAAGGTAACAGACACCTTCATCCTTCAACTAGCTGTGGCAAACGTCATGCTATTGGCGACCCTGCCTCTCTGGGCTGCACAGTATGCCAGTGTTGGTGGATGGGTATTTGGGACACTCGTGTGCAAGATCACTGGAGGTGTTTTCAAGGTAAGAAATGTACAATAAGGAAATGTGCTAAAAAAAAAAACAAAACAAAAAAAAACAACACAAAGTATTTTTCATGGCTGACTTTTATTTGTTTTCAGATAAATTTCTATTGCGGGATTTTTCTCATGCTCTGCATCAGTGTGGTCTACTGCCTCTCCATCATCCGTTCTGCAGAGAGGTTCATGCAGAGAAATCCTTGGGTGGTTCATGCCTGCTGTGTTGTGGTTTGGATCTTCTCACTGCTCCTCTCCATCCCTGACTGGATCTCTCTAGAAGTTGCAATAGATGACAGGCAAAACAGAGGGGAGTGCCTTCGACAGTTTTCCAAATTTGGAAATTGCACTGAAGAAATGATGATCTTGCTAAAATGGCTGCACCCTACTGTAGGCTTTCTGCTTCCTTCAGTTGTCCTCATCTTGTGCTTTTCCTGCGTCCTGTTGCAGCTGTGGTGCAGTTCCCCAAGCCCCCAAAAGCAGCAAGCTTTCAAAACCATAACAGCTCTTTCAGTGCTTTTCTTTTTCTGTCGGGCGCCATTTTATATTACACTCATGTGGGAGAAATGTAATCAGAACACCATGCTTGAAAAAACTAGTGCATGTATTAATTTTCTGGACAAGGCTCTGACCATAACCTCTACTTTGGGTTACTTCCACTGGGTTCTGAATCCCATTCTGTTTGTTCTTGTTGATGTTAAGCTTTGGCATCAGTTGAGGGACATGTGGGGAAAGACATCCAACCGTGCAGTTTTCCAACCATCAGTGTACAGCAGCTAAACAGGAATACAATATTGTCTTAATAACATTTATTTCTGTCTGACTCTTATAGCAACATATTTTAATATTTCTAACTATCAGGCAAGACAGTGATATGAAGAATTAAGCATGATTATGTAATATTTATTTACTGTCCTAAAAAAACATAAGCATAGCCTCAGGAAAACTGAAAAGCATTGAAAAAAATTTAATCTAGTTTATTTTCTCCTTTGTATCTGTCATGATCCTGGCACTGATGACAGGCTTAATTACTCATTATATTCACCTGTCTAACTGTACCCAGTTTCTCGTCACTGCTCATCTGATCCCGCTGCGCCTGCCTCTATTTAAGGTACTTGCATCCAGTCATCAGTGCCTGATCATTTCTTTCAAGCCAGTGGGGAGAGTGTGTCCAGTATGACCTTAGTGTTTCTGTTTTCCTGGTCCACCTCTCAACCACTGAGCTTGCCTGCTCCTGTTCTGATCTGCTTGCCTAACCTGGGCTCGGACTCCTGGACCTCTGAGCCTGCCTGTTGCTGTTGTGATCTGTTTGCCTGGACTCCTGCTTGTACTCTGGGGCTGCAGCATCTGGGACTCTCTCGGTGGTGCCTGCCGCATCTTGTTGGAAGCCCACTGGCTGGATCCTACCTTGTTCTCTGGGTATTGACGGAACTGTTAAACCAGAGTTTCCTATGATCCTAGCCGCTTTTACTCTGATCCACTGGTTTAAAAAAAACACCTATTGAATAATATCACTGTCTGTCTTGCCTTGAATGCTGGGTCCTTGTGTTCAGAATCATGACATTATCAGTCTCTGAGTTGATTTATTGCTAGCTATGGTGGCCCATGAGCCCAGCAGAAATACTAGTGATGTTACAGTTTCTCCTTACTAACCTTGGTGGTATCTATAGTCATAGGTGATATTACACACTCAATGTGTCAGTGTTTGTTGGTATTTCAAAAAAACTTTGTAAATAAAAAAAAATGCATTATTTTTATTGAAGAAAAACAGTCACAAAACAATATAATATATGTTGTATCATGCCATTGTTAATTCTAATTGGTGGTTATCTTAGTTTTTCAGCTTTAGAACTGGTCTGAACTAAGTCTTTTCTTCCTTAATTATAAAGAATAGTTAAGTAAGCTGTGGGCTGCTGCTGTATTTGATACTAATCTGTTTAAAGTTAATGACATCAGGATTTTTTTTATTGGTACAATGAGTTCCTCATACAACCCTTAAGCTATAAGATAAGTAATACAAAGCAATCAGATTTTTTTTTTTTTTTTCAGGAAAAATTTTCTAATTTCATTCCTGACTTATACAAAACGGTGGCCATAGCCCTTTTGGAGTAAAAAAAAAAAAAAATCTAATTTAACAAAGAAATACTATGTTTTGTTTTTGTTTTTTTTTCCTCAATATTATTCAGGCATTTTTTCGAACTCATTTATTATTAAGTTAAATCACTAATTGAAGTCAACTCCTCTCACCACACAAATTTACTCCAAAGATACAAGTTACACATAATAAACATTTATCAAAATAAAAATATGAACACCTGGATCAGTTCAATAATTTTAACAAACATACATTTGATCTGCTTGTAAGTAAAAAACAAAAAAAAAATCTGCAGAGCAACAGCTGAATGTTTCAGTGTTTAAAATTTTAACAAAAAAAAATCAATTCACTTAAATAGCTTGGTGTTGTATGTATGATTTATACATGTATGTATTATGTATGTATGCATTACTATTAGTTAGCTTTGATCAAATAATGATTAAACAAAAAAATTCTACTGTATAAATGAGGCTCATCTTGCTTTGTTGATCATTCTGTCTGCCTGAGGCCTGCTTGTTTCCGGGTACATGACTGGGTCTCTAGTCTATTCCCAAAGCTCAAAAGGAATACTTTTAATTGCATCAGTAGTTAAGATAAATAAATTGTGATTGGGAACTCTTTGACCTTATAAAGAACTAAAGTCTGTCTTACTCTTCTGCTCCTTGGGTTGCTAGGCTTTTTTGTAGTTTACCTGTAAGACATTTGAACAATAAAATCCAGTGTGTTTTGTTCCTTAACAGTTAGCCTCTACCTTTTCTTCAGTAAAAAAGAAAAAAAAGTATAAGCTTGACATAGCAATGACATTGTTTTAATCATCATTTAGTCATTTTCATACTTTGTGCAAACGTTCAAATTTCATGTCGACATCTGTTCCCTACTTTCCTACACGGAGCATATTTAATAACTATTTTCCGAAAGTGGAGTGAAAGGAAAAGATTTTTAAAAGAAAAGAAAATGACCAGGCAACCAGCAATAAAACCTCAACATGGGGCAGCTTTAAATAAGGAGGAAGACTGAGCTAAAGAAAACAGGAAAGACATCTACTAAGGAAATAAAATGGACTGAGATTTACAAGCAAAACAAACACCATGGAAACACAGGAATCAGTAAAACTGTAACCAAACAGATCATCACATAAAGACAATAGACAGTGCCACCATGTGGAAAATACAGAATGAAACAGCCTTAATGAATTTAAAGCATTTTATATGTATTTTATATGTACGACCTGAAAAAGCATACATATGTTTGGGTTGTAGTCATTATTTATTGTGGGAATCCTGGAAAAAGACTATTGCTTATAGTTCTTTGAAGTTAGGGTATTACTAAAGTGGGAGAAAAACCCCTGCATATTGTATCTACATGTTGACATTTGTGTATTCAGTAGGTTTAGCTGTGACCTTAAACTGGGATCATTTTGCAGGGCTTTTTATCTGAAAGGTAATTTATACATTGCACACTTATTTAACACCATAACCTGCAGAAAATAATAGGGATAGTCTGAACAGGGAAAAACATGTTTAAAACCTCAGTCTCTTTGAATATTAACTATCGTTAAAACAAACAAAGAAACAAGAAAAAAAATCATGACATGTCTTAACTTGTAGAATACCTTCATACTGTTATCTGAACTTTAAGATCATATGCAATAAAACCCACATTGTAAACAGAAGCCAGGTTCTCTGAGCTACAGATTTGTATTTGTTTAGGATCCAAAGGCTTTGTACCTTTGTACATATTGACAAAGTTTGCTATATTCACTGTAGTTTCTCCAATTAAAATAGATTTTTTTCAACCTAATATTTAATAAATACCTGAGTCTTGAGTGGAAGTTGTCTTCACCACTATCAGATAAAACAAGGTGTTGAGACACGGAAGCATTTTAAAATCTGTGGTGATGGGAATAAGACTTCTTTGTGGAGAACTGAGAAGAATAGAAATAGCTGCTTTTACCCATAATAGGATACCTGCCTTAAAGGAATAGTACACCCAAAACATGATTAGCCTTCATTTTCTACTCACCCCATGCTGAACAACACTCTGGAGTACTTTTTTGATATCTCAAATGCATCTGGAGATCTGGGAGGCTTCTTGCTGTCTGCTGACATTCAAATAATGGAGGTCTATGGTGCCCGAGGCAGAAAGGTCCATAAAAGTCCACAAAAAACGTGTCAATATTCCTCCATACTGCTCGTCCAATGTATTCCAAGTGTCCTGAGTTGGTAGCGTCCATAATTTACTCGAAACAAAGTCATTTAGAATGTTTTTAGAGCATAAACAGTAGTGTATAGGATTTCCTAAAAGCGCGCGCCTGCGAGTTCACGAGCTGCAGCAGACCAAACCAGATGAAAGTGCGCATTCAGCGTCTGCTCTGCCGATAATGCAAGCGTAGAAGAAGAAATTTGCTGTTTACCTGTGCAAAGAAAGAAACAACGAAAGAAAAAAGTCTGAGGACTTCAGTGTTGAGGAAGAGCATGAGTTCTTTGCCGAGCTGAATGCGCACTTTCATCTGGTTTGGTCTGCCGCGGTTTCCGTAGGCTCATGAACTCGCAGGGCCGTGCTTTTAGGAAATCCTATACACTACTGTTTATGCTCTAAAAACATTCTAAATGACTTTGTTTCGAGTAAATTATGGACCCTACCCACTCAGGATACTTGGAATACATTGGACGAGCAGTATGGAGGAATATTGACACGTTTTTTGTGGACTTTTATGGACCTTTCTGCCTCGGGCACCATAGACCTCCATTATTTGAATGCCAGCAGACAGCAAGAAGTCTCCCAGATCTCCAGATGCATTTGAGATATCAAAAAAGTACTCCAGAGTGTTGTTCAGCACGGGGGTGAGTAGAAAATGAAGGGTAATCATGTTTTGGGTGTACTATTCCTTTAAATGAAGCTGTGTGGTTTTCTAAACCAATCCTTGTGGTATTTTTAAGGTTTCTTTACTCTCATTCTTCAGATTAAACTCACTTCTTGCTAAAAAAAAGTGAATTCTTCTACGTTATTTGTGAACTACAATAACTGATAACTACATTTTGATAAGTAAATATTACACCCAATTTTAGGTTGCTGTAAAACTGCCTCTAATAGGAGGCTGTTATTTGTCCTTATCTGTCTATTAGCTCAATTATTTATGGCTGGACACCTGCTTTCACTGTCAGTCAACTTTACCCTCAGTTTCGTTAGCTAAGCAGTGGCTGTCTTGCTGTGCTTCTTGGGCTGATTATGTTGAAATACTCCCCTGCAACCCAGTTTCCAGATGGAGGGGATCATGTTCTGCTTCAGTATGTCACAGCACATGCAGGCGTTTATGGCTCGCTCAAGGAGCTGTAGCTGCCAACAGCCTGCAGGACTCATGCAGCCCCACTCACACAACCATGCTGTTGTGTGAGTGGGGTTAACATTTATCTTGAGTAGAACAAGATAACATTGGTGTTACCTTGATCTCCTCAGACCATGATCATGGTAACAATAATCCATATTCTCGGTCTGCTTGTCCTTGTGGATTTATTCTTGCCAGCTAAATTTTAGCCCAACATTTTCTTCCAAATGGGGTAAAAGTCTAAATCCTTGTAATGTAGTCACAAGTTTCAAATGTACTAAAACTATTTCCATATGCCCAAACCAAACCACAGGTTATTGCAAAATTTAAAGGCAATACAGATCTCTACCTACATGCAATCGGATGCTTGTGAAAACAGAAGCCTGATTTAATAATGCAGTCAAAGGCCTGGTCACCAGAGGGCACAATCACATTCTGCAGTGTTCTACAAATGATACAAATATTTGACCCATTTGTGTTGCAGTTCATTGTACATCTATTCACTCTTTTGGCTTGGGGATGCTTATGAGATCTAGATTTAAACTCATCTTTAGTGTATTTATTCCTTGGAATTACTCCTTCAGGGAAATTCTGATTCCAGTAGCTTATATGGAGCACAAAGGGCAGAGTTAAAGCAAGATGCCATTAAAGATAAAAATACAACAGACAATATAAAAGAGTGTATATAGTAAAAAATAGTCATTTTGTTATTTTGTATATTGTCTATAATCCAGGGACAATAATTCATTTCTATTTACTTTATAAATGATATACTGTATTTCTAACATTTCTACTGAGCACCACAAGAGGTAGCTGAAGTTCTTCATCTGGGATTGATGCCACAGACTGAAATGATGGGATAAACAGAAGCAGAAAGAGAACAGCAAATGGCAGCATTCATAGAAATAAATGCCAAATGGAAAAACCATGAGCAGGACTGCCATGAAAAACACTGCTTTAAAGCTGGATGTACCTCTGGTTAGGCTTTTTCTTTTTAGAATATTTTAGTAGTGGGTTTTTTTATGGAAACATCAAAAAGAACCAAATGTGCTGAGGCTTTCTATTCCAGAACTCACCTCTGGCCAAAAGTCAGCACACATTCATGCTGCTTATGTCAAGTGTTGTGTAAGGTGTAATTATGCATTAAGAAAAGAAACAATCAAACTTATTTCTCGATATTTTTTTGAAACCAGTTTTTGTTGTGGTATTTTTTGTTCTCTTTGTTTTTTTGTTTTTTTTTCTCACTTAAGGTTCAGTGGGAGGCTTGGTTTTACTGCGGTGCATGTGATTGCACTTTTTCCCTTGATAATCTTTAATATTTAGAACTCTGCTGTTCTAATTTTTCTAGCTTTTCCAGGTTTTTTTATTGTCATTACACTGTAAAAAGTACAAAGCAATGAAATAAACTCTCTGCATTTAACTCATCCCCCTTGAGGAGCAGTGGGCTGCCATTGTGCGGCACCTGGGGAGCAGTGTGGGGTTAAGAGTCTTTTGCTCAGAGACCAAGATTGGCAGTTTGTGGGAGTGGCGCTCAAACGGAGAACCTCTGGTTTACAAGCTCTATGCCCTAACCACTAGGCCACCACTCCCCGTTAAATCTAAAACTTAGTCTTGCCATCAGGTTTTATGTTTTATCATTTGCTCTTTTAGATTAAAACATGTTTTCTTAAGTAACTGTTTTGATCAGTCGAATAACCAACTGAAATTAGTCATATCAGTTTTCCATCCTCCTGAACCTATATGTTTATTTGGATAACTATTGCTTGCTGTCTCTTGATTTGACTGCATTTTAAACATATCAAAGCTATCTTCAGTTTTATCTACCTGCTTCTGACTTCCAAGTTTTACATTTGGCTCCTCCTCTTGTCAGTGTTAGCTGTGACATTTTGCACAGCAACAGCTGAAGTGATAACAGTTGAACCTGTACTGGCTGCAAATAGAATATCCTGTGCTGTATGAAGGACTGCAAATGACTGACACAAAAGTACATATTTTAAAGAATCACTTTACATATCTGATGTTTAATTGAGAAGCTTCCAGATGAAAATCCACTCATGCAGTTACTTAGCAATAATTTACATCATTCAAACAGGAAGGCTGATAGGTGAGAAAACAGACTGATGTACTAAACCACGCGGTTACACCATGAACAAGCTGCTGTGCAGTAGATGAAAGATTGGCACAGAAGCCTCTTACATCATGTGATACGTTTATTTTAATCTAAGAAATGCAGAAATATAAACCCCATCAGGACTTAGTTGTAACTGTACCCCATTAACTTAAATGGAACACAATTTCAATTCAAGGCACCTTAAAAAGACAATTTAATCAAATCATGCACACATAGATTATAAGTGTGATATCTAAGAAAACCCAGCTGATTGCATTTAGACAAGTAACTTTGCAGGATCCACTATTCCAGGATGAGCATGTGGTGACAGTAGACATCTGCTTGTTGTTGACTCTGCAGCAATCCTCTGACTCCAAGCACGCACACAGAAATAATGGAGAAGAAAACCCACTTTTAACAGGAAGAGACTCTCTGCAGACAAAGACTCAGTGTCAGCGGTCTTGTCTATAGGCTGACTAGAGGTATAAGAAGTCAGAAGCAGACGTACAAAAGAAACACAGAAGCACTAATTTATAACTACTTTCTTTGTTAGAAAAGGTCAAAGTAAACCAGCTCCATGTGTGAGTCTCTCTAGGAAAGAAACAGTTAACAAGATTATCTCTATAGCAGTTTCATGTCAAAGGGGATGAAAGAGGATATAATAAAGTTAATCAGAGTAAAAACTGAGCCCAAAGCTAAGTTTAGGAGAGAGACAGGAAGAAGCACTGAAAACAGCCTCAAACCTATGTCTAATTGAAGTTCTTCATGGCAACAGCTGAGCTGAAGCTTTCTTTCAGATTGAGTTCACAGCTAAAATTAACATTAGGCCAGATTAAGCTAAAATGACTAGAAAAAGCACAGGGGAGAGCACATAAACTTAGGGATTGAACTAACAGACAATGTAGAGATGTAAAATATATGAAGAATGATGAAAAATGTTCCCTATGTCCTCCAGTAGCCTAAGCCTATAGCAGCATAGCAACATAAATAGCTCAGAACCTAAGACAATATAACTAGTGCATAACCATAAGCTGAATTAAAAAGAACAATTTTAAACCTCGTCTTAAAACTAGACAAGATGTTTTCCAGCAAGCTGGTGAGACATTGTAGCTGCTCACAGCAATTTTTTTCTGCTTCTGAAAGAGCCAAGAGCAGAACAATGTAACCGCTTCCTCCCTGGATACGCCAGCAATCTGTTAAGCAGGTTATGCAATGCAAAGGAAAGCAACCTTATTTCCCTTATCTACAAAGGGATTGTTCAAGCCGATCATCTGACCTTTTTTAGAAGGGCAAATGTCAATTTGTAACAGAAAGCAAAACTTATGTCTGTGGTACAGCAAAGCGTTAAGTTTAAAAAAAAAATTTTTTGTTAAAAGACTATTTTCAGCACTAGGAGACATTGCAGAAACAAAAGATAAAGCATGTGCACACACCACAATGGAGTTAAAAATACCTGAGGTTATAAAGGGTTTATCATCAGCAATCACCTCCTTAAAACAGGCATACAGTCACACATTTTACTTCTGGGTATGACTTATTTAAATCACATGACTGTCAACTAAAATAATTTCAGTCCTTATTTTGATCTCATCGTCATGCTTCATGTTTCCTCTTTAGAATTTCTAAAGCAGGTTTCACTGTATCATTTGTGCTGTGTCACTCTCTAACATACAAATGCACTTAAATAACAGGGCCATCTTACAAAACAAAGATTGTTTTCTTTTTAAATAAAAATTTGAAATATGTGGCATGCCATTTTTTAAGCCCTGTTTACTGTTTTAGCCAAGACCAGTTTTCTGTAGAGCTCATCTAACTACTACAGCTCTCTTGTATATGATAAATCCAGGTGTTCTTTTAAGAGATCAAACATTTATTACAGAACAGATTTGACCGAATAGCATTATAAGGACAAAGTCATATGCCTAAGGTGTCAGGGTTAAAGTAATGATTAAGTTTAAAATGGGAGGGGCAACAGCGGAGCCCCTCTTCATAAACCCGCTCCTTTTAACTGAAGTAAGCAGTTTGAACCTTTGTCTCATTAGGCAAGACACTTCACCTGCATTGCCTAATGATGGTGCACAGAGGGCCCAGTGGCACATGAGCATGGCAGTATCCCTTCTCCCTTCTGTCACAGCTGAAGCATGTCACCATTAGTGTGTAAATGTGTGAGCATATGAATGTAGTCTAAGGGCTGTGGAAGTCCCCTGATTTTAAAAGCTTACCATATAAGTACAGACCATTTACTGTTGACCATGTAATATAGGGCTAGGTCATCAAAACAACTTCCTAAGCTTTACAAATCATACTGAGCGGCATTCATTTTATTAAACTGCATATTTCACAGACCTAATTACACAGCTGGGAAGTGAAGAAGAGTAATTAAAGAAGCAGCCAGGAGGTCCAAAGTAGAATATGTCAACCTTTGGTCAGTCTCTCCTTAAGTAATTGATGTAACAGAAACAGAGAGGAAGCCCTGGTTAAAAGAAACGCTCACATTTCATTTTATCCCAAGCTAGGCCTTGTCTATATTAAGTGTGGTTTAGTTATATATGGAAAGCTACTTTTTGGATAGGGTGTTCTATCCAGACAAAACAGCTACAGATCTGACGAGATCTGAAACCTGTTCCCAGAATGGATGAGCTTGAATTCACAGTGTCATGACACCACTATCCACATAACTGACTACAAACTTTGCAAGAGGACATAGTAAACAGGTAGAAGGAGGTGATCACAGGAAACCAAAATAAAACTATTTGAACCACCAGCATGAATACCAATGAATGTAAGGCTTTAAAAATGTTTTTTCTTTGTAAAAACTATTGAAAATACTCATAAAGCTCATCATAATGATGTGCGTGTTGATCTGAACCTTAAATCCAAGATATGATAGATTAGGAATTTGCATCACACATTAATGTAATAAAGGTTTAAGGTTCATAAATAATTACATAATGCAGTCTGTTTAACATTCCCTCTAATGAGGATAATTACTAGATTTAGTAAGTTATCCAGTGTTCAGAGAGCATGAATCATACAATGTGCTTAAAGGAAAAGTCCGGTCATATTCAGAATTCAAACTTCTGAATGTACTTTGAATATAAATTATAACACATTGTTCAAGAAATGATTAGTGTTTTTAACTAAGAGCAATTTTACTGGAGGCATTCATATTTGTCAAAGAACACTACACAACACCTTTGTTTGTGATGTCACGGTGCTGTATCGGCTGTTGAGCAAGTCCCAATGCTCTATCTGGTGTCTGTCACAACACGTCTTTTAAATGTTTGCTACATATTACGTGTTTTTCTCTGACCAGAAGTTTGATGGAAAATCCTCCCTCTTCAAGTTGTCAATCCAACGACGAACCCATCCATGGAGGATCATGAATTGGAAAGGTGAAATAACTACCTTTTTTCACTTTTATTCGATGTATTGCTGTTATTGTTGTTACTTTAACAATAGCTCTTGTGAATTTCAATGGTGAAGTCCTCTCGAAATAAAAAATAATTGTTGTTGATTGCAGGTGTGTAAAGTAGTTCCCATTGATTTTGCTTGTAAAGTGGGAAGAATGACGCTGGGCTTACTGCACTGTGACTGGCCGCCCCCAGACTCGGTGATCCCGATAAAAATGATTTTATTTTTTTACTAATAACGCAAATGTATTAGTATTAGGTATATATAATGATCCAGTTATATTCCTTGCTGACTGGACTTTTCCTCTAAATTCATATTCCTAAAGCTTTTATGTGAGGAATCTAAAATGTTTTTTGGTGTGCAAGGCGGATCCTTCACAAAAGAACCTAGGACTCACCACAAAAATACATGATAGCCTGAAACATCTTGTCAGTATGCAGCTGGGTTATTTTCCACCTGTTGTCATACATGAAACGTTTTTTGTCTAAATATATTGTGATCTTTATGTAGAAGTGGGCGGTTTCTCTTGACATTTCCTGCCCCTTATATGTATCATATGTACAGTAGGTCCTTTACAGCCTCAGTAATGGCAGGAAATAGCTCCTCAGTCTGATGTGTTAAAGACTAAAAAGAAAGGTCATTCAGTTAGAATGTGTGTTTTTTAAAGTCAAAAAGCACTTTTCACATTGACATAAAATCACAGCCACTGCATATAAACAAACTAAAATTGCAGCCAAAAACAGGAAGCAGAACAAGCATCCATTTGTGTTCCCCTGCCTGTTTGTGAAGTGATTGAACGCCACATTTCCAGAAGTGAATAACATTCATTAAGTTTATATTTAGAGTCAATGTGAAGTGGATTTGCAGGCCCTGACTCGCAAACCAGTAAAATAATTTCTAAAGCTTTTTCTTTGGGGGGGGGGTATTTCCTTTGTTCCCTTCAGAAGGGCTTTTTCTCCCCCAGAAGACTCTGTGTTCCACCCACCTAAGAAGTCAAGGCTTCAAACACAAAGCAAACCACTGTCCTCTCCACTGTGAACAAAGCTCTTCTATGATGAAGGTGCAGCACCAACACACAGCTCAGAACCCCTGGCCTCTCGGCTGTGGTTTCTATCACCTGACAAATGACATCAGTGTAATCGTTTCTCAGAAACCAAAAAGGAGGGGAAAAAAATGCTTGGAGCCAATAAAAATTTCCCATGTACCGCTCTGTGCTAATTAACAGGAAGGATTGCACAATCCTGGAAAGCATGTGCTGCTGTTTCAAGATAAGAAAAGAGAAAGCAGCACATACACTGAAAGAAAAGTGAAACGGTTTATTGGGAGGGACCATTTGGCAACTTCAAGAACAAAATAGCTGAAGCTTTTTAGTTTTACAGTGAACAAAGCCAGACAAGATGGAAAAATAACACTGACAACAAATACAGCTTATAGATTCTGGTGCTAGTTTTTACATACTGTTACAATCAGAAATATTCAAACTCACAAAGGCTTATCCAAACAAAGTTTTCTGTGAAAAAAAGGCTTTTAAATGACTTTTGAATGTGATGAGTGAATGATAAAAATCATCAACAAAAAGGCATGATTGGTTACTGTTGCGTTATATAGGAAAGCAATGCCAGTTTTTAGCTCTGAGTAGCTGATTAACAACCTATTCCTAAAGAAAATCCCTTTTCTTACTTCCACAGCTACGATGAAAAGTCAAGGTAACTGGGATAATCACAGAAAAAAAAAGCATAAAAAAGAAAAATAATCTTCCATCACAGCCAAGGAATTTAGTTAAAATAGCTCCAAAGACTAACATCTCTAAAGACCTATGGAAAAGCTGCGGACATATCTAGCGATCGTACGCAGGCCAAATTTGCATTACTATAGGACAGTGTGTCTCTTCCCACTTGCAGGAAGCTGCAGTTTCCTCAGTGAAAGAATGGTTCATCCTAATAATAAACAATTTTTTACAGCAAAGCTGTTTTTGAATATTGCATTGTGGGTTTTAATGCATAAATACATGCAAACTCCTGTGCAGTTATTTTGAAATCATCCATCTCAGCTACACATTTATTTAGCTTTAATGAACTACGCTTTACAGTTCTCTTAAATTTTCTTCATCTGTACAGTCTCTCTTACCCATTTTTTTATTTTTAATATTTTCTAACTTTGCATGCATCCACATGCCATTATTTGCCTATCATTCTGCTGTAAATACACCTCCCCACTGTTAGGAAAAAGTCGATTTCTGCTCCCTTCTATTCTATCGATGTGGCTCACGATGTATGGGTTCATTCTTTAACGGTTGAGTTAGTGGTTTGAGTCCCAGCTCTGCCCATCTGTGTTCTTTTTGTCCTTGGGCAAAATACTTCACCCACCTTGCTGTTGGTGTTCACACTCCCTATTGTGATTTTGTGGAAGCCACACTTCTGTCAGCTACTAAAGAGCAGCTGTGGCCACAATGCAGCTTACCACAATCGAAGTGTGGAGCACAGATCCCATTGCACAATACCAAGACTAAAACTACAAGCAAAGTCAAAATAATAGAACTTGCAAAGAGGAGAATTCCATCAACTAATGACACCCTGAGACTAAAAAGACTATATGTATGCTCAGGTAAATTATCAAGCATGAAGGTGGGTGACTGATAATGGGGGGGCTCTGTTTCAGCAACAGGAATTACATTCTTTATCATGTGTTAAGCATCATGGATGTTTTAGACACACCTTGCCTTTGTAACAAGGTTCTTTACGAGGGAATTCTTCATGGTCATTGGACTTTCCAGCTAGACATTGACCAGAATCCCATTTACAGTATAAGTCAACCAAAACATGATCCAGAAAAATCCTGATGAGTAATTTACAGTCACAAAATGTACATCTGACTGATGTTGATGGGGTCATTAAAAACAAATATTCCCTAATATAGAGACTTTCATTAATAAAGAACTGGTAAAGGTCAAAGATAAGAGGTGTAAGAAACTTGTTAGACTGTAGCCAAAATGTTTGCTGGAAGTTAGAAAGGCTAAAAGATGAATGGGAAGATATAGAGCTAAAAAAAAAAAAAAAAGCATGTGTTAATAGTTACATTTTTTCATTTGAACATTACAGTTAGGTTGAATATTTCTTATTGAAACTTCAGTTACTTTTATTTTAAGATTGTAAAATGACACTTCTGCATATTTGGTATATATTAAATAAAACCCATTCCATTAATTTGAAATGCAACGACAAAAAATATCATATAAAAAAGTAAATATGTTTGCATTCATAATAGAAAGCTTAAATTGTGAAACAAACATTTATGTAACAATGACGAGGCTCGGATTCTTGACTGTTTCCCAATCTGGGTCTTTTCCCTTCTTGAAAGTTAACACATGGACTTTAACAATCCCAAATAACTTCTTTTGCTTTGAAAAGTCCCTTTCCTGAGAAGAGCGTCTGTCAGGTGATGTCTGAGTCATACTGATGTATTCATGTCCATCTTCCTTAAACAGGCTCTACTTGTTTTTCTGTGCTTGTCATCTGTTTCATCTCGTCCTCTGATTGACACAGGTCATGTGGTGCATTCCCATCCATGCCAAGCTCCCACATTGAGCCCCTAAAATCCACTCTATTACATTTAAGAAGGCTGAATATTCCTTTACGGAAGTTTCTGCAAAGGAGAAAATACAAAAAGGGCCTGAGGCAGGCACTGACACAACCTACAGCTGATGTGACTTTCACAGCTGTTGTCAAAGAACTGAGGGGAAAACTGCGTAAATGGTTTTTTGACATGTAGTAGAGGGCATCAATAAAGAGAGTGATGTTATACGGAATCCAGCAGACTAGGAAAACTGTCACCAGAGACAGGAGAAGGACGACAGGTTGTTTCTTCTGCCGGTTGTTAGCTCTGCATCGTATCATGATGTGGGAGGAGCACACGATCAGGACTAGTGCGGGGAGCAAGACGCCAACTCCGAGGTGGAGAACGCGTGAAATCAGCTGCAGGTCCACTCCAGAGTCAGGTGGAGAGAGAGCGGAGAGGGCTTTTCCTGGCAGTGAAGCGATGACAGGCTTGAGGTAAAGACTGTCCAGGACGGTCAGGACAATAGAGACCAGCCATGCCGCCAGCCAGCCAAAAAATGCAAAGCTGGCTCTGTGGCAGGAAGCCCTGTCAGCATATATGGAGGACAGGTAGAGATCCAGACAGGCGCAAACCAGCAGAAAGATCCCAACATATAAATTGATCTAGAAAAAGAAAAATATATTTAGGAAGAAATCTCGTAATAGATTATTCAAGTTTAGCAACAACATAGATGATATTATCATAAGCTGAGATAATAGATAGGTGGTTATAATATTTCTGCATGTTGTACATTTGAAAATTATTTCTGCTACAGAGACTGAAGGGCTGAAGGAAAACAATCGGAATGATTCAGATAATTTTGTCTGACAGATTTCAGTTTGTTCATGTGAAGGGAGGAGATATAAATATCTTGTTGACATAACCTTTAAGCCCATATTAAAATGATTTAGTACCATCTTCCAGCACTTCCACAACATTGCCTTAATTAGAAATGTTCTGCCCCAATGTTCTGATGCACAAAATTAGTCTCTTTATTTGTTGTCTAGATTTTACTATTGTAATATTGTTATCAGAAAACTAAAAAATAAAGAAACAAAAAAAAGCTTAATTCTCCAACTTTAGCTTCTCTTTGTTGATTATCTAATAAATCCAAAATATAATCTGGAATTCCTCATCTTACAAATAAAGGTCTTGATGATTCAAATGTAATTCCCACTGTAAAGGATATCTGACTGTTCCACGTGTTTCCAATATAAACAAAGCTTTGCTTTGAGACTGCAGGTTCACTGACTGTTTCAAAAGCTTCTTTAAAAAGGAGGCAGAAGTTTTAGTAAAACTTTTTGATAAAGCTTAAGGTTGGAGGGGCTGAGATTATACTGAGCTAACCTTGTAAATATGCTGTACTTTATATTTAGCATATTAATACTCTAAAAAAGACATTTTTTTTATTCCAAATCCTAATAATACCTACCTTCATAGATTTATTCCTATGTCACAGTTCTATGTTTTGAAAGACAGAGCTGTGACCAAAGTTTACCAGGTTAGAGAAGAGCACGGATCTGAAGAAGAATCCATTTCTAACACTACAGGCTAAAATTCTGGATCTGGATCTAAGACACTAATCCCCAGATTGCTTTTAGGCTGCCGATTATTCTCTAATGGGGAGTTTGAATGCAGAAGACAAATTTCTTTGTATGGTACATTTGCAAAGTTGATTATTTGTATCCTTCTTCTTTCAAATACATATTTTTATTGGATATAATTTGGACCAGTTTGTCTTAAAAAGACAACATAACAGTGCCTGATCTATCAACTGTGTGAATAAAAATAATTTCCTTCACTTGCATCTCCCTCACCGGAAACTTAGGTACTATATTATATTATTTCAACAAAAAACATACCTTAAAAACAGCTACGCAGATCTTGAAGAAAGTCGGTGTGCACCATTCACAGCCCTTATTGGCATGTGCAGCGTAGAAGGGCAGGGTCACCAACAGCAGGATGTCCACCACACCTAGCTGGAGAATAAAGCTGTCCGATACCGTCCAGGATCGGCTCTTCTGACCCAGGACTGCCAGGAGAAGTCCATTCCCCAGCAGGCCAACAATCACAAAGACGGAGTACAGGAGTGGGATCCACACCGTATCATCTCGCTTTAATTCCTCCTCCCCTGGATAATCATAGTCCCCATAGTCATAGGTTTCATTCTTGTTAAATAGCCCATCAAGAGTTAGGTTCATCGTAAGCTTCAGTGGAGACAGAAACAAGAAGGAAATCAGAAGTGATCTGGCTTTTATACTCTCTGCATCAGTAGCTGCCTACAAGAGTAGAGCAATTTTAAAAATATACCTCTGGAAAACCCAGCTGACATTTTATTATCATGCTTAGACACACAGAGCACGAGGTGCAATGTCACGATGATGAAAGCTGAAGTTAGCAAAGTGGAAAAAACGCAAAACTAAAAAAACTTTCCCTCTCAGTTACAGTATACTTCCCATGCAGTATTTAAAGCCTATCAGCATTTGGTTTAGATTTAGTTTACCATTTCTATAGCAACAAGTCAGAGCTTGGTTTTCCCATTTGTTTTGGAGTTTAAAAAAACACTATTAAATGGCATTAATACATCCTTTCAAAACCAAGATCCTTTAAACACCTGCCTCCAATGACACCACAGAAAGTAATGATATATGTTTCTCCCAGTTTATTCTCATGTTTTTCAATATAATTCACCCCTTCAAATGTGTTTACTGGTAATCTGTATTATTGTAAACACATTTAAGTTGCAGGCAGCAGCTTAAACACATGAGGTTTTCAGATTTGTTTTTCTTTACATTAATTTGTGGAGAAAGGCTGAATCCGAATTTAAATGCTTCGGAATCTCTGCAAAAATCTAGCAAAGTACTTTCTGCTGCTGCTGCTGGCAGCTGATCCACCTGATTCTGACTGACTCTGTGATATGAGGCTTTTTTTCTTTTTCTTCTCTTTGCTTTTCAAAGTTTTTTAATCAGATCATGCAGTGGGGATCTATTCTCCATAACCCAGCTGTTGATGCGTATTAATATACAATTGTTCATGGGAGGGGAAAAAAGTACTACGGTATATTTTCTTTAAAAAGCCAATTTCCATTAGTAGCTTTCCAGTAGCCTTTATGACGACTTGCATTAGAAAACATAAAGAAAAACACAATCGAAACCAAAGTTAAGCCTTTTATAAATAGCACAGATGTTTGAAAGTTTAAATGCGATCACTTACCGACTTCTTCTGAATTTTCTGGCAGCAGTCTGCTGAGACTTCTCAGCGTTTTGAAACAAAATACTCGGAGTCAATTCTCCAAAGAGCGTCAGACAGACGGTAAAAAAACAAACGCGGTTCCTGCCTTACATCAGCTGTCAGACGCCTGTCAAACCCAGCTACTGAAATAAACAAACCGTCTCGTTTCCTCTGTTAAACCGAGTTGATCATTTGTATTTATTTAGAAACGAAACCATCTTTTAAGCGGGTTTTGGGGGGTTGGACCTGCAGAAACAAAGCAAAAATACAGCCTATCGAGATAGTGACATAAGAAAACGCGCACCTGCTGGAAGTTATGCGCTTCTGAAGCGGATCATCCTCTAAAGTAAAATCACTGATAATGTTAAAATCAAACTTCAACTATTTTTTGCAACTTTATCATTTTGGATTATCGATCTCTTCAGAAACTAATTGCTTTTTTTTGGTCCCCGGATGTAACAGTTGACACGAGCTCACAGCATTTTAATTATATTGCTTTTCAAAATAAATTCTGCAATGACGTAAATCATCGAAACGCAACTATAAAACTAAGAAAGTATACAAAAAGAACAAAAAAAGTATTTTTGTTTTATATAGAATCACTTTTTTATTTAAATGACACAGATAACATGAGATAGAATAAAACTTTAAAAGAATGATTGCATTATTCTGGAGTCCAGTATCGTACACTTCCGCGTCGACGTGACATCATTCCCTCTGACTAACAGAGTGATACTGCACTAACTGCTACTTTCCACTAGGGGGAGCCATCGTCTTGGAAAAGACCCATAGACCTGTCAATATAAGGAAAATTTAGTGAGGCATAATCTATTAGGGCTTTACATAAAGAAGGACTATAACTCTACTTTTCTATTTTTGTGTTTTTTTTTCTCTGATTGTCAGCTGCTTGTTTTCTAGGTACAAATGTGCTATTTTTTTTGTCTAGACATAAATTAAGATGTAAAAAATGTGACAAATTGTGTTTATCTTGTTTTTTTTAGTTCCCATGTTGGAACATGGTAGCTATGTGATAATAGCTGATACTATCTGTATGCTTTTTATGCTTTGCATACCAAATTCCCAGAGAGCCCTGCATTGGAATTCCTCTAGAACAGTGTTGTCAAAAGTACACACATTTGTTACTTAAGTAGAATAGATACTGCAGTTTAAAAACACTCTGGTACAAGTTGAAGTATCTCTTTACTCAAGTAAAAGTGAAAAAGTATGTGCTCCAAAAACTACTTAAAGTATAAAAGTATAAAGTTACCTTTAAAAAAAATGCCAGATGCCACTATATGAACTGAAAGCTCAATTTTTCTACTATTTCGGAAAATTCTTTGAGATAGGGCCAAGGATGAGGGAGGTCTTGTTGGTCTCCGTCTCCATCTCCCGATACGTTCTCGCCTGTGTCCGACCTTTCAGACATTTCAACATCTTTTTCTGAATCCGACATTGTAGCATGGTTTGGATAATTCGTGTTTGCAGTTTGAAGAATACCTGCTTGCTTCTGACCATTTCCTTTAGCTAACTAATGAGTGTTTGCATTATATGACTCATCCAATTACACTAGTTTTCTCTAGATGTGGATGGCGCCAGTGATAAGCATTGGATGGCGCACATGACAGGAAATAAATATTTATAAACATAAAACCGAAGCCAAGAGGGACCAATAATGTTTGTTTTAAAAATGAAAGGAATAGAAAGTACATATACTTCAGTGAAAATGTAATGAGTAGAAGTTAGAAGTAGGAAGAAAAATAACTAATGGAGTAAAGTATAGATACCTAAGAAGTGTAGTTAAGTACAGTAACGATGTATTTGTACTTTGTTACTTGACACCTCTGCTCTAGAAGAATTGCTCTCAGCCATTTTATACAGTAGCACCTTAGGAACTATTAAGCTCTATTTTATGCCCACATCCCCCGTGTTATAACTGCCTAGTTTCCACAGTGTTGCTTCTTCAAGAGTTTCCAATTTCTGGTCAAGACCATAAAGTGCTTGAGCAAACTACGCCACATATGTGTAACAAATAATGGAAAAATTAAAAACCATAGATGTAAAAAAAAAAAATTCTATCGAGCAGAGGCTTGGTAGTCATGGATTTAGTTTTGAACAACTACATAGAAATTTAACGTTACTTTACTATTAGATGTTTTATTTATCATATTATAATATCAATAAGCAGTGGATTACCTAATCACACCTCTAAACTAACTATTGATGTAAATAAGTCAGATGAAAATACAGCACGCTTTGTCTTCTATTGAATTTTGGTGACGTGTCATTGCCCCATACTGGCCTGACATAGTTACTGTAGTTCTTTTTTATTATATCTTCTATTTTGTAAAGATGACCACTGTGGGGAAAATGTTTATAATGTCCTAAAAAAAGATATAGAATGAATATGATCTAATGTATAGTGTATTAAAGATTTGTTTTAAAAAAAATTGTTTTCACAAATGGCATCTGGAACGTTTTGCTGACAGTGTATTTGTACAATGTAGTACAAATATTGTATGAACACTTTTTTTATTTGCTGACATATCAATGTTTTTAGACTAAAGTGCTGACAATCTACAGTATTTTGATGGTTGGTTTGGGGATTTTTTTTTAATTTAACCTTTATTTTACCAGGAAGTCCCTTGAGATAAAATCTATTTTTCGAGGGAGACCTGGCCAAGGGGCAGCAGTACAATAAGACATATAAAAACACATAAAAACAACATAATAAAATCAATCATAAACTAGGAAGGGGAATTATTAGGGTTAACCTTTAACATAACAAATCGTTTATGAGCTGACTAACTCATTTGTAAATGTCAACTTTCATCTTCTTTTCTTCACTCTGCTTTGTCATAATATCCCTTGTATTAACACTGAGGAGTGTCTCTGCAGTTTACCTGGTGGCCAGTCTACACAGAGAGAAAAATACTTTCTTTTCATTTGAAAACATTTATTTGGAAAAAAATGTTCATAAAAACATAGATTTTTTTTTATGTACATAATTCAGGTTAATTTGCTCCTTTAAATGCAAGATTCATGTTCAGCACAATATAAAAGATACAAACAACAACAAAAGCATCTAATGAAAAGTAGTTTGATCAAAGTTTAACACGTTGATTTGACTGAAGATTCAGAGTACTGAGGCTGCGGTCTCCCTCTAAACTGCTGAATCAGCGTTTTTAAAGGAGTATGAAGAAATACCCATATTTCCCAAGATGAAAAAAAAAAATGTACCCCTCGACACAAAAATGGATACATTCTCATGAAATCCCTATTAAAACAGCATCAACCTGTGGGATTATGGCATTATGTACAATTTATGCTGCTCTTAGGAATTTACAGCTAAATATAACAAGACAAGGCAAATTTATTTGTATAGCACAATTCAGTACAAAGAAAATGCAAAGTGTTTTACATGATAAAATATAGAAAAATAAAACAGAATCAAAACACATAGGTTAAAACAAAATGCAGAAACAAAGAAGAACATTAAAAACAGTTGGACTAAAGAAAATAAAAAAAAAATTGAACCAATGATGTTTCAGTTGAACTGTTTAACTAGAACAGTCGAAGGCAATCCTAAACAAATGTGTTTTTAATCTTGATTTAAAGGAACTCAGGCTTTCTGCACTTTTACAGTTTTCTGGAAGTTTGTTCCAGATAAGTGGAGCTTAGGAACTAAATGCTGCTTCTCCATGTTTAGTTCTGGTTCTAGGTATGCAGAGCAGGTTGGAGCCAGAAGACCTGAGTGGTCTGGAGGGTTGATACACTGATAGCAAGTCTTTCATTTATTTGGATGCTAAGCCGTTCAGGGATTTATAGACTAACAGAAGTATTTTAAAGTCTATTCTCTGAGATACAGGGAGCCAGTGTAAGGACTTTAGAACTGGGGTGATGTGCTCTACTTTCTTAGTCTCAGTGAGGACACGGGCAGAGCAAATACAAAGCAAGATGAAGTGAAATACAATTACATTTAAGCACCTCTGTGAAACATATAGATATAAATGATATTACTTTGAGAACCTTTTTTGAATTTTTTTTTTTTTTTCAGGTTTTTATATTGAAAAAAGTCTTTCACCCAAACATCCAATCACACCTTTCTTTTAATTTCTCAATAATCTCACACCATGACAGAGTAGGAGGTATTTTCACTTTCTGCAGAAGTTATAGATCCTGTGCTTTTTCTAGATCTTCTCTCCTTTAACCTTTCAATTCCAACCCAGCCTCTCTGTCCAAGTATCTCGTTAAACATTTTCACCAGCTCCCTCCTGAACTTCACACCAACAAAGCCATACAGCAGAGGGTTGAGGGCACAGTGTGAAAGCCCCACACTTTCAGTAATCAGAATTCCAATGTCCAGCACCTGGTTAAAATGACAGCTTGGACTCACCACACCGAGCTTCTGCAGACTGTCTGCCAGCTGGAAACAGTTGTATGGAGCCCAGCAGATGACAAACACAGATACTAAGGATATGATGAGACGGAGAGACTTGCGTTTTTGACGACGAGAGGCATTGCACAGAGATCTGAAGATCTGGATGTAGCAATAGAGCATGATAAGCAGTGGAAGACCAAAACCCAGGCTAACGCTGACAGACAGCAAGCTAATCTGCCACTGGTCGGCATTCTGAGAGAACCACACCATGCATACATTTTTCCCCTCATAAGGGTTCACCACTACCTCTCCAAATGCAATGTCAACTCCGCTCAAACCTAGGCACACTATCCAGATGGCTGAACATGCAAACTGAGCATGGCAGGTGTTACGTTTCCAACCTGACCTCACAGCGTGAACAATGGCCAGGTATCGGTCGAAGCTGATGCACGCCAGGAAGAGAATGCCGCTGTAACGATTCAAGGAGAAAAGAGCACCTGAGATCTTGCAACCCGCTGTGCCGAACACCCACTGGTGGGCACCCTGCACTGCAAACAGGGGCAGGGTGAAGGCCAGCAGGAGGTCAGAAATGGCCAGGTGAAGGAGGAAGGTGTCTGTTAGAGTGAAGGCACAGGCTCCGCCATTCTGAGAGTTTCTGTAGCGTCTGATCACACACAGCACCATGACATTTCCAATGACAGCAAGGGCAAACACTAAGCTGTACACAATGGGGGAGTATTTCTGAGCAAAACCGTAGATATTCTCCACAGGGCATGGGCTAACGACAAACTCATCCCCCACCTCGCCGTAATAATCCCCATCCTAAAAAGAGAGAACAAGATGCAGGACTATGTAACAAACATCTTATCAAGGAATATTTTCTATTAAAATAAGATGATATCCCTGACAAAAAAAAACTAACTAAAACTAGAATGATTGCACAAGGATTGGTGCAGACTGGAAAAAATCGAAATCTAGATAAGTCGTTTTTTCTTAAAATAAGTGCATTTGTTCTTGGATTGAGGAGAGAAAAGAGACAATTTGTTTATGGAAAAAGATGATTTACACTTAAAATAAGAAAACACAATTGCATTGTCTTCTTTCAAATGCATATTATCTAATTATCTTATTTTAAGAATAAAAATGCTCATTCCATTGGCAAACTATCTCATTTACCTACTCATATTAAGGGTAAACACACTGAATTTAAGACATTTCTACTTATTTTTAGATCGTTTTTCCAGTGGTATACTTACAGAATATGCATAGTCAGTTGACGCTGTTGGATCCATGGTTGCAGAAAACAAGGAGACTGCAGAACAATTAAAATCATCCAAGAACACATTCAGTTCTCAAAAGCATCAGTCAAACCTTTGTGTTCACACTTATCCAAACACCAGTGGATCAGAAAGAAGAAGTGAGAAATTCAGGAACTGAATCTTTGTACACTTTGGCCAGATGTGCATGAAGCTATAGTGGGAATAGATGACTGTGCGAAGGAAATTGTGACATATTTTTTAAGATGTCTGCAGAAGGCTACAAAAAACTTCTGCTTAACAATTTTTATGGAAGATGCCCAAAATGCATGATAAACATAATAATTTTTTCAAGATTTACACATTTCCATTTTACAATAGCAAAAGTGAGAATTTGGAAATTATGAAAAAGCAGAAATAGTTTTAACTAAATAAGAAAAAAAATGATCCCCCTGCAGAAATGAAAGCGCTAGATGGACAGAAACATCAGTCTCACCCCTGCTTGTTTTTAACACTCAGTTGTGATTTTAAATGTTTATTCCCACACTGTCTGCAGTAATGCTCACATCCATATCTGCATAACATTTCATTTTCAATCTTTGGCAGTTATACTAAATATTAACATTTCAAAAGTATAACATACGAATAAAGAGTTTATAAAATACTTGCCTACCTTTTGGGATTTTGTAAAGATAAGCGGATGTGACCAGGTGAGAGAAGGACAAACTACACTTATTATATTACAGCAATAGCTAAAGAAAAATAGAACAGGATATGAAGTCATTTGCTCTTTAGATAGGTGAGATAAACCAGACCAGATAGGGGCACATTAAGATATCACTCTTTTTCAACATATAAGATGACAGTTATGTGGTATAATTCAGCAGAAAAGAAAACAACTATTGAGGAGCTTTATGCAAATTATAAATAAGCACTGCGATAACATGGTTGCATAAGAGTGCACATCCTGTAAGCTACACCTACAGTTTCAGTTTCATCATTTAGTCCTTCTAGGTCCTTATCTGCCAGAATTATCCTACCAGAATTTTGAATAATCTTGATTTAATTAAATGAGTGCTCAGATCACATGGAGCGATTTTGCATGATTATAAACACATAGCCACAATACAGAGAGTCTAAAATTTGTAATACTTATTTGTAACTGGACATTTAACACAGAGCACAATGCAATATATCCTATAATATAATGACTGTCACTTAAAAAAATGAACATATAGCTTAAATAGGGAAACATCTCTCTTTAATCCATGTTCTGATATCTGTGGATCAATAAAATACAGACTTGAGAGACAATACCTGCTTTTACTAAGAACTAGTAATCACAACATTTCAATGGTAAATGGTTGGTCCTTATATAGTACCTAATAAAGCCCAAGGACTCTACATCACATTCAGTAATTCATCAAGTCATATTCATATTTCTAACCATAGGGACCATGAGGCACACTGGTATAAACAGGCCTTCTGACTAACCCTCTCTAGGCAGTGTGGGGAACGTGTCTTGCCCAAGGACACCCACTAAGATGGACAAAGTTGGGGTTCAAACCTGCAACACTCTGGTTATGAGACAAATCTCTGCTTCCTGTATCGCTTTAATACTTGAGATTAGGGGAATCATGATAGTGGGTTCTCTTTGAATTTGCAGACATGAACATTTTTTGCCAGTGAAAGGGAAAAAAATGTTGTGAACCTATTGTGTGATAAAATTTAAACTAATCAGTCATTAATGACATTCATTACCTTATCTTAAATGTTTTTAACTTTTCTAATTCGTAATGGAAAGTATATGTTGCCCCTATAAAAGATATATAACCTTATAAACATATCCATTTTAATATTGACATCTTGAGAAAGCAAAACTTCCCTGATGTTGCACAACCTACTCTTTACCAGAAGACCCTGGGATAAGATGCAGCACTTGAAACAGGCATAACCACAAGAGTTATCAGTTCCTCCAAAAGTCAGTGCATATCTTGATTTAAAATAATAATAAAAAAAAAAACTCACTTCCAACTAAACTGTCTTTACCACAGATTTAACTCTCCTCCTTGCAATATGGTTTCACCAACAGTTAAGTGAGATTTATATTTCAAAATTAAGCATTTATTATACTCCAGAAAGTATATTTAGAGTTGCTGAGTTTAGACAAACATGTGCAGACTATGGAGCAGAGATGAGTCACAGTGAACTAGACTCCAGACTTAAGGGTAAAAAAGTATACCTTTCTTATTTTAATATGCTGGAGTGTGATCTTTTTTTTTATTTTGTTAACAAGTTTACCGACTTTCTGAGAAACTGAAGTATCTTGTGGCTTTGCCTGTTCCAAGTAAATTTTGCTTTCTTTAAGGGTGGTTTAGTAAAGCATGTTACAAAAGTTTACATACAAAGTTTTCAAACTTGGAAAATGTGTTTTAACATGCTGTTCTGTGTTTTATTTTGGACACTAGCGCTTGCAATCTTTTTTTAGTACATTGTTACTAAGCCTTGGTTTAAAGTATTTTTTGTTAACAAAAAGGGGGTGTTTAGATTATAAGCAATATTTGCAAATGGAGAGCATTGCGGCTCTTGTAGGGGGCATTTACTAGAAATTGGCATTGTAAAGTGTAGAGTGAGGAAAATAAGTATTTGAAAATTCTGCTATTTTGCAAGTTATCCACCTTAGAAATAATGGAGGGGTCTGATATTGTCATAGTAGGTGCATGTCCACTGTGAGAGACATAATCTAAAAAGAAAAAAAAGAAAAATCACAATGTATGATTTTTTTTACTACATATTTTTATGATCCAGCTGCAAAATAAATATTTGAACACCTGTCTATCAAAGACCTGTTAGTGTGCCTTCAAAATATCCACCTCCACTCCTTTCATTATCCTAAATTAGATGCACCTTTTTAGGTCGTTAGCTGCATAAAGAAACCAGTTAACCCCATACAATCTTTTACAATACAATTTCATCATCGCTGGCGATTTTTAACCAGGCTAACTTGAAGACTGTTCTCCCTACAAACATGTGGACTTGCAACTCAGAGTGAAAACATTTCAGACCTGGTTTATTCGAACATCAAAAATGCATTCAGAGCAGCCCCTCACCCCCACCTCGGGTCATCAGATCACCATCTGTCATGCTAATTCCTGCACATAAGCCCCAGGTGATCTGGGGTAAACCGATAGTTAAAGAGGTCCGTGTGTGGTCTGAGGGCATCATGGAGACACTCCAAGACTGTTTTGAATGCTTTGACTGGATCCTCTTCAAGGCTGCAGCAACATATGATAACTTGTTAAATATCGATGAGTATGCCTTGACTGTGTCAGCCTACATTTACAAATGCATTGAGGACGTCAGCATCAAAAACAAACATCACCACCCGGGCCAACCAACGACCCTGGATAAATGGAGAGATTCAGAAATCACTAAAAGCACAGAATTCAGCTTTCAAGTATGGTGATAAAGAGGCAACAAGAACAGCGCGTGCCAATTTAAACCGTGCCATCAGATCAGTGAAGCAGAACCCCCCCCCCCCGTAGATACAAATTCTTTGGATGGTTTGAGGCACTAAACAGCACTCCAGCAGTGAAAGCTGTTCCACACCAGGGGGAGCAGACACTAAACCTGGATGAAGCTGAAGTGAGGAAAACTCTGAGGAGAGTCAACCCAAGGAAGGCCCGAGGGCCTGATAACATACCTGGGTGGATGAATAAGGAGTGTGCAGATTAGCTGGCTGGTGTCCTCACAGATATTTTTAACACCTCGCTGGACTGATCCGTAGTGCCAGCATGTTTCAAGTCTACCACCATTATTGCCATTGATTTTCTCAAGTGTTCAAATACTCAATTGCAGCTTAATCATACAAATAAATTGTTAAAAAAATTATACATTGTGATTTCTGGATATTTTTTTTATTATGTTTCTGACGGTGGACATGCACCTACGATGACATTTTCAGACTCCTCCATGATTTTTAAGTAGGAGAACTTGCAAAATAGCAGGGTGTTCAAATACTTATTTTCCTCACTGTATAATGAATATGCAAAACAATATCAGTTTAAACTTTGAATTGCAAACAAAAAAACATTTTTCTGCAACATTAAAACACACACTGCAATTGCTTTTCTCAACGTTACTGTCAGCTTTTTGAGGCCCATTTGCCTGCCTTCATGTAAACACAAGTCACATGTCAGAGAATAATCTAGTGTCCATTGCTTTTACCCTTTCACCTTTCATGGGGTAACGATAAGAACCCTATCCACATCTTTTTTCTTCAGCTTTTGCATCTTTAATCTATTCTTGCTTGAAAATTGTTTTTACACTACTAGCAAAATCTTTCTCATATAAAGCACTTTGAACCATTTTGCCACTGAAATGTGCTCCCAGAATTCACACAGTGAAAAAAGCAAGAACAAACGAAAATAAAATAGATGATCAGTCATTTTGATTTCAGTTTCCCAAAACACACTTGTTTGATGGATTTATACTGTATATTACAACTTTGAAATGGATTTATCTTGTAATAGGGAAAGAAATATAGCATTTGTTCTTAAAGTAAAGTGCTTAATGGAGATTCTGCTTGACTGTGCTGGAAAGAAAGGATTTTACTCATAACTTTGTTTAAACAAACCTTATCTACAAAATGAACCTCACAAATGTAGAACATAGGTCAAACAGAAACACATTATAAATCAGTGTTGTATTAACATGTTCAGATTATCAGTATTAGCTCTAATTACACTATATTGCCAAAAGTATTTGCTCACCTGCCTTGACTCACATATGAGCTTAAGTGACATCCCGTTCCTAATCCATAGGGTTCAATATGACGTCGGTCCACCCTTTGCAGCTAGAACAGCTTCAACTCTTCTGGGAAGGCTGTCCACAAGGTTTAGGAGTGTGTTTATGGGAATTTTTGACCATTCTTCCAGAAGCGCATTTGTGAGGTCGCACACTGATGTTGGACGAGAAGGCCTGGCTCTCAGTCTCCGCTCTAATTCATCCCAAAGGTGTTCTATCGGGTTGAGGTCAGGACTCTGTGCAGGCCAGTCAAGTTCATCCACACCAGACTCTGTCATCCATGTCTTTATGGACCTTGCTTTGTGCACTGGTGCACAGTCATGTTGGAAGAGGAAGGGGCCAGCTCCAAACTGTTCCCACAAAGTTGGGAGCATGGAATTGTCCAAAATGTCTTGGTATGCTGAAGCATTCAGAGTTCCTTTCACTGGAACTAAGGGGCCAAGCCCAGCTCCTGAAAAACAACCCCACACCATAATCCCCCCTCCACCAAACTTTACACTTGGCACAATGCAGTCAGACAAGTACCGTTCTCCTGGCAACCGCCAAACCCAGACCCGTCCATCAGATTGCCAGATGGAGAAGCGCGATTCGTCACTCCAGAGAACGCGTCTCCACTGCTCTAGAGTCCAGTGGCGGCGTGCTTTACACCACCGCATCCGACGCTTTGCATTGCACTTGGTTATGTATGGCTTGGATGCAGCTGCTCGACCATGGAAACCCATTCCATGAAGCTCTCTGCGCACTGTTCTTGAGCTAATCTGAAGGCCACATGAAGTTTGGAGGTCTGTAGTGATTGACTCTGCAGAAAGTTGGCGACCTCTTCGCACTATGCGCTTCAGCATCCGCTGACCCCGCTCCGTCAGTTTACGTGGCCTACCACTTCGTGGCTGAGTTGCTGTCGTTCCCAAACACTTCCATTTTCTTATAATACAGCTGACAGTTGACTGTGGAATATTTAGGAGCGAGGAAATTTCACGACTGGATTTGTTGCACAGGTGGCATCCTATCACAGTTCCACGCTGGAATTCACTGAGCTCCTGAGAGCGACCCATTCTTTCACAAATGTTTGTAAAAACAGTCTGCATGCCTAGGTGCTTGAATTTATACACCTGTGGCCATGGAAGTGATTGGAACACCTGATTCCAATAATTTGGATGGGTGAGCAAATACTTTTGGCAATATAGTGTATGTTTTTAATTGAGCTTATGTGCAGAAAATATATTTAGACCAAAAGTCATGGTAAAAAAAAAACAGTCTGTGGTTATTTAACAGGTGGGTTACTGACCAGATATTTCTATCCATCTAATCTTGTAAAAAGAGACTTTCTATTTAAGGTGACATATTTGTTATTTATCTTTTGATTTTCAAAATGAAGCTGAAGTTAAATTAGTTAAGATATTTAGTATATAATATCGATATAGAGTTATTGTGATGATCCTGGCACTGGAGCTGACTCTGGTTCAGTCTCCACCCCCATTGCAATCATCTCTACTGGTTTCACCTGTCTCCATCTGCATATAAGCTCCGTCCTCATGAGTCTCCAGTGCCAGATCGTTTCAAGCCAATCCGGTGAGAACCTTCCAGCCTTGTTTTTGAAAACCTGCCTGCCTGTTTCTGTCCTCTGATTTTTGAGCCTGCTTGTCCCCTTCTTGGATTTGTCCACCTGCCTGAGACCAGCTCCGTCTGTCTCTGGATTCCGGAATGATTACCCGTGTCTAAGACCCATGTCTGTCTGAAAGTTCATGAGCCTGTCTGCCCCCTGTAAGTCCTGAGATACTGGAGATCATATCTGGATCAGAAACTGAACAAACCCACTGAGATCATTATTTGTCTTGCCTGTTTTGTTTTTTTTTTTTTTTTTTTTGTAGGAAAGTTCAAAGGCAGGCGGACAAATCCAAGAAGGGGACGGGCAGGCTCAAAAATCAGAGGACAGAACAGGATCAAAAACAGGCAGGCAGGTTTTCAAAAACAAGGCTGGAAGGTTCTCACCGGATTGGCTTGAAACGATCTGGCACTGGAGACTCATGAGGATGGAGCTTATATGCAGATGAAGACAGGTGAAACCAGTAGAGATGATTGCAAGGGTGGAGATTGAACCAGAGTCAGCTCCAGTTTGCAGCTCCAATACATTTGGCCAAATATTTCCTTTTACTTAAGTATGATCTTTTAAATATTGTCAGGTCTCTTTTAGCCACATATTAGGCTTAGATTACGCAATTTAGTTTTGGAGATGAAATATTGGTTGACTTGGTAATATTAAAATTGGTAGCTTATTCTTGGTATATAGATCCCTGGGTATTTCATAAACTGTTTAATGCAAATATTATAGACATTAAGATTTTAGAATGTTATAAACATTAACAATTTTAGATGATATATTGTCTTTTCACATGTATTACTATTACGAGTTAATCCTAATGCTTTGGTAAATTAAATCATCAAGATTAAATATTTTGGGAAGTTCTTTGTTTGTTTGTTTTTAGAAACAAAGTGTGTCATCTGCTAGCTGATTCATAACAATCTTTTTCTGTAGTTTGGGAATATTCAAGTATTTTTAAAGGGATTGCAAGCATGTGTCACAGTAGTTTCAAGCCAGTGTTATAGTAAATAAAGGAGAGATCTTACAGCCTTGTTTACTCAAAATGTTCCATTCATGGATGCGATTTAGCTAGTTTTGTCTCTAGTAGTACCATGTGGAAAAATTTATTTTCCTTGAATGGACCATTCATCTGCATCCTGAGAGAGGAAGCAGATGAAAGGCAGAAGGAAGAAAAAAGGTTGTTCAGATATTAATTTGACACTGCTCTCTGGTGGTCAGAATCTGTTATTGCGCATTCTTGAAACAAAAAGCAAGACATAAGTATTTCACTAAAGATCAATCATATTTTATTTATATAATGCCATTGTACACACATGTAATCCCAAAGCACTTCACAGGGTAATTCAATTAAATCATATAGACAGATTAGTTAAAAGTGTTCTATAAAAGGAAACCCAGCAGATTGCATTGAGACATAGACTTTGCAGAACTCTTGAATGAGAGAGACAGTGGACGGACACTTGCATTGTTTTGGTAACTTTGCAGCAATCCCTCATACTGAGTATGTATGTAGCAACAGTGGAGAGGACGAAAACCTCCAACAGAACCAGGCTCAGCATGAATGTAACAATTTACCATCTTCAGGGGTTTTAAGAAGACAGCAGACACACAAAAGTAACACAGAGGCACTGATCCATACATTGTAGCAGGGTTGTCAAAACAATTTATACAAGAAAAGCATAGATCATTAAACACTGTATCTGGATACAATACAAATTCAGCATGGTATTGATAATGCATATATTTTTTCTAATCTTAGATATCTGGATTATTCACACCTTAAAAGAATAATTTATCCATACATTTTCTAATGCTTAGTCCTCGTCAGGGCCGTGGTGGGGCTGGTAAATGCTGGACAGGTCGCTAGTCTCTCACAGGGCAACACAGAGACCCGCAAAGACACACAACCATGCACACACACACTCCCACCAAGACAAATTAGAGAAGCCAGCTAACCTAACAGTCATGCTTTAAGATTCGGACGAAGCCTGAGTACTCCTGTCGCTCCTAAAAACTAATAGCTCAGACAAATTTAAAAGATTGTTAGTTATTTATTTATAGTTAGATTAGCTTTTTTGAAGTTTTTTTTTTCTTTTATGTGCACACTAATTCAGCTATCATGTATGACTGTGGAACAGCATATTCCATGATGATATTGAAAGAGGTAAGTTTTTCATGTTATATTTAGATATTTTATCCCCATGGTATTGAAAGTGGTATTAGTATTGAACATTTCTTGGGTATTTATATCCAGTTTGAAATTTTATTATCACGACAACCCTACTTTATACAGTATATTAGAAAATGTGATAATAGACAAGCTTCATAGGTGTTTTTGTCATGTGAAATAAACATAATTAAGCAGATGGGCCTGAATCAGATGTTAAGATAACAAAATGAAAGAGACCACATACAGATAGTTACAGCAAAAGCTTAGGTAACACTTCTATGAACAAATCAGGTAGAAATACTGAAAAAACAGGGACAACTGTATCGTCCATAAAATGAAGTTATTGACAGCAACAGCCAAGCTGATGCATCGCTCTTAAGACAGTGTCATAGCTAAACAAAGCACCAGACCAGATGTAGCTACTATGCATAGAGTAGTTAGTAGTTGAACTAATAAATATTGCAAAAGTGGAGAATAGATTTTCAGTGAAGCAAGGTAATGAAAAGTGGTCCCTATGTCCTCCAGCAGCCTAAGTCTATGGCAGCTTAACTATGGAGAGATAGAGCTCTCTTCAACTTCAACTTCAAGAGCTATTAAGCAGATTTTATTTTGTGCCTATTTTAAAACTTAGACAGGTTGCCTGGCTTATGGTTTAAAAGCGGAATTTGGTGCCACAGGAGAGGAATGTAATAACTTGAATGTCTACCTCCAATTTCTAGGAACCACTACTAAACCTGCAGATTGTGAGAGAAGCGCTCAGTTAGGAACATAAGGAACATGTCAACATTTTGAGGCATTTGTTTTTGGTTTTATGTTTTCTTGATTGCTCTAATCATGTTGGGTTTTTCTTGTGTCAATATTTAACTTTTGTTGTCCAGTTTTAGTTATGCCTCAGTCACCTAATTAATATTATCGTTTCCACCCTCTTTACACAATTAGTTCTTTGTTTTCTTCTGTTGCTGTAAATGTTATTTAATATAGGTGGCTGTTTTAATATTAGTCATTATTTGATTTATTTTCAGAGGTCACATCAATTAAAAAACTTGCTAAATAACAACATTCTAATTAAACTGGACCAACTTGGATCAACTGAAGGCTGCATTTTTTGTTCTTCATTATAGTCCAGCCCTGAGGTATTCTCCTTTGTTTTAATGCAAAACTACACAGATTTGCGGACAAAAATTAGCATTTTAATCTTAAAGTGCACAGCCTCATGGTTCTGTCACAGCTTGACGATTTAGCCAGCGTATGCAGACATACAAAGAAATTAGCAAAAACACCAGCGTAAGTTGGATAAGTTATGGGCAAGTGTTGTATAAGTCATGAGCAGTGTTGTATTTGACAGCAATCTTAAATTTGGTCTTAGTCTTCAGCATGAAAACTATTGTAAGTCTTAGTCGCGTTTCAGTCATTACAATATGTGATACTTTTAGTGGGTTTTAATTGACTAAAAGTTTAAAATGTTTTAGTCTAGTTTTAGTCAGTTTTATGTTTCAAAAATAAGTTCACCTTTACAATTTCAATTATGAAACCAATTTTTTTTTTTTTAACAGACTGACAGCTCTATCCTAGATACTACAATTGCTAGGTTTAGAATGCTGCCATGCAGTTCATCGTTGTTGTTTGGCAGAAAACTTTGATTATATAGAATTCAATTAAACTTTTTTATAAATTACTTTATACAAAAGTATCTCCCAAAAGCTGTGAAAATAGCAGATCTAGTTTTTCTAAAAATGTTGGATTTTTTTCCAAGTTTGAAGACGTTTTGTTTCCCACTTGAAAAGAAAAAAAAAGTCTCAATCACGCCTTCCCACCCTCGTGCCCCCCCCCCCCCCACACACACACACACACACACACACACACACACACACACAGTCTCTCTGAAGATGAGGAAAAAATAAAAAAAACGTGGATACACATTCACACATAGCACTCAGATCCAATAATCCCAGGACCAACGACCTGGCGGCACCGGTGGTCGGTCCCGGGATTATCGGATGACCCAATAAGTGAACCTGAAATCCGGATGGAAGGGGAGGAACTGTGACACCGCCACAATAACCAACCGTGGCCCCCCACCCCGCACCCAGACAACCGCCAGCAAAAGCATGTTGGGCAGCACACGCCCCACACAGGCCACCCAACCAGAGCCCCCCACCCCCCCAAATAATTCACCCAGTCACTTCCTCCCTTCAATTTGCTTTTCGTACACAAAAGCACAAACTTATTTCTTTGTGTTCAGTGCCTCCACTTTGACCCGCAGTACACACAAACCACACCTCACCAACTTGCTGAAAGTCAAAGAACAAAATCAAAAGTCAAACCTCCCTTGTTCCGTAGTTTCTTTCCCACTGATAAAGCCACTTCATTTAAGGAGGATCCCTTCAAAAGCCAAAATAAAAGCCTCAGTTCTGAATAGTTTTTTTCTTTGCCTAAGGTTTGTACTTGTTAACCTATGGTTCGCTTGTTTGCTGTGTGACATAAGTACAGAAACAGTTATTTGAGTTAAGAGCAGTTCCCATGCTTTGTCTCTCCAGCAGTGACCATCTTTGGAATCTGTGCATTCTTCAAGGACACAAGCTCTACCCTTAGAAGGTAATGTCTCATCTATTTTTTTTATATTTCATTTGCTGCGATGGATGTTATCTTCTCAGTAGGATGAACAATATAAAGAAAATTTCAAACTGTTTTCCAACTAATCTTTTCCTTTGCTTTTAGCCATGGCTTTCCAGTCTAATGTTATCAACACACAACCTACCAATGCCAGACAATACGCAGTAACCACTGCACGTTCTTCAGAGTGGAGTACAAGTGTGTTCGACTGCTGTGATGACTGTGTCATCTGTAAGAGTTTTCATTGGATTTTAAAAATAATCTGGTCACACTTCTCCATAGTTGAGTTAAAAATTCTTTAACCTGCTTTTCACCTACAGGTCTATGTGGAGCATTCATCCCATGCATCCTTGGTTGTAATGTGGCCCGGGACAACGGAGAGAGCTGCTGTCTACCTTTTCTCCCAGGAGCATTGATTGCTTTAAGAACAAGCATCCGCCACAAGAACAACATTGAAGTGAGTTTGGAAAAGCTGTTAGATTAAAAAAAACAAATATTAATTTCAAAATGGTATACATTCTTTACACTTTTATATCTAGAGTTTTTGTATGTTAAGAAAAGTATTTGTGTGTAACATTTAAATGAATATTTTTGTAATTGTAATGATCTGTTTGAATTCTAGGGCTCCGTGTGTAATGATTGGTTGGTCATGGCCTGCCTGCCTTTATGTGGACTATGCCAGATGGCACGAGAGCAGAAGATAAGGGGATAAACTGATCACTGACTGATTATTTAGAATAACAAGTTAGAATTTGTATATTTGTCTAATCTGAAACTTGTTTTTGAACATTTCTTAACTATAACTATACCTATTTTGTATCATTAACATTTCTTACTATTGTGTAACATTCTATATATTTTCTGAAAGAACAATGTTAATAATGTGAGGTGGAGGCAGAACAAAAAGTAAACCAATTATAAACAACGAAGGATAGGAATATTTAAAGCAGTATTGACCTTTTCTTTTGCCCTGATAGTTTTGGACATTTAAGACTCGTATTTATTTAGGTATGCAACAAAAAAAAAGATCAAACAAACAACAAAACAACATAGAATACTATTTCATTTTCAATTAATCATGTTTCAATAACACATAAAATTGTCTTTATAGGAATAATTCTCTGTAATTGTACTTACACAATCACCAGTATTTCAATAAAACAAGAAAGAAATTGTGTTTTGTGCAAAGACACACAACCATGCACACACACACTCCCACCAAGACAAATTAGAGAAGCCAGCTAACCTAACAGTCATGCTTTAAGATTCGGACGAAGCCTGAGTACTCCTGTCGCTCCTAAAAACTAATAGCTCAGACAAATTTAAAAGATTGTTAGTTTATTTATTTATAGTTAGATTAGCTTTTTTGAAGTTTTTTTTTTCTTTTATGTGCACACTAATTCAGCTATCATGTATGACTGTGGAACAGCATATTCCATAATGATATTGAAAGAGGTAAGTTTTTCATGTTATATTTAGATATTTTATCCCCATGGTATTGAAAGTGGTATTAGTATTGAACATTTCTTGGGTATTTATATCCAGTTTGAAATTTTATTATCACGACAACCCTACTTTATACAGTATATTAGAAAATGTGATAATAGACAAGCTTCATAGGTGTTTTTGTCATGTGAAATAAACATAATTAAGCAGATGGGCCTGAATCAGATGTTAAGATAACAAAATGAAAGAGACCACATACAGATAGTTACAGCAAAAGCTTAGGTAACACTTCTATGAACAAATCAGGTAGAAATACTGAAAAAACAGGGACAACTGTATCGTCCATAAAATGAAGTTATTGACAGCAACAGCCAAGCTGATGCATCGCTCTTAAGACAGTGTCATAGCTAAACAAAGCACCAGACCAGATGTAGCTACTATGCATAGAGTAGTTAGTAGTTGAACTAATAAATATTGCAAAAGTGGAGAATAGATTTTCAGTGAAGCAAGGTAATGAAAAGTGGTCCCTATGTCCTCCAGCAGCCTAAGTCTATGGCAGCTTAACTATGGAGAGATAGAGCTCTCTTCAACTTCAACTTCAAGAGCTATTAAGCAGATTTTATTTTGTGCCTATTTTAAAACTTAGACAGGTTGCCTGGCTTATGGTTTAAAAGCGGAATTTGGTGCCACAGGAGAGGAATGTAATAACTTGAATGTCTACCTCCAATTTCTAGGAACCACTACTAAACCTGCAGATTGTGAGAGAAGCGCTCAGTTAGGAACATAAGGAACATGTCAACATTTTGAGGCATTTGTTTTTGGTTTTATGTTTTCTTGATTGCTCTAATCATGTTGGGTTTTTCTTGTGTCAATATTTAACTTTTGTTGTCCAGTTTTAGTTATGCCTCAGTCACCTAATTAATATTATTGTTTCCACCCTCTTCACACAATTAGTTCTTTGTTTTCTTCTGTTGCTGTAAATGTTATTTAATATAGGTGGCTGTTTTAATATTAGTCATTATTTGATTTATTTTCAGAGGTCACATCAATTAAAAAACTTGCTAAATAACAACATTCTAATTAAACTGGACCAACTTGGATCAACTGAAGGCTGCATTTTTTGTTCTTCATTATAGTCCAGCCCTGAGGTATTCTCCTTTGTTTTAATGCAAAACTACACAGATTTGCGGACAAAAATTAGCATTTTAATCTTAAAGTGCACAGCCTCATGGTTCTGTCACAGCTTGACGATTTAGCCAGCGTATGCAGACATACAAAGAAATTAGCAAAAACACCAGCGTAAGTTGGATAAGTTATGGGCAAGTGTTGTATAAGTCATGAGCAGTGTTGTATTTGACAGCAATCTTAAATTTGGTCTTAGTCTTCAGCATGAAAACTATTGTAAGTCTTAGTCGCGTTTCAGTCATTACAATATGTGATACTTTTAGTGGGTTTTAATTGACTAAAAGTTTAAAATGTTTTAGTCTAGTTTTAGTCAGTTTTATGTTTCAAAAATAAGTTCACCTTTACAATTTCAATTATGAAACCAATTTTTTTTTTTTTAACAGACTGACAGCTCTATCCTAGATACTACAATTGCTAGGTTTAGAATGCTGCCATGCAGTTCATCGTTGTTGTTTGGCAGAAAACTTTGATTATATAGAATTCAATTAAACTTTTTTATAAATTACTTTATACAAAAGTATCTCCCAAAAGCTGTGAAAATAGCAGATCTAGTTTTTCTAAAAATGTTGGATTTTTTTCCAAGTTTGAAGACGTTTTGTTTCCCACTTGAAAAGAAAAAAAAAGTCTCAATCACGCCTTCCCACCCTCGTGCCCCCCCCCCCCCCCCCCCCCCCCCCCCCACACACACACACACACACACACACACACACACACACACACAGTCTCTCTGAAGATGAGGAAAAAAAAAAAAACGTGGATACACATTCACACATAGCACTCAGATCCAATAATCCCAGGACCAACGACCTGGCGGCACCGGTGGTCGGTCCCGGGATTATCGGATGACCCAATAAGTGAACCTAAAATCCGGATGGAAGGGGAGGAACTGTGACACCGCCACAATAACCAACCGTGGCCCCCCACCCCGCACCCAGACAACCGCCAGCAAAAGCATGTTGGGCAGCACACGCCCCACACAGGCCACCCAACCAGAGCCCCCCACCCCCCCAAATAATTCACCCAGTCACTTCCTCCCTTCAATTTGCTTTTCGTACACAAAAGCACAAACTTATTTCTTTGTGTTCAGTGCCTCCACTTTGACCCGCAGTACACACAAACCACACCTCACCAACTTGCTGAAAGTCAAAGAACAAAATCAAAAGTCAAACCTCCCTTGTTCCGTAGTTTCTTTCCCACTGATAAAGCCACTTCATTTAAGGAGGATCCCTTCAAAAGCCAAAATAAAAGCCTCAGTTCTGAATAGTTTTTTTCTTTGCCTAAGGTTTGTACTTGTTAACCTATGGTTCGCTTGTTTGCTGTGTGACATAAGTACAGAAACAGTTATTTGAGTTAAGAGCAGTTCCCATGCTTTGTCTCTCCAGCAGTGACCATCTTTGGAATCTGTGCATTCTTCAAGGACACAAGCTCTACCCTTAGAAGGTAATGTCTCATCTATTTTTTTTATATTTCATTTGCTGCGATGGATGTTATCTTCTCAGTAGGATGAACAATATAAAGAAAATTTCAAACTGTTTTCCAACTAATCTTTTCCTTTGCTTTTAGCCATGGCTTTCCAGTCTAATGTTATCAACACACAACCTACCAATGCCAGACAATACGCAGTAACCACTGCACGTTCTTCAGAGTGGAGTACAAGTGTGTTCGACTGCTGTGATGACTGTGTCATCTGTAAGAGTTTTCATTGGATTTTAAAAATAATCTGGTCACACTTCTCCATAGTTGAGTTAAAAATTCTTTAACCTGCTTTTCACCTACAGGTCTATGTGGAGCATTCATCCCATGCATCCTTGGTTGTAATGTGGCCCGGGACAACGGAGAGAGCTGCTGTCTACCTTTTCTCCCAGGAGCATTGATTGCTTTAAGAACAAGCATCCGCCACAAGAACAACATTGAAGTGAGTTTGGAAAAGCTGTTAGATTAAAAAAAACAAATATTAATTTCAAAATGGTATACATTCTTTACACTTTTATATCTAGAGTTTTTGTATGTTAAGAAAAGTATTTGTGTGTAACATTTAAATGAATATTTTTGTAATTGTAATGATCTGTTTGAATTCTAGGGCTCCGTGTGTAATGATTGGTTGGTCATGGCCTGCCTGCCTTTATGTGGACTATGCCAGATGGCACGAGAGCAGAAGATAAGGGGATAAACTGATCACTGACTGATTATTTAGAATAACAATTTAGAATTTGTATATTTGTTTAATCTGAAACTTGTTTTTGAACATTTCTTAACTATAACTATACCTATTTTGTATCATTAACATTTCTTACTATTGTGTAACATTCTATATATTTTCTGAAAGAACAATGTTAATAATGTGAGGTGGAGGCAGAACAAAAAGTAAACCAATTATAAACAACGAAGGATAGGAATATTTAAAGCAGTATTGACCTTTTCTTTTGCCCTGATAGTTTTGGACATTTAAGACTCGTATTTATTTAGGTATGCAACAAAAAAAGAACAAACAAACAAAAAAACAACATAGAATACTATTTCATTTTCAATTAATCATGTTTCAATAACACATAAAATTGTCTTTATAGGAATAATTCTCTGTAATTGTACTTACACAATCACCAGTATTTCAATAAAACAAGAAAGAAATTGTGTTTTGTGGGTTCAATTACTTTTACATCAGGAACTGGGCTGCAACCCTCTTCTTCTTTCTGATTAAGTACGTGTTAATAAATCACATGTTAGCAGAGCTCACTGCAGGGTCAAGGTGAGAGGAACTGGTTACATTCAAGGTAAGGAAGCGTATTAACAAGCTTGAAATATGAAAATTGTCAGTCTCAAACCATAAATGAACTCATTTGTGAAGTACTATAAGGTAAATATGAATCTATTGTGTTTATCATCACCTACTGAGAGTAGGTATAGACTGGAATTATTTTTTTTTTTAGATTTTGTAACTATCAGCAAAATACTATTTTTTGATGTTTCAAAATTAACAGAGTTTTACCAAATACATTTTAACATGTAAGTAATGTAATATAAAATTCAATAAGGTTATGTTGACGCTATAAACAATGTAATTTTGATCAGATGAAAGCAAAAACATTGGCTAAAATCCGTAGGTTTTTGTGCTTATTGCGCTGAATATTTATAGCATTATGATGTTCTACTTTGTATTGAGTAATACTGGAAGTCCAAAGATCTGAAATTGGGTGGATAATTTGTCATGCTATCTTTGTGACCACACTGAAGTCAGCTGCTAATCAGACATGGATTATTATTTTTTTATTATATTATATTTTTGTTATTTTTATCTTTATTATCTTGTGTTGTTGGATGTGTGTGTATATATATATATATATATATATATATATATATATATATAAATATATAAAACTGTAACTGGAGAGTGTACCAAAAGTAATTTCACTCTGGGATTATTAAAGTATTTCTGATTCTGATTAAGTGTAGTTTGAAGCCAGCAATTAGACCAATAGGGATTTCTCTTTTAGATTCCATATGATGACTGTTCATGTTTTTATGAGCGTCATTTTCATATTGCAAGTGCTTCTTCCCAGTTTAAGTAGGAGAAATGAAATACTACAAGAGTGTAGCAAAGAATATGAAAGGGCAACAATGTGTTACTCCATGCTCCAACCAATCAAGGAAAATGTCTCTTCAGCAATTTCTCTGTCAGTTAATATGACTATAACACATGAGATGTAAAACAAGTGCTATCAATGAAAACACTGTATGTAGCTAGATATCAGTAATTAAAAAAAGATTAGCATGAGCAGCAAACCCTTGGTTAATTTCTATAGGGAGAGAAATTACACACCATTCAGGGAGGTGAGCACAAAAAAGTTAACACTAAGGCTGCTGTTTTTTATTTATTTATTTTGTAGATAAAAACGTCTTGTCCATAATTTGTTGAGCTTTCTCAACCGCTGTTGACCTGGCTTAGGAGAGATGTTCATTCTCATACAAGAACTTGTAAACTGCTTTAGAAATGACTGGATATTGGGCAAATTGCTGTTCTGTTTTTTTTTTTTACTGAAATTTGAGGCATCCTCCTGTTTACAGTTGCTTTTATTTTAAATTACTTCACTCCTACCTCAAACCAGCTATTTTTCTGTCTATGAACATTTCATTTATCAGAAAAGTATCCCTTATCCTTGAGGTGCAGGTGAACAGTTGGGTATTCTATAGACACAAAACATCTCAGTTCTGTTTCAACAGTGGCTCAGTACTTTTAACCTTATTAAAGTTACCATGTCCTGGATGACTGAGAAGCTTCACCAGCAGGGGGGTGTTGAAGAAGTGCTGCGTAGACTGCAGATGTACAGTGGACAGGAAGTAAAAGACAAGAGGCGGTGTTGGGTTATGAAAGTCATAAAAAAAAAGAGGAAACTATTCATTATTTTTAATCAACAGGGTGCAAGTTTCCAGAGAACTAAACGCTTATCTTGATCGTGGGACTGTACCGGAAACTACGAGGAAAAAGGTAAAACTGATTTTTTTCTTTGAACTGACATATTGCTCCTGCAATTGTATTTATAAGAGTCTGATTTGGACATGCTGTTTGTTCACAGAGTTCTGCTTCTCCAGACCCAATAAGACAACCATGAGATTCGATCCGTCATTACATCATAACTAACCACGAAGCAGTTAGAGATCTTTAAAATCTTCATTTGTGGTTATTAACTATAAAAAAAATGGCCACTCTGTTTTATCAAGTGACACTGTTTGGATTCATCCTTTGTGCTATTCAGCAAATCTGCAGCTACAGCTTTAATAGCTGCATTGGAGATCCATATTCAAACATGACAAGTTTCCACTGCTACAATAAAAAACAAACGAACATGTCTGGCATAGTAGACGACCTCCCTGGATCTGCTGTCAACCTTACAGTGTCTTTAAGCGTTATTGAGACCATTCTCAACAACAGCTTTGTTCATTTACCAAACTTAGAGTACCTCAGTTTAGCTCAGAACAATCTTACATCAATTGATCCTTTGGCCTTTCAGAAGCTATATCACCTTAAGTATCTAAATATGTCCTTTAACAATTTATCAGAGCTCAGCCCTTTATTGTTTGAGGACCTGCATAACCTCACCTCCCTCTCCCTGGCAAACAACAATTTAACAATGTTGCCTGGAGAGATTTTCTCCAACGTTGCTAATCTAGAAATATTAAATATGAGGAACAACCATCTCACAAACTTTTCCATGTTAATAAAGTCTGTAGCAGATCTTACAAATTTAAAGTTCTTAGACCTTTGCTTTAACAAACTGACTTCACTCAGTGATTTAAATACATCTCTACCACAGTCGTTGAAGGTGTTATACCTATGCAAAAACAGTCTGCACACTTTGGGATGTAGGCCATCACTATTCAGGTTCATCGATCTTCTTGACTTCTCATTCAATTCTAAACTACCTTCAATAGCTTTACAAGGAGTGGATCTAAGCAATGTTAAGAGGCTGCTATTGCAGTCAACAAGTGTCAAGGCGGTGGAGTTTTTAAACATCAGCAACATCAATGCAGGTCATGTTGCATTCTCAGGGATGGGTCTTAAGAATAACACCCTGCTTATGGATTTATGCATTTTTCTAAGAAGAAAGCTAAAATGGATAAAAAATGTAGATTTACAACATAATTACATCAAGAGTATAAATAATCCTACCTTATCAATCTGCCCTAAAATCACTGGAACCTTAGATTTATCCAATAATGAGCTTAAAAAAGTAAACTGCCTGGAGTTTTTAAACAATCAAACCAATATTAGTAAGTTTAATGCAGAGCATAACCATCTTACTTTACTACCAAGTTGTATAAGGAAAAATGGGACTTATTTTAATAGTTTAAAAGAATTGAGCTACCGTTACAATCGAATCCGTTCAATCAATAGATATGCTTTCAGTCACATGCCAAATATTGAAACCTTGAAGCTCAACATAAATAATTTAGCTTTTCTCGATCGCAAAGCCCTAAAAGGTCTAAAAAGACTTAAGACCTTGCGGCTAGACAATAATCTCCTCACTGATTTGTTTAAAGAAACATTTAGCGATAATTACAACCTGCAAATCCTCAATCTACGCAACAATCGCATTTCTGTCATATTTAA